>CM054182.1:60968378-61470878 GCA_028829895.1 Sinotaia quadrata
TGTTGAACTATTTGCTATATATAAACATGTTATCTTATGTTATTTCTTGTTGAATACAATTAGTGTTGATACATAGACCAGTCATGTTAGCGTGACTCACTTACATGTTATATGTTGTAGTCTGTCACCTGTGTTTACCTACTGTCGTGGCTGCATATATCGGGGGTATCGAACTCTTGTAGAACTCTCACTCTTCTATTCTACATTATCTATCATTCATCTTTCTAACATGTGTGGCCAGCCGAAAGGTGTGTCTTGGGGACTAGTCTAAGGTTACGGGTTGTCCAGGGGGGTGGGGTGGGGTGGAGAATTAACTTCTTGCCCATCTCCCAGCACAAAGTCACTCTGAAACTAAGTGAAAACTTGGCAAATCAACTGATGAAATCACATGCCAATAATCTGTACTCTGCATTTCTATCATAAGTAGAAAGATTTTTTTTATATTTTTAACAGAAACAGGGAGATGTCTTCTTTTCCTGTTTTCTGCTAACGAACACAAATCATTAATTAAATAAACTCATTATAACTATTCTCATGTAATACTTTGAATTCAATAATGTGTTTCTTATTCAGCAGACGGGGACAGCAATGAAGACAATCGTAAGACGGTAATATACGTTATGGCTGCAGGAGTGCCGACAGTGATCATCGTTATAGTTGTCTTTGCAGTTCTATACTGTTTGTGTAGAGAAACAACTAACCCGACACCAGAAGTCCATTATTCAACAGTGCCCCTTAGTGACTCTCAGTCACCTGCAGCCAATGACACAGTAGCGCAACAGTCGTCACAGTCAATAGCGCAACAGATACACAGTCGTCTGCAGTCCATAGTACAACAGTGTCGCAGTCGTCTGCAGTCCATAGTACAGCAGTGTCGCAGTCGTCTGCAACCCATAGTACAACAGTGTCGCAGTCGTCTGCAGTCCTAGTACAATAGTGTCGCAGTCGTCTGCAGTCCATAGTACAACAGTGTCACAGTCGTCTGCAGTCCGTAGCACAACAGTGTCGCATTCGTTTGAGGTCCCTAGTACAGCAAATCTGAATTATACAAAAAACATGTTGTTTTTAAATGCAAGCTTCGTTAGTATTAATCCAGAGTTTGGTCCAAAACATTTCCTTTCTTTGCAGTTTCTTGTAGATTTTACGCCAGTTTTCGTGCTTGGGAAACCCAGACTCCCCTCTGTATAATTATCTAAACGGTCTGCTCAAAAACCTCGAGATGGCTATTTATTATCTACAATGATTTCTCGATTGCTAGTCATTACAATAACTGGCTGTCCTGGCTATTTTATTCCCGTTTTCTTGAATCATTTTAATCGCTGACGTGTAGCTGTCGGTTAAATAAGCTAATTCAAGTGGATCTACTTCACTGAGTGTCCGACTAACGAGTTCACAACACAAGCACTCCAAGAGTGCAGGAGACAATGACTTCCAGAGTTAGGTTATAAGAAACGTATACTAACTTTGAATGAAATTAAGAGAGACCAGAGGAGAACAAAGTACCTCTACCCCTGATTAAACCCTGCTTACATTATAGTAATCCAACGTAGTCATGTGATCGGCCTGTATCTACAAGCAGAAAGGCCACGAGGTCAGTGACATCGACAAGCTATGTGCCTGTCACAGGAAATGAGGGACGGAAATTATATTTTATTTCATAAAAAAAAACCGCTAACAAAACTAGTTGAAGTAACCCGAGTTTTGTTATTTTTCGTATGTAGCATGTAACTTCCAGTAACGGTCACCTAAGATCTCTTTAGTAGACAGACGTTCGTGACGCAGTGTGTGTTAATTATCATATTGAATATATATATTAGTTTGTGAAAGATATGTATATTAAATGATTGGGACAACTGCGCACTTCGAGTCACGTGTTGTTGACAAGAGAAGTGGCCAGTGCGCAATTAAAATTGGCTACAGAAACGCGTGCATCGCAATTACCACTCTATATCCAAGGCAAAAATCATGTCACGGGACATAGCTTCTGGAAGTTTTGGAAACTTTCAGTGAAGGCTATATAAGAGGCGAAATGAAGACTTTACTCTCAATGTTGAAAACGTCGATTCGTCTGAAGCCAGTCTAACTTCACGTATGAATTATCTCATGTACAGAGATTTCATAAAGGAAAGCTGCAATAATCTCTTTCCCTCCGTTTTCCATCCGTCTGATGCCATATATTGAGTAACGAGGCAAAATTACTCAGTATAATTGTTGGCAAAGTGGAAAGTTCGCTGTCCAAAGAAAACCCAATGCACGCGACGCTGGTTGTATGCAGTTAACGACACGAGGGACCAACTTGTTCTTCCCCCTGTCTGAGTTCGTTTTGGCAGTCTATCCCGCAAATTGAGGGGCTAGCGCCGGAGATACATATCCGGATTTCTACACTCAATGTAATGCGACGACACATCCCACTGGACGACTCCACCCGATAATGCTAAACGTCGTTGGGGTGTCCGTATCCACGACAACCAGAAACAGCGACAATTATCGAGACTGACAACAGTCAGTTAAATTTCAGATTTCTCCCCAGTGATAATCTGAAAGGGTGCCTAGATTCTGCAGAATCTTCACCTGTAATGCACGCCTCAATTGCGTGTGATCTTCACTTTGAAGTGCCGCTTATAAGTGACGTGTGAGCTTACGTCATCTCCTTGGAACTCTGACATTAATAGTGAGTAATCATTAGCACGGCTAACGCGCACATACTTAACTCAGAACTCTTAAGAAAATGAACACTATTATATCGTTTGCAAAATAAGAACTGTAATGTTAAAAGTAATGCTTATTTTACATGTGAATTATTGTTAAAGCGGCCACATTTGCCGCATAAGAATTGTGTAATTAATCTTTATTTTATATTTTGAATTTCATCATTTTCATCTCCCCTTATTTCCCAAGAGTGTATGACATTGGAAAGTTGAATGAATGATTAATCACTGTGCGAAAGAGTAGTGCCCCTTTTAAATCGGGAAATAAATAACCTGATCTAAACATCTTTCAACTCTCTTGTTATTCATAGTTTTTGAGAGGGACGAAAGAATTTGTACTATTGTTTTGCACCGTTCGTCTGTTCGTCCATTTATTCACATTTATGATACACACTCACAACACACACCGCCAATAAAACGTTCCTTGGCATGACATTAATAAAGTGGGCCCCACCCAAACATCAATGGAGTATGTCATGTGTGTCTATGTAACAACTTGACGCGACGTAGTACTGGCATACGTCACCGGGCTTTTCTTGGAGGTGCACCGGAGCAGGCCAAAATTAGACTTCACCCCTTGCATCTCTAACTTCAGCTCGAGGTCGGCTTGTAACGAGCCTCCCGTTTTGTGACATCTGGTGACCCTGACGTGATCTGACAAGGTAAATTGTGTTGTTGTAAGAAAGTATCATCTCTTTCCTGCTTTTCTATCTCATCACCATTATGCATTGTTTATTGCATGTTAGGGCTTTGCTATTGAGACTTAGGTGAACTGGATTTTGATAAGACTTATTAGTGTGTTGAAATAAGTTTTATAATCTTTACGCTATTATCGTTAACGCGTACCGACTCGTGTTTAGACGTACTTAGATCGATATTTTGTACGCTACATTAGCAACTGTTGTTTTGCTAATTTTGCTAACTTTGCAAATTTGCGATTAGGATTTCTTTTATTCGTGTTTGTCATAATCCTAATCACGTGGTGGCTGGTGTTCATACACACACCATTGCACCACTTGTGACCGACAGAGGTCAAAATCCCGCGAATATTCTAAGTCACTTTATCCATACTCGTGATAACTAGCAATTTTAAAAATGGCCGAGCTAGTAAACATAAAGAAAGAACTCATGGCTATGGGAAGAGAATTCGGGTACGAGAAAGCCGACCTAAAGAAATACGTGGATGAGGAGATAACTAAATGGTATGTTGCGAAAGAAAATGAAGCGAAAGAGGCTATAGAGCTAGAAGATAAGAGACAGTTAGCTAAACAGCTAGAGATGCAAACTCTGAGAGAACTAGAGGATAAGAAAAATAAGCTAGAGGAAAAAAGATCGAAAGAGGCGAGAGAGTTGGAGGAGAAAAGAGCGAAAGAGGCTAGAGAACTAGAGGATAAGAAAAATAAGCTAGAGAAAAAAAGAGCGAAAGAGGCGAGAGAGTTGGAGGAGAAAAGAGCGAAAGAGGCTAGAGAACTAGAGGATAAGAAAAATAAGCTAGAGGAAAAAAGAGCTAAAGAGGCAAGAGAAATAGAGTTATTAAAGATTCAGTCTGCTAGGGATTTAGAAGATAAAAGGCAGGAAGCAGAAGAGAAAAAGCTTAGATTAAAAGCTAAAGCACATCAGGAACAGCTTGAATTAGCTAAGCAAGAGTTAACAGCTAGAGAGAAGTTGTTAGAGGGGACTGCTAAGCAACAGGCCGAATTAAATAAACCCCGGACACGGCTAGCTTTCTTCAACCATGAAGTCGAGACGATTGACGAGTTTTTGACACGCTTTGACAGCTTCATTGCCAACTTTAATTACACTGACATTGAAAAGAAACAACAACTCGGTCAAATACTTCAAGGTGAAAGCTCGCGCGCATTTACTGATCTAACGCGCGATCCCGCTATTACTTATGCAGATCTCAAAACGGGTTTGATGCGTACTTTTCAATGTACAGCAGAAGGCTTTCGAAAAATGTTTAGGAGAGCCATACCTAAAGCAAATGACACCATGCAAGCCTTCGGTACCCGGTTACGCCATTATCTTGATAGATGGATTGATTTGACAGACATCCAGAAGACATATGAGGGCCTATTTGATTTGATATTAAGAGATCAATTTCTCCATATTGCTCCGCCTGCAATGACGACATATTTGCAGCGAAATCCCCCGACTAACTTCTGTGATATGTTGAAGTTAGCAGACACGTATAATGATTACCCCGATCCGGTAATTACGAGGAGTGCACCACGCCCTCCTCTTACAAATCGGCAGAAGTATACACCGAAATTCAACCGACCGATGACGAAATCGGAAAAACCCGAACCGGTACAACGGACATACACTAAGTCACAAGACGTACGACGTCACACACGTGACTCCCCACCTATGACATGTTACACTTGCAAAGGGAAGGGGCATAGTTCTCAGAACTGTCCCAGTCCACGTGATGTAAAGGTATGCACTGAAACAGGTGCAACTCTAAAGACCCAACAGGCTACAGTAAACGGAAAAAGAGTCAAAATACTGGTCGATACAGGCGCGTCCATAAGCTGCATAAATGCTAAACTTGTACGCCCTGAACAGTATCTAAGGGGTAGTGTCCGCATTCGATGTGTTATGGGACACCTTAGTACATGTCCAAGAGCCACTGTACATGTTACGTCACCCGTATTTTCCGGTACAGTCACCGCCGCAGTGATAAGAGACATGCAGTTCGGATTCATACTATCGCCCGGGCAGTGTGACACACACACTGATGGCATCTATCCTGTTCTCCCCGTAACCACTAGAGCACAACGGGAACGTAGTAAACAAGGACCCCCAGCTCTAAAGATAGTCGAGAATACATTCCCGCAGTTGACCCCAAGTCAACTCAGTCACCTGCAGCAGGAAGACAAAAGCTTGTCCTCAATGCTAAAGCTGGCACGGAAAAACACTATTACGTCCAGCAAGTACGCAACAATGACGTATTTCCTGAAGGACGGACTAGCGTTTCGGCGCACCGACTATAAGGAAAATGATACTAGAAGCACCACGTGTTTATTTACCCCTACACCACTCAGACCGCTGATTCTTAGCTTTGCACACGACTCAATCATGTCTGGACATCAGGGCGCGCGGCGCACTGAGCAGCGGGTTCGCGAGGACTTCTTTTGGCCAGGCCTGAGTCGGGATGTTCGCTCGTACGTTCGTACATGTACGCAGTGTCAACAACATATTGACCGAGGGCGTGTCAGTCGAGTTCCCCTCGAGATAGTACCAACAGTAGAGGAACCATTCCTAAAAGTCGCAGTAGACATTATTGGCCCAATCATTCCCGCGGCCGAAGGAGGATATCACTATATCCTAACAATCGTGGATTTTGCAACACGATATCCAGAAGCAGTCGCATTAAAGGGCATCACAGCGATCGAAGTCGCAGACGCTTTAATAGACGTATTTTCTCGCACGGGCGTTCCCCGAGAAATATTGAGTGACCAGGGCACTCAATTCACCTCAGCAATGATGGCTGAAACAATGCGTCTACTAGCGTGTAAACAGTTGTTCTCATCACCATATCACGCTCAGTCTAATGGTGCCGTTGAACGCTTCAACGGTACAATAAAGAAAATGTTAATTAAAATGGCCTCGGAACAACCCGACCAGTGGCCACGTTTTCTAGCACCATTACTCTTCGCGTATCGCGAACTCCCACAAGAGAGTACGGGCTACTCACCATTCCAACTACTATACGGCAGGCAACCTCGTGGTCCCCTTAAGCTAATAAAAGAAACATGGGTCAAGGGAGACACTGTGACTGATGGTAAAGATGTTCACACGTACGTAGCCGAACTACGTCAACGTCTGACCGAGACGTGTCACTTAGCACAGGAAAACATTCGCGAAAAACAACCCCGATACAAGCGAAATTTTGACCGTACTGCTGTGGAACGTGACCTCGAACCAGGTCAGCTCGTGTTACTCTTGCGGCCCACACATAACAACCGCATGCAAATGCACTGGCGTGGACCCTACCGTGTTATTAAGCGTGTGAAGCAGAACGATTATAGCATACAGATAGGAAATAAGCAGAAAATCTATCACATAAATATGCTCAAGCGGTACTATGAACGCAGCGACGAACAGATACAAAACGTGAATGTCGCACTGATACAATTGGAAGACTCCAATTTCAGGACAGACATGATGTCCGCCGAAACCACGCCTAACCCTGCAGTTACAGTCGATCAAGTCGAGATTGACTCGAACTTAACTGTCGAACAGCGCGACGCAATGTCAAAACTCTTACACAGACACGCGCGCATATTCACCGACCAACCGGGCCACTCAGATTTGGTTGAACACCGCATAAAACTTTTAAGTGACAAACCGATACGCTTAAAACAGTACCCACAGAAATATGAGAGCACAAAGTACATAGCAGAACAGGTGCGTGAAATGCAAAAACAGGGCGTGATTGAACATTCAATCTCCCCATATTCATCACCGGTCGTCTTAGTTAAAAAGAAAGACGGTACGCTTCGTTTTTGTGTGGACTACAGACAGTTAAATGAGATAACTGAATTCGATGCGGAACCTATCCCAAATCAGGACGAATTATTCGCAAAACTAACCAAGGCACATTACTTTTCGAAGTTTGACATGTGCAAAGGGTACTGGCAACTGTCAGTTGCTATTGACGACAGACCAAAAACAGCATTTCCAACCCCGCTAGGCTTATTTCAGTTTTGCCGACTACCGTTCGGACTAGCGAACGCACCCGCAACATTTGCGCGCTTCATGCGAAAGTTACCGTTAGAGAGCGTTAACGCATTGAATTTCTTTGATGACATACTGGTAGCAACAGGAACATGGGACCAACATTTATCCTCAGTGAGTGGTCTACTTGACATTCTCGAGCGCCATAAATTGACCGTGAAACCCTCCAAAGTACGCGCGGGCTTTCGAGAGATTGAGTTTCTTGGCCATATCATAAGTGACGGACATATAGGCCCAAATCTAGACTTAACTGCAGCCATTCGTGACATGACCTTACCGACTACAAAGAAACAGGTCAGGGCAGTTTTGGGGCTAGTGGGGTACTACCGAAAATTTGTCCCAAACTTCAGTACGCTTCTTAAACCACTGACGGACTTAACTGGGAATAAACAACCTACGAAAATACGATGGACGGCCGAGTGTAGCACCGCCCTCGAAAAGGTGAAGGACATCTTGACCAGTAAACCCGTCCTACAGTTACCAGACTTTGACAAAAGATTTATTGTCAGGACCGACGCATCAGACGAAGGCCTCGGTGCCATACTTCTCCAAGAGACAGATGACGAATACCTACCGGTAGCATACGCGTCTAAGAAACTGTTAGATCGTGAGACACGGTATTCTACGATTGAAAAAGAGTGCTTAGCAATCGTATGGGCACTCAAGAAATTTAGTGCTTATCTGTACTCTAAACCATTCATCCTGCAGTGCGATCATAAGCCGCTGACATATCTGCGCACTAGCATGTATGATAACGCTAGGCTAACTAGATGGACACTCCTGCTACAGGAGTATAGCTTCGTTGTCGAACACATCGCGGGCCGAGAGAATTCGGGTGCCGATGCATTATCCCGGCATGCCATAACCGCGATATAAACAAGAGAGAGGATAGTCTCTCCACAGATGCGCATAAAATTCCTGTGGGGACTATCGTGTGAAATAAAATTTTTTTTGTTCCTATTTGATTTCCACTCTGTGAGCTCCAATCAATTTTAAGAAGGGGGTTGTCACAGGAAATGAGGGACGGAAATTATATTTTATTTCATAAAAAAAAACCGCTAACAAAACTAGTTGAAGTAACCCGAGTTTTGTTATTTTTCGTATGTAGCATGTAACTTCCAGTAACGGTCACCTAAGATCTCTTTAGTAGACAGACGTTCGTGACGCAGTGTGTGTTAATTATCATATTGAATATATATATTAGTTTGTGAAAGATATGTATATTAAATGATTGGGACAACTGCGCACTTCGAGTCACGTGTTGTTGACAAGAGAAGTGGCCAGTGCGCAATTAAAATTGGCTACAGAAACGCGTGCATCGCAATTACCACTCTATATCCAAGGCAAAAATCATGTCACGGGACATAGCTTCTGGAAGTTTTGGAAACTTTCAGTGAAGGCTATATAAGAGGCGAAATGAAGACTTTACTCTCAATGTTGAAAACGTCGATTCGTCTGAAGCCAGTCTAACTTCACGTATGAATTATCTCATGTACAGAGATTTCATAAAGGAAAGCTGCAATAATCTCTTTCCCTCCGTTTTCCATCCGTCTGATGCCATATATTGAGTAACGAGGCAAAATTACTCAGTATAATTGTTGGCAAAGTGGAAAGTTCGCTGTCCAAAGAAAACCCAATGCACGCGACGCTGGTTGTATGCAGTTAACGACACGAGGGACCAACTTGTTCTTCCCCCTGTCTGAGTTCGTTTTGGCAGTCTATCCCGCAAATTGAGGGGCTAGCGCCGGAGATACATATCCGGATTTCTACACTCAATGTAATGCGACGACACATCCCACTGGACGACTCCACCCGATAATGCTAAACGTCGTTGGGGTGTCCGTATCCACGACAACCAGAAACAGCGACAATTATCGAGACTGACAACAGTCAGTTAAATTTCAGATTTCTCCCCAGTGATAATCTGAAAGGGTGCCTAGATTCTGCAGAATCTTCACCTGTAATGCACGCCTCAATTGCGTGTGATCTTCACTTTGAAGTGCCGCTTATAAGTGACGTGTGAGCTTACGTCATCTCCTTGGAACTCTGACATTAATAGTGAGTAATCATTAGCACGGCTAACGCGCACATACTTAACTCAGAACTCTTAAGAAAATGAACACTATTATATCGTTTGCAAAATAAGAACTGTAATGTTAAAAGTAATGCTTATTTTACATGTGAATTATTGTTAAAGCGGCCACATTTGCCGCATAAGAATTGTGTAATTAATCTTTATTTTATATTTTGAATTTCATCATTTTCATCTCCCCTTATTTCCCAAGAGTGTATGACATTGGAAAGTTGAATGAATGATTAATCACTGTGCGAAAGAGTAGTGCCCCTTTTAAATCGGGAAATAAATAACCTGATCTAAACATCTTTCAACTCTCTTGTTATTCATAGTTTTTGAGAGGGACGAAAGAATTTGTACTATTGTTTTGCACCGTTCGTCTGTTCGTCCATTTATTCACATTTATGATACACACTCACAACACACACCGCCAATAAAACGTTCCTTGGCATGACATTAATAAAGTGGGCCCCACCCAAACATCAATGGAGTATGTCATGTGTGTCTATGTAACAACTTGACGCGACGTAGTACTGGCATACGTCACCGGGCTTTTCTTGGAGGTGCACCGGAGCAGGCCAAAATTAGACTTCACCCCTTGCATCTCTAACTTCAGCTCGAGGTCGGCTTGTAACGAGCCTCCCGTTTTGTGACAGTGCCTATACCCCTACCCATCCACTCGGAGTTGACTCAATACGCTTTATGGCTATACCTCACACACACACACACACACACACACACACACACACACACACACACACACACACACACACACATCCACTCCGTGTTGAGTGGTATGTGATTGCTCGGTGTTACCATATATGTTCTTATTCTAGGACGCAATTTTTTTTTTCCAAACCCTGCTACCCCAGAGATTATTCAAGATGTCGCTTTGACTGTCACAGTATTACCATCAACTCAAGTCATTGTGGAACGTTTGTTTTCTGCCCTCAGAATCACCAAATCCGATTTGAGGGGAGCAATGAAGCCGGGCATATTAGAAGCGATCCACTTTTTTTTTTTTTTAAAGAACCAGTTCTATTTTTAATATATTTTGAGAGGTGTTTGGTATTATATTGTTGTACAAATGAAATAAATAGTTTTAAAATTAAATCTATGAAAGCCCCTTCATCAATTATTTACACCGATGCCATACTCATACATGTATATAATTTTATGCCGTACGACATTAATAAACTACAGTCGGAGTCGGGAGTAAGGCATCTAAAATTTCACGAGTCGAGTCGGAAATTTTTGGGCCAACTCCACAACCCAAAAGAAAAGTGCGAAGGCAGTGAAAGCTCAGTGGAAAGTCGACCTACATAGATTTTTGTGAAGAGAGAGAGAGAGAGAGAGAGAGAGAGAGAGAGAGAGAGAGAGAGAGAGAGAGAGAGAGAGAGAGAGAGAGAGAGAGAGAGAGAGAGTGATTGCAAAACGATAAATATGGTTTGTGTTAAAATGAGAGAGAGCCAGAAACAGAGAAAAAAAAATAAAATTTCATTAAATCTGATTTTGAACGAGAGAGAAAAAAAAAATCCGTACAACTCTCAGACTGTACGGAGAAAGGGAGATAATCACGGAATTACTAAAGAGACCTGTCCAAAATGCAATATCACGCAAAGAAAGTATATTTTATGTTCAATCAGTTATTCTTCAATACTTAGTCTTAGTTTGTGTGTTGAAACTGTAATTGACTGTTTGAATAGTTATTTTGTTTTTAGCAGATCGATTTCACGGTCGTAGGTCAACGAATATTGATTGTGAAAGCACCAGACTTTCAAGAGGACATCCATGACCCTGTTAAATCTCGAGCTCTTTTACAACAGACTCCACGGCTGACTTCTTTCTCCCTCTTGATAACACAGTGTAATTATCGTATTGTAATGATAGGCATGAAAGTAGTCATAACTGTACATAAAACAGGTAATTAACTATGACGTATTTTTTTTAATTCAGTCGAAATCAGTTTGTAAGACTAATATTGAATAATGAAAGTCAAGACGTGCGGTCTGCAAATATGTGTTCCTTACTTAAGTATGTAGGTGTTAATGATATTGTGTGTGAGTATTGATCTCTATCACCTAAATGCGCATTCCAACCTCATTCACTACCCCCCTAACTCGTCTCCTGGATCCTTCTTCTGGTCTTCAATGACACGTGAGCGCGAGCGTGCCCGTCACTTAGCTGTGCGCGCTGCATTTGACGTCACTTCTTAATACACGCGACGGCAGGCGAAGGCGTGAGGTGATATACATGTCTACGGACAATTTCGCTTATACAAACTACAACAGAAACAGTCATAGGTTTCTATAGTTTACACTTGAGAAAGGTAAGACAATATGAAGTTTTAGTTTTATTCGTAGTCAGTAGTCGGTGAATAGCCTGGCGTTTGTCTTAATTTCATGTTTTACTGTTAAGTGTCCAGTGCAATAAGACCACCTCCACCCACCCATCCACCTTTTATATTTAAAGCTCTCACTGTTGTTAATCTGTAAAAGTATCTTGTGATGAAACTATTATTTTGTGTAATATTTTTTTGTTTTCAGCCGTTCTGAAATTAATCGATACTTAGGTTTTAAACCGACAAGAACATGCACACCATTTTTTCGATACTCAGGCTTTAAAAATCGACAAGTAGCCTGTATAGTGTATATGATTGAACACATATACTAGTTGCGCCGATTTCACGCTGTGGAAATAGCTTCGACTAAGCACACCTAAATATAGTACAGCAAAATCTATGCAGCCTAAGGGACACAACTCCAGATTCTCAATCTGTATGAAACATTTAATGTAAAATTACTGATTAACCCCTATCTCCGATAGCAATGTGAGTTTGTGAATATGGAAACACTTTTCTTAACACTCCATTTCTGTCTTCACTTTACACAAGTGTGATATTAGATTCTCACGCAAATACACGTCGAGTTTACTATTTGTTTAATCGAGATCGCTGGACTCAAATGGTCTATAAATTCTATATAAACATGTCAAATAAATACTCAATAGGCTTTAGGCTACGAAGGAGGTATTACAATAAATTCATACAAGAGTGCAAAAATTGTTGTTCCTATAAACGCAAAATCAAACTTTTATTTAATTTCCATGCAATTTCCCGACTGTAACATTATGACAGGCCAAACTTGACTCGAAATTCTAAAGTACTGTTTTCCTGTAAACAAATCCAATACGTTTTTACTTCATCGATTGACGAAAATCTATAAAATACGTTTTTCAAATTTTACCTTGTATTTTAACTTATTCCGGATCCCTCCCCATTCCTGATTTGTCAGCCAACAAAGTATATCCATTTTGAAGCCCAAATTGTTAGTTCATCTGTCTGAAAATACGTGTAAACAAACGTACAAACTGAGTAATAACCGCCCAAACAGAAACGTAAATAACGAAAGTAGTAATTGTTAGGTGGCGCAAAATATAGCAACCAATGAAATTCGCAGTATAAAGAAATAAAATATTTCTGTGTTTAAAAACTAAATGAATGAAACAATACACTTTTTGTAACCAGTGTAGTAACACCAGTCAGACTGATTGCATTTTATGATGTGGCACTGACAGTCAGTGTATAGTAATGTCATATCCTAACATACAGGCCTATATAGATATGATAGAGCACTGACAGTGTAGAAATGCCACTCAGACTGTAACAACATTTTTATACATTACGATACGGCACTGATAGTCTGTGGAATAATGCCAGTGTACAAATATTTGTATATCATGATGTGGCACTGACAGCCAGTGCTATAATCCCAGTTAGATTGTAATAACTTTTATATATTATGTAACGGCACTGATGGTCAGTGTATTAATGTCATTTAGATTGTAACAACATTTATATATCACGGCACTGATGCTCAGTGTAGTAATGTCATTTAGATTGTAACAACATTTATATATCTTGTTGCGGCACTAACAGTCGCAACAAAAACCATCAAACGCAATTGTAACAGGCACTCTCATCGAAAGAATTTGGAATTGCAATATCTTTACAGGGCAGGATCCTTACAGGGCATTATCTTTACAGGGCAGGATCCTTACAGTGCAATATCTTTACTGTCCAATATCTTTACAAGACAGAATCTTTACAGTACAATATTTTTACTTTCCAATATTTTTACAGGACAGTATCTTTACAGTGCAATATCTTTACCGGGCAATATCTTTACATGCAATATTTTTAAAGGGCAGGATCTTTACAGTGCAATATCTTTACTGTCCAATATCTTAATAGGACAGGATCTTTACAGTGCAATATCTTTACAGGACAGGATCTTTACGGTGCAATATCTGTAGGATCTTTAAAAACAATGTCTTTACAGGGCCGAAACTTTCAGTGCTCTATTTTTACAGGGCAGGATCTCGTTCTTATGGAAATAAATCGATCTAAAGTACGTTTTCACCCTGCACGCACACTATCATAAACACAAGCACACTAGCGCGCGCACACACGCAGTCATGCACACACACGTGCGCCTTCAACAAAGTGTTGTCTCACATAAGAATTTTAATGTTTTATTGAGGCTCAGCTGTATTATGACAAAGACTGGTTATTCAGTTGAGAGAATTATTTAATGCGATTTGCTTGCTGTGTCATGAAATGACTGGTGACGTTAGACTGTTCCTATCGAACTGTTTCAAAGCGGATAATCAATTTGGTTATGACCTAGTAAACAGCCACAGCCAAGTACGGAAAATAACACAGAGTTAGGTTTACTGCATCGAGTACTCCAAACGTCGTGCACTGTTTCACAGGTTATGGGATGAATCGATTGCTGTTAGCGTCCGCGGGCATTTTGGTTACCGCCCTTGACGCAGTAATCAACGCAGTGGATCTTGATGGGACTGTTCTGTCGAAGTCCGAGACAATAGAACAACACATTCCTGGATTTTGCCATTTCACAAATGTGCACAGCTGTGCACCGGAGTACTTTGATGGGCTGCAAGCACTTAATTGCTGTTCTCCTGAACTTGTCTTACACTGTCAGAAACCCGGCGATGAAAAAACGGCATTACTGGCATGTGTACCTCTGATCACCTGTAACAAAGGTAAGAGTGACTAAGGTCCACATAGCCTAAGTACTAAAACCGTACATGTTTATATCTGTAAGTATGATCGTGCGTACATGTATGTGTGTGTGCATGTGTGTGTGTGTGTGTGTGTGTGTGTGTGTGTGTGTGTGTGTGTGTGTGTGTGTGTGTGTGTGTGTGTGTGTGTGTGTGTGTGTGTGTGTGTGTGTGTGTGTGTGTGAGGTTTCCATAAAAGAACGTAATAGTTTCAAAATCTCAGTTCATAATGGATAAAACACCGCAATGTTTGTAGAAAAAAGACGGCGGCTATTATTGCGTCAACTCCTTTGTAGATGACCCAGACTGCGGACACAATGATTTCGAAATATCCCTACAAGATAATTATCCAGGGGATGTAAATCTGCTTTTCTTGGAGGCCAGATGTTTGGTCCGCTTGTCCAGTCTACCGATTTAGAAATTTCTCATTCGAAGAATTTTGTACGCGTCCTAAAGAAGAGGGGGTGAGTCGGGACTAGGTGGGGGCGGGGGCGGGGCAGGATATGTGGACAATGAATGCAGTTTGGTTTTCCAGATTTTTCCAGTTTTTTCCTCCAATCCTTATAGTCTTGCTCTTCTTTCTGATGCATTAAAAAGTCATGGCGTTTTAACACCATATATTCAGTTATGAAAGTTTGAAACTGCTGCATTCTTGACACCATATATATTTTTTTTAAGTTCATAACCGCTCTTCTATAATAGTTTGGGTGAAAGACCAAGATTACTACAGATAAGAAAATTTAGACTAGTATATTTAGTTTTCGTCAGTAGATGTTTGCCATCGTAAAAATCTTGGACGTGAATCTAGAATATTTGTTTTAAGAAATAAATTACGCACCGATCTCCCAACACATTCACACACACGCGCGCGCTGTGGAAAACGAACAAACAAACGTATGCCTTTCCGCGAGGGCGTGGCTGGCTAGACGAATGTTTCTAATTGGCTAGTTAACTATTTTTGATGACGAGAAAAATTATCTTCTTTGCTGATCGGCTTACTAGAACTAATGTTATCCTTGAAATTTATTTCACTTTGATGACAAAAGTAATGTGCAAAGCAGCATTTAAGCCACACTGGAAAGAATCCTCTTTAAATGTTATAAACGGAATTATCCCCATCAAAGGTGCATCTCCAAACATAGTGCTAGTGGTATAACCATTTTCTTTCAAACTGTGAACGAGAAAGCATTGCTGAAATAGCCATACTTCAAAATTCAAAATATTACAATGAATGGATATTGATTTTAACTTGTCTTGTTTGCCGACTAAGCATTTCTTAAACTGTTTCAGGTGAATTTGCCAAACTGTTCGTGATGAAAACCCAGAACGACACAACAGTAGCTTGGCTTGAGTGTCAGCCATGCCGACCCGGTACTTTCCAGAAAAATCAGACGCATTCGGATCAATTCAAGCAAGGCTATTTTTAGACTGTTGATGTCTACGACATCTATCATATATTTATTGAAAAGAATTGATAATTTACATGATGGTGTTAAAGTGTGTGTGTGTGTGTGTGTGTGTGTGTGTGTGTGTGTGTGTGTGTGTGTGTGTGTGTGTGTGTATGTATGATTGTCTTCGATCTTCACACTTTCATTTTCCCGGGCTTTCTAGATATGACGACGGCTGTCAAGACAGGAAGACGACTTGCACTGACAAGTCGTGGACTTATTGCTACACCGGAAGTGCCTCTGAAGATGACAGGTGCGCATGTAATTATAAGAACGGATTTGCACCGGACTGGACGAAAAGAAACAACTTGGAGTGCAGGTGCTTCGACAGAAATAGTCCTTGTGGTCCTTGCAATCCAGTACAGTGTGAGAAAGGGGAAGAACTCTCGGAAGGTAATTAGTAATATACATAATAAGCTCTTTGTTTCTTTTCTTTTTTAACAATTGTATTTAAAATTTATCTATCTGAATTACACCGCATTATGATTGAGTACATTCAGATATATATCAGATCACGCAGTTACATATTACATATGTTTGGGACTATCTATTTTACTTAATATAATATTTAATCTAATAAATAGATCAAAACATGTGTACGACCCGTATGGTTGACTCATGGTAGGAAACTGACGTTTTGCATTGAAGCTAGATGTACCTTCCCAGGACTGACAGCGGGTGCCCCTTCCATCGCCATATATAAGATGACCTAATAATGAAAGAGCTAAAAAGACTAAATTGCGCATGGAAAAGTGGTATCTACATATCCTATATACTCCACACACACACACACACACACACACCCACATAGTCATCTTTAAGCTTAATAAAGGCTCGAACTATTGTTGTTTTATGAGGTCAACGTTAAATATATTTTATTTATAAGCTCACTATTTTTTAAATCCTTTATTTTTAATAATTTATATTTAATTTTTAAATCGCAGATTTTATTTGCCGGACGAGAAATAATTCATCGATAAACGCAAAGTGAGTATACCGATTTCTTGTAGATATCTTGATGAATGTAAAGTATGCATGGAGAGGTAGTGTTCAGGTTCTTTTGTCACTGTAAAGTATGCATGGAGAGGTGGCGTTCAGGTTCTGTTGTCACTGTAAAGTATGCATGGAGAGGTAGTGTTCAGGTTCTTTTGTCACTGTAAAGTATGCATGGAGAGGTGGCGTTCAGGTTCTGTTGTCACTGTAAAGTATGCATGGAGAGGTAGTGTTCAGGTTCTTTTGAGACTGTAAAGTATGCATGGAGAGGTGGCGTTCAGGTTCTGTTGTCACTGTAAAGTATGCATGGAGAGGTAGTGTTCAGGTTTTTTTGTCACTGTAAAGTATGCATGGAGAGGTGGCGTTCAGGTTCTGTTGTCACTGTAAAGTATGCATGGAGAGGTAGTGTTCAGGTTCTTTTGTCACTGTAAAGTATGCATGGAGAGGTGGCGTTCAGGTTCTTTTGTCACTGTAAAGTATGCATGGAGAGGTGGCGTTCAGGTTCTTTTGTCACTGTAAAGTATGCATGGAGAGGTAGTGTTCGGGATCTTTTGTCACTGTATTTGTAAAGTATGCATGGAGAAGTGACGTTCAGGTTCTTTGTCACTGTAAAGTATGCGTGGAAAATAGTGTTCAGACATCTTTGTCACTTTAAAGTAGGTGTAGTGTTGATCCAGGGAAAAACACAATATTAATTTGAGAAATAAAATCCTGGATTTAAAATACTTCAAATTTAGACGGAATTATATTCATGTTAATTTAGGGAGAAAGACGTAAAGCAATTCAATATATTTAAACGGATTTACATTCATTTATGTTCATTTAGAAAGATAGAAAAATGCTACTGACAGACTTCCGGACTCTCTATACAGGTAAATGGCATGAATTTGTACCATGTACATTACACATAGCTAAATAGAATGTGCATCCCTTGGTCTTTGCCTTCGTCTGTCCCTACTGGCTATTCAACTGTACCTTAGTTCAACTAGAACAGTTTAATTTATTTTTAATTTAGCTAGATCGTGTGTAATCTATATTATAAAAAGCATGCATATCATTTTGTGACAGTTCATCCGATACTGATTACCTAAGTACAGAGTGGCCTCTTTCATCTTCCTTTCCTCCAGCAGGTGAAGGTAGGGAATTTTCTATATAATTTTTTATAATTTAATAAAAAGAAAGAAACTATCATACAAATTATACTTTGAATTCACGAATAATTTTTCTAAATTGTGTTGTATCTTTTCTCTTATATAGTCATAATAAGAGTTTTATTTTTTGAGAGTGTTCTGTATCTTTTTCTATATCATAGTCGTAGTAGAAGTTTTATGATTTTGGTTCATTTATTTAAACCTTTTAACTGCACACGTATAACTATCATTTCAGAATATTACTAGAAGAGGGAAGAAAAAGGGAAACAACTCTTTTAGTTTATCGATGTAGTTATTGTGATGTCATCACGACTCTCTCTATCTCTCTTATGTTCATTAAAAAACAAAATTATGCTAATTTAACATATTCTTCAAGCAGTGCTTTAAATTTACAGTCATCTAATGGAAATAATAATTAAAGATCGATCTATGCTCCCGATAAGCTGTTCAACATCAGTTAAATGTTTAACAATAATAGTTACAGAATTGTATAAGAAAGCAAAAAATCTCAAGGACGTCTACAGCGCAGGAATGTTTGTTGTTTGGCTGGTTCTGTGATTTTGTTTTTGTTGCTGGGTTGTTTTAATTTGTGGTACCTGTTTTGTTACAATGACTAAATGAGTACGTTTAATTGTGTTTCATCAAAATATCCGAATAACTACGTCTAGATTGTGCTTCATTACAATGACTAAATGTCTGTTTCATTTTGTTTTTTCTTGAGTAAGTTACTTCTTAAAACAGGAAATGGTAGGCACATGTTCCGAATTATTAAAGTTTTGTATTGATTCTGTTTTATTTGTTCACAGATGTCGTGCAACGTAGAAAATCGTGCATCATCGCTAGTGTCGTCGCTACTGTTGCTGTTGTATTTATAATTGTATTGGTAATACTGTGCTATAAATGGTACAGAGCTAGGCACGGTGGAGACTACGTAATCGCTTCAAATGATATGAGTTAATGTCGATCTTCTGACTTCACTGAACTGTAACTGTGACATCAGCAAATGTTGGACACGAGCCTTACGTCATCAACATGATAATGTTGTCATCACTGCAGTGAACATCACAAGAGCTAGAAATCTTTGACAAATACGTGTTCTCTGAGTACTGGCGCTATTAGCAGTTAAAGGTTCTCGTTCTCTTAGGAAGGCTATTGGCAGCATCAGTGCGTGAATACAAACACCGTCACAGAGTTGTCATGACAGCCCACTGTTGGGTGATGTTTGACATTGTCACTAAAGAAACATTTCTTTTTCGTCACAGATTAATATCATGCGATCACTGTGTGAATATTCACTTGCCTCCAGTTATACTTTCATCGGGCAATTAATGAGTCCATCACTGACATGACTCTATGATAAACAGCTAGAGTAAGAATAGGAATAATGATAAAATAATACAAAGCAAACGAGAATGTTACTGACGAATATTAAAAGCATATAAATAATTAATATATTTTCCTAAACAACGTATTTCTGGAGGGCACGACTGGCAGCACTTGTCAGTAATATTTATTTAGTTGTGTTCAAAACTTGTGTATTTTCTTTCTGCCTGTCTACATTCCTTTCTACCTCTCTATTTTTCTTTATACCTCTCTACTTTTTTTCTATCTCTCTATTTTCTTTTCTACCTCTCTATTTTCCATTCTACCTCTCTCTTTCCTTTCTATCTCTCTAATTTTCTTTTATAAAAGTAAAGGTACAGAACAGTGCTGCAAAATAAGAGTACATATATTAATTTTATTTTTTATAAGTGTTGAAATTTGTTCTTATATAGGACAGTCATGGACGAATTCCACTCCATATAAGACAGACAGATATAGTGTCTAATGCATGTACAAAAAAAAATTGACAGAGAACTGTACAATTTATTCAGCCTAATTAAATGAAGAATCATTAAAAGATATGTTGAAGTAATTAGCAAAATAAATAATTTTATCAGGATGTAATTTGCATTTTTGATTCCTCAGATAAACAAAAGATATTTAAACTAAACATTCAGCATCTTAAGGATTGTTTTCATTCTTGTGTTAGGTAGAACTAGAAGTATAATCATGAATGAGTGCCACATATAATCTCAATGTTTCGGCCACTGTATTTTAAAATAACATTTTTAAAATAGAAAGAATGAGTGTACATTCGTCTTCGGAGATGATCATATTCATCTTTGAACAGCTCATCATTAAAGAAAGTACCATCAATAAAATTTAAATCCAGCCGAGAAAGACGCCATTTAGTGTTGAGGGGTGAACTAAGTCCGCGGAACGCATGGCTGACTTAAATGTTCACACCGTGGAGCCATTGTTCTCATTTATTTCGCCACGCATAAAGTTCGCGCATCAATGAAGTTCCAAATAAGTCTTATATAAAGCGTTTGTTAAAAATGCGTTTGAAATGTAACGCGAAAGCGGCGGAAGCCGGAAGCGTTCCCCACATTCAAGACAATGCGTAGGAATGTCATTTGAGACGGTCCATTACTGGTTCACTGTAGGTGTAAGAATTTTGTTTGTGACTACGTGTATGTGGGTGGGTTTTCGTGTGTGTTTCATTTGTTTACTTTCTCTGTATGTCTTTATAATTTTATGTTAAAGAGTGCTTAAATATTTTTAATGGTTAAGCGCTCTGTTTTTATTAATCATCATTATCATGAATACTTGTTAAGCTATCAAGATTAAATAGAAGTGAGATTCATTACTCAGGAAAAATGCATACATTTGTCTAGTATGTCTATAAATAACAACGATACAAATGACAACAGCAGCACACAAATTGTCAGTGCATTTGACAGCATAATGGTGGTACGTGTGCACTTAAACAAAACACTGACTAGAAGCTATATCAGGAAGTGAATGTCATTTCGAGTGTACACACGTTTAAAGGCTCACATATCACGATTTGAAGTAACTCACTTGAGTTAATATTCACATAAAACACTTATTTAAAGGCTCACATATCACGATTTGAAGTAACTCACTTGAGTTAATATTCACATAAAACACTTATTTAAAGGCTCACATATCTCTATTTGAAGTAACTCACTTGAGTTATCACATAAAACACTTATTTAAAGGCTCACATATCACTATTTGAAAACACACTTGAGTTAATATTCACATAAAATACTTATTTAAAAGACCCATTGCAAGTGGCAATCTTCTTTTTAACAGATTGCCTATTAAAACTCGAATGTTAAAACTTTGCTTTGATGAGAATAGTGTGTCCAAATCTACAACAGTAGCGCCTACTTTTACGACAGAAATCGTTTACGCTACGTCTCGACACGTTACACTCGGTTTATCGGCGTGGAGCACAACTTTGAAACTTTCTATAACAATTTGTCGTTAAAAAAAATAAATAAATCAACCCTACAGAGTAAGTACATAATAAATTCATAATATTACTTTTGAGGTCGATTAAAACGTGTACACGTTCGATTTGTGGCGACAGCGCCGTTTAGGTTGTTACTTTATTTCCCTCCCACCCACCCTTTGCCTTTATCAGTGACACAAGTCAGTGGAATTGGACTTACATGTAATAGTTAGTTTGTGTTGCCATTCAAACCTGAAAGTACACGCTCTCTCGTGCTTCTAATGTACCCGTTTCATTCAGTAGTCCGGAAAATTTGGTAAGTATGTGGGTTTGTTTGTTTGTTTTTTTTATTACGATTGAATTTACGTGGTTTTAATTGATAAAATAATATTAAGATTCGTCGTGAGTTATGGTCCACGAGACATTTTCTTTTTGCTGTAGACTATCATGCAAATCGGATATATGTTCGTGTAAGTATGCCATGTTATGAGGCTACACAAAAACAATGTCAGTGAAGCCCGGTAACACAGCACACTATTATACAGTTCCCCGACATTGTTATTGCAACCCTGTAACACGACACACTATTATAACAATGTCAGGGAAGTCCTGTATAATAGAGTGTGCTGTGTTACAGGGCTGCAGTAAACAGTGTCAGGGAATGCCACTGGAGATAAATTACTTGGAAACTTTCGATTTGTGTAAATTTTATGCGCTTAAAGCAGTGTGCTCCGTTTTCTCAGAAATAGTTGACGCGAGCTGTGGCTAATTAGAACTGCTCATGGTAGTGAGTAGTCCTACCGACCGCATTGTATTCAAACGTGACGAACTGAACTAGGTTCTACTTAATAAAGAACAAAGCATTTTACCAGGTTCAGTGTAAATAAAGAGCGAAGTATTTTACCAAGTTCAGAAGGAGTGGAGCATTTTACCATTTTCAGTTTAGTAAAGATCGAAGCAATTTTAATATGTTCAGCTTACTAAAGAGCAAAGCATTTTACCATGTTCAGTTTACTAAAGAGTGGAGCATTTTATCAGGTTCAGTTTACTAAAGAGTGGAGCATTTTACCAGGTTCAGTTTACTAAAGAGTGGAGCATTTTACCAGGTTCAGTTTACTAAAGAGTGGAGCATTTTACCAAGTTCAGTTTAAATAAAGTTTGAATTAATGCAATACATCGATTCATGACATTTTCCCTTAATTTTCAAGTAACGAAAAGTAGCTGCTCTTTGGCGGTAATGTGAAAACAGTCCAACTAATAGCAGGGTAGTTGTGGACAGTTGTCATGTGTCAACTACTGAAACCAGAAGCTAGTGATGCGATCAGTGATGAATTACATAAAATTTCATGAAGAACATTTATTTATTTATTTTCGATTGAACCTTGTACAGAGCGAAACAGTGTGTGCATGCGTACATGTGTGCGTATATTTGTGCGCTGTGTGCAGTATGGGTGTGCGTGAGTGTACTTTGTTCAAATTTTAACACATTTTCGTTAATTTTGTGTTATCAGTTATTCTTTTTTCTTAACAAGGAATATTACGGTTCATCATTTTTTTCCTAATTTTTTTTATTTTTTTTAATTTTTAGAAACTTTAATTTCCAAAAGACACGTGTTGTTTCACATAACAGATAGTGGTCAATAGTCACGTGACCCAAAAGAGAAATCGTTCATCCACACGGTAGTGCAGCAGAACAACTTTAAAAAATATAAAACTTCCGACTTTTTGTCATAAATTATCTTTTCTAGTCTTCTCCCTGGTGTAAACTGAAGTCATCAACAAAATGTGACCTTTAGTGATAAACTGAAGTTATTGCCAACAAAATGTGACCTTTAGTGATGAAATGAAGTTAACATCAGCAACATGTGACCTTCAGTTCTTTCATAAACAAACGTCTCAAGGGTGCTGAAGCTAACCCAAATCATGGAATTACTATGTACGTTGGGCACACTTTTTATGTGCATTTCCAGTTTACAGATAATGGTAAGTGGTTTTCTTTCAGTTTGTATTATGTCATTTTAAAATGTATTTGTACACTAGCTTAAAGCTGAACTGTTTGACAGACTAATGCAATTTTCTGCATTTTCAGTCTACTTGTAAAGTTTGTGCTTGTTTGGTACTAGTGCTCTACATTTTCATTTTGTATAAAAATTAAATGTGTTCGTGTGACGACGTCACCTAGTTATCACCCATAACTAATTACAAATATGAGAATATTACTTTATGTTATTAATAATTCTCCAGAACACCGCTCCTCTCTCTCACTTGGCAGACATATGGGCGCTGTAAACGTTTTCTCTCTTCAACAGCATTAAAGACAAACATTTACCATCACACAATATTTCCATAGGTGGAAAACTTCTTACTAAAGGAGAAGACAAATCCGTCTTTAATCTATATTTAGCGAGCCCCCATCCACCCACTTTCTTCTCCAACATAAGGTTATCAATATGTGTAAGATGGTCAATAAATTTAACAATAAATTAATTAAATCAATTATCAAATGTAATTACTGTTGGTCACAAATAAATTAATGAATAATTAAGAAAACACAACAATTGAGACCAACACTTCCCATAGATGTACAAGCTCCCAGAGGAATGAATTCCTCACAATTATTTGGACAAAGACAAAGGACAGGTACAATGATTACAATAATGAATTTTACACTAAGTGAAGGTGATAAGAAATGACATGAGACAGGTGGAAATTTAACAAAATATTCTTATAAAAATAAACAATAAAAGAAAGAAAAAGCAATCAAATTATACACAATTACAATTTCACAGTGTCTATTTAGAAAAAAACTTAGCCTCCCTTAAAGTACTGGTTTCCCTCTATAGAAAGTCCATCATGTTCATAGTTTCCCTCTCTGTTTGTTTTCCTTTCTCTATTCTATAAAAGTTTTCCCACAGTTTTCACACTTCTGACCAATGTAACCTTATCCTACTTAGTCACACTGGTGGAGTCTCTTAGAGTTGTCAATTTTGTATTTATGACATGTCGACTAGGGATCACATCACAAATCTAGTCTAGGTAGACTTCTTGGCTTCCCCACATGGAACAACCAAGTAAAACTGATGTACGGACGTTCATACAAGAGACCAACGAGCTGAGAGATCTACCAACAGCTGCAATTTCAGCAGGTGAGTAGATAGCAGTAGAACAGACAGCAGTTGAATAGATGGATAGATGGATCCTGCAATTAATAAACAGTAATCAGTCTGCTATATGCAAACTAATAGTGCTTTGTGCTGGTGGCTAAAATCTTTTCTCTGAGCACAATTTTACTAAGCTGAAGAAAACATAAATTAATTTTACATGACAAAATAATCTATTTATATTTTACACAAAATTTTATTTTAAAAAAGCAGCCTACACCTTTTCTCGTTCAACAAAACCGAAATGATCAAAATGTCATCTGTATTAGAAGCTCATGAATTTTCCCACACAAAACATTTGCTCTTTTTTGAAGAAAGCCTTTCTTAGTCTATTCATTCATACAAAATTTTCTATTTACCTTCACACAGACTGGGCTTCTCGTTACACACCGAGGTATGTCCTTGAGAAAAGCACATATTTTCCGATTGTCTCCCTTATTTAAAGACTTAAGTCACGTGACGTTTTATCACAACCGAACCTAATGGTCAATGACTTCTCTCTCCCCACCCACCCTCACCCCGAACTTCTGAGTGGGCGATCCCATTGAAGTGATCAGGGTTACCCCCATCCGCACACCTTCATTGATGGATACTTTGGTTAAGGCTATATGTTTACTACAACTGGAACTGTCGTATTTCCGCACACACTTCCGTTTGACCCCAGTTCATGGCCAAGGTAAGATTGCCCCAATGATAAAATACATTTAAATTAACTAATCAACTTCCCTATGGCCCGTAATCCAGCAAAACCTTCATTTTGGGATCTATTGGTGACGTGAATAACTACGTCAAACGTGTATGCTTGCACTAAACTTTCTCATACACCTGCCTCTAGATTTTATTCCTTTCATTATTTTTTTTAAATATTTATTGATGTGAGGCCCGGCAAAGTTTTATGCCCTCTACTGACAATTTACAAACTGGAAGGTTATAATATGTTTACTGGAGTGCACAACGACAGTCCGATGTAGGATACAAATGTTTCTGTGTATTTATTACAATATGGAAGATTAGGATAAGTTTATTTATGGATACATGTTGCAAATATTAATATAGTGTACTGTAGATTTAATGAAAGATCATAGGAAAGATAATCTTGTAAGTAGCATATTTATAACACACACACACACACACACACACACACACACAATGTAAACCCGTATTTGCGTTTGTCGCCTGTCTTAAGATGGAATAACCATCTTCAATACTATTTCAATGTCAGGTGTTAGCGCAGGGTGGTTTCAAGAAAACTGTGCAGGAATTTCGACCTTCCTGTAACCTCACCAAACCGTGTCCAGCCATGAGCGTTCAGCACGCCTCAGAATGGCAGCACAGACAGCGCACCTGTTGCTATTTGAAGCATGGTTTACTGTTTCACTGCCAGTACCAGAAACATGAGAGCGATGAACTACGTCAGGTGGTAGCATGTTTACCAAACAACACATGTAGTGCAGGTGACTGGTGACAACACACGGGTAGATAGCAAAACAAATAAGTCAGTCAATGCTATGCTAGAATATTTGCATGATAGATAGATAGATAGATAGATAGATAGATAGATAGATAGATAGATAGAAATTCTTATTATACTGCTCTTATATTGTGGCATTATATTTCTACAACTTCTGTGCACTTATAGGAACTAACCCCTTTGTTATCTGAAACTGCATAGAACCTATATGATTTCGAAACCTCTAATGAGCATGGTTTTGTGTGTGTGTGTGTGTGTGTGTGTGTGTGTGTGTGTGTGTGTGTGTGTGTGTGTGTGTGTGTGTGAGAGAGAGAGAGTTAGCAACTAATCAGTTAAATTTCTCTTGTAGCAAATTTTCAACTAATGAGTTTCGTTAGATTGTTTTGATATTTTGCTGTGAGTTGGGCAAGATGTTAATTCTCCACCGCCCTGGATTTTCCTGTAACCTTAGGTTAGCCCCAAAATGCACCTTCTGGCTGGTCACACTTGTTGGAAAGAAGGAAGATAGGTAGGGTACAAAAAAAGAATGAAAAATTCGACTAAATTCTGAGCTTCTTGATATATACAGTCAGGATTATTTAACTAATGTGAAATACTTTACATATATATATATAGTATACAAGTAAGTCACGTCAACACGGGTGATCTGTTGATATACATGTATATCAACTTGTATATATATATATATATATATGTGTGTGTGTGAGAGAGTGAAAGTGTGTATATGTGTGCCTGTGTTTGTGTGTGTTTTTTTAAAAATGAAATAAAGATAGAACTGTCTATTACATATAGTTATTAACAATTTGGAAAGATAATTTGAAATATAGAGTTCGTAAACAAAACAATGTGAGTCCTTTTTTTTTTTTTTTTTTTTTAATAAAATAAAGTGCTTTTATAAGTATAGAAACTATGGAAGCGTAGGCCGTATAGCCAACTTAGTATTACGCCTGACGTTGTTTAGGACTCTGGTACGTCTTTATAGTGGGCGGCCGTTTAGCCAACTTAGTATTACGCCTGACGTTGTTTTGGACTCTGGGTAGGTCTTTACAGCGGCCGTATAGCCAACTTAGCATTACGCCTGACGTTGTTTAGGATTCTGGTAGGTCTTTACAGCGGGCGGCCGTATAACCAACTTAGTATTACGCATTACTTATTTTGGACTCTGGTAGGTCTTTACAGCGGCTGGCCGAAGTGAAATGTGCTTCTTACCACTAGTCTCCTTAGCTCATGTGTTGCCTTCGCGGCTCAGCGCTTGTCAAAGGTTCAACCTCGATGATAAGGTGCCAATCTACAGGCAAAAGAACAGGGACAGAGTCTGTCTAGCCGTGTTCCCAGACAAAACACCCTCCCGACATAGTATCAGGCAATACACTGTCCTAGGAGGGATACATAATTAATAAGAGAGATATAATATTTAGACATATAAACGAAACAACATACCTTCTGTAGGGTATACATAGTGGACGGTTTCCTGCTAAATTAATTACCGGCCAATAAATGATGGTAGCTCATTTGATATATGTTTCTACTTCTTTATTTATTTATTTATTTATTTTTTTTTTTTGGGGGGGGGGGATCCACGTCTTGCCTCTACGATCAAGTGGCTCAAGTCTGCCGGTTAATTGTAGTTCAAACGACACATCCATTGCGCGCTGTCAGGCAATGCTCTGATTGGCCAGTTTGAAATAAGTTGGAATACTAATTAGGCCACCCGCCTACCCAAGAGTAAGGTCAACGGTCCTACGGATAGGGTTTGGAAGAAAACTATTTCTATGTAAGCGAAAGTGTTGCTGCATAATGCCATTATGTGGCATTGGTAACGATGTACTATAAGAAAAATGTTACCAAATTTGTAAAATGAAATATCTTCACTTTAAAATTAAACTAAACGTCGTGCATAATAAGTGTGCACTACATTTCTAATTTATTTAAGTTAACATTGTTTTGGAGTAAAAAGGTCGTTTTTCATTATGTTGTATATACGCTAGCTCAGCATGTAGGGCAGTATTTTCTCGGGTCTACGTCATGCAACTTAACGATTCAATAAGAAAATTATTTTCTCAGTCATGACAAATAAAATTTTCTCGTTAAGACTTCATACAACTTTTCTTAGGAATTATTTTTTTAAAAGTTGTATGTCATGCTAGACTTATGAAGACGTCATACAAATTTATTAAGGATTAATTTATTTAAACTGTCTTATGTCATGCTAGACATATAAAGACGTCATTCAACTTTTCCTAAGAATTAAATAAGAAAACTCTTTTTCAGTCATAGGAAATACAGCTGTCTCACTATGACGTCATGCAGCTCCTAAATATTGTATGAAAACGTGTTTTCATTCAACAGTTGCTCCGACATTTCTCGGTCGTGTCCTAACCACTGGGGAAAGAGTTTTATTTTAAATTTTTATCTTATAAACACATTTTTTTTTTAGCTGTAACATGCTACTTTCTACTGACTAAATGGAAAGCTTTTTTCATCAGTATTGCACGTGGATTTAAAAATAATACTCCATCTTAAAAATACTAATTTTTAAAAATGTGTACATTGTTTTCCCCATAGCTTCGTGCTTATTTTATTTGTTATTTTACATCAGCAACATTTTAAAAGTCTTTAATTACGATTATACGATTGTATGTTTCATTCGCAAGGAACATATGCCAAGCTGTTTACAGAATCCAAGGGAAACAGAACTTCAGCATGGGTAGAATGTCTTCCGTGTAGTTCTACCCACTACGAAGAACAAGAAAAGCCAACATACATGTACAGGTAAACACAAGAAATGCAAAGCTAAGAATTTAAAAGCTAAATGATTTCGTGTTTACACTTTTCTATGGTAATATATTGCATTTAGTTGTTCGTTCCGAGACCTATTACGATATTGATGAAAAAGTAAAAGTTTAGATTGTGTGTCATAAATAAATGCAATTTCAGTTACGACAGTTGCGCTGGTGAAAAACTGGATTGCAAGAAAAACTTTGGAAAGACCCTTTGCATAGAAGGTGGGCCGCGAGCAGACAACAAGTGTAGGTGTTTATATGAAGACGGTTATGCCCCTTTTCCAGGCAATGAGAGTTGTCTTTGCTTTAACAAGACATCGAACTGTGAGTGCAGGCAAAAGAATTGCAGCCAGGATGAAGAACTGAACGAAGGTAACTACATTTAACTCATAATCATTTGAGTAAAATTTTCTGTCTCTATTGTCTAAAATTAAAATCGTTATAGTAATTTTAATCGTTCTCTGTCCCATTTGTTTTAATATAACAAATCTGTTTTATTAATATGATTACAAACCTACTAATAATTAAAATAAATATTTTTTCAAACGTTAAAATAAGAATCTGCTTTTGAGAATGTAATATTTGCTTTTGGATTTATTCCCCTTTAAGGTGGTCTATGTCAGTAGTTCCTTATAAACTTGTAGAAACGAGAGCATCAGTACTGTATGTCAATTTGTGTACGTGCATTTGTGTGGAGTGGGTGGGTGGGTGGGGGGTGATTTATAATAAGAGTGCTATACAAGTGTGAAAGATAAAATCAGAAAGTCAGAGAGAACAATATCAATTTTATTTCAGTTTATCCCTGTCTATACTACAGATTAAGCATTTGTGTAATGTATTTATTCTATAAAATGTGTGTGTGTGTGTGTGTGTGTGTGTGTGTGTGTGTGTGTGTGTGTGTGTGATTTCCATTTAATTTAAAGCAAATAAATATTCACTCATACCTGTTATAAAGGAAAAGGTCAAACAGTGCAGTTGTTATTTACTTTTTTTCCTTTTCTGTTTTGGTCTTAACAGAGCTGTTTCATCCTCTGCCCTGTATTGTATAAAAACACAACTTTTTAGAAGTTCCAAATTCTGATAACACTAGATTTGTTAACAGAATGTCTCATTTACAGTTGTTGATAGATGACGTTGACATGTGTATACTCTGATAGCAGTTTTACAGTCTGAGAAGATTTTAAAAATCGATTACACATTCTATTAAGTGTTTGAATTGATATACAAAGAGACTTTAAATATCAGTTTCAGAGTAAAAACATATTTATATTATGACAGTATGTTTGTATTTCACTTTTATTAAAGGAAAATTACACATGCAGTCTGGTACTGGTTTTATAGTTAACTGTAAGTCAGTACATATAACATAATAGGCTATAACCTTCTGACGTCACTAACTCCGAGATTTTTTTATACTCTGTCGCACTCAAACGCAAGATGACGTTTTATTTGCCATTCAAACGATTGAAAAAGGTAGTGGGAGAAGAAAATGGCTACCAGGTAACTTCCGCTAGGTTGACAAAACTAGGACTGTGTGCGATCCAGTTAATATTTAAGACAATGGTCACATGACTACTAAAATAAGCGCAGACGAAGGGGAAATTAAAATTATTCGAAAAATCCATTTACCTTTCACAAACAACTATTTTTCTAAAGCTTCTTTTCTTTCTCTTACAGCTTACATGTGCGTGAGAAAGTTAGTCCCTACTGGAGTCACTGGGTAAGTCTATTCATTTCACAATATTCAATATTTAGTTTGACACAAAGTCTCCACAAGGCTTAAATAAATATTATATTTTTCCCGTTTATTACTATTATTGATGTTGATAACGACGATGATCTTAATGACAACGACGACGACGACGATATATTAATATTATTATTGAATTGACCAGATTAGTCTTATATTGTGCAAAACCATTTTAGAAAATTACAATGAAATTGCAACAAATATGTACATTGCATTAATTCATATACAAGCCGGGGGGGGGGGAGGGAGTTGCTTTAGGTTTGTAAGTTTGTTTGTGTTTTTTGTTCGCTTTGATTGTGTGTGGGTTTTTGTTTGTCTTTAATCAGAAGATGTCTTCTCCCAACGAAAAGATTCAGATTAGATATGGTTTTAAATTACATTTGCTATTTCACAAATATTCATTTCTTTCGTGCTAAGCATAGAAGGGAGAAGGAGAAAAGATTACTATTTATTTCAGAATCCATGATGAATAGTATTTTAAATCATCGAAACACCTACAGTTCAACAGGGGCACTCTTTAAAATGTCTACCATCTAAATTCCTACCATCCACACTTTACATACACAGAGAGAGAGAGAGAGAGAGAGAGAGAGAGAGAGAGAGAGAGAGAGAGAGAGAGAGAGAGAGAGAGAGAGAGAGAGCACGCGCTTGTCACGTGCATACATGAAATCAAGGTCGTGAAGAAAAGAAAGGTTGTAACTAATCGCATATCGACTTTAGATTCTATAAATGTTCCCCCCCTCCTTCTTCTACCCCTACCCATTCACCTTTATATATTTTGGTTCGTAATAGATTGCTGTTTTCAGTGCTTGCTGTTTTTATGTGTCCAGCGTTTGTTTGTTTTTATTGTTCACAGAACTACGCCGGGCTCCTCGGAAGTCGTGGGGACAACAAAACCAACACCACTAACTAAAGAAACACTGTTGGCACTTAGTGAGCCGGAAGTCGTGGGGGAAATTAAAACAACACCACCAACTGAAGAAAAACTGTTGGCACTTAGTGAGCCGGAAGTCGTGGGGGAAATTAAAACAACACCACCAAATGAAGAAACACTGTTGGCACTTAGTGAGCCGGAAGTTGTGGGGACAACAAAACCAACACCACTAACTGAAAAAACACTGTTGGCACTTAGTGAGCCGGAAGTCGTGGAGAATATGAAAACAACGCCAGAATCTGAAGAAACACTGTTGGCACTTAGTGAGTCGCTTCACCTACGGAGTAAGTTAATCAAATGGCACATACTAGATACTCATGCATATTTTCGTTTTTCATTTCTTTAACGTGCAATAGAGATCCCCCCCCCCCAAAAAAAAAAAATATATAAATATAACGTGCCAGATTTATAGCAAAACAGTTTCACTGGCTTGCGCCGACAGTGGATAAACTGAATTTTTTCAACCAAGGAAATCCAACGGCTAGTTTTCTAAGGAATTTTTTGTATTTTCAAGCAAAGAAGACCAACAGTTAGTAAATCGTTTTGGAAAAAAGAATATTATTAAATATTAAACATAACTCTACACCAAAACACCAGTGATCATTTAATATCGTTTAATACTTAGTATATCCTTGTCTCGATAACGATGGTACAAGAAGCATATCTCATTCCTTAAATGAATAATTATTATTTAATAGAGCAGAGAGATCAAACTTTGACAACTAAGGTTAACTATGGTAATCTTTTAAAATTTTGTTTAATTATATAATGTCTATGCTATTTTATATTCTTTGATGTGTTTTATTTTATTTTGTTTTTGTTTTAATATGCTCGAGTGATTATTCTTAACGCAATATTGTTTTAGTGCGTGTTATAGAAACAATAATTACTGAATAAGTTGGAATTACTGGGCTCACGTGTAGTGCACGTTTTAAATTTTTTAAAGTTCTATTTTCTTTACATTCACACGAATTTTAAGCTGAGACATGTTTGTTAAAGAGAATGGATTTGTAAGTAATAATAATAATGATGATGATGATGATGATAAATCATTTATTATAAAGGTCTAATGATAAGAACTTTCTTTTATTTCAGAGGAATATGTATGGCAAGGAAGAGCTGAGAGTGCGCCTCACTGGATTGGTACTATCGCTAGTATGGCAGTTCTGGTTAGCATTGCTTTGTGTTCTCTAGCGCTGTACATGAAAAATATCTCTTCTCGCTCTTTAATAAAGAAAGGGAAATAATGTTCCAGAGTATTACCTGCGTGTTTTTCGATGGATGGTGACGATTCCAGTATAGTATCGCCTTAGATGTTTTACATCCCCACCCCGGCATAGATGCAAGTCAATAATATTTATTATTTGGAGAGTGACTCTCATCAGCCAGTGCGCAGTTAATAAAAGCATGAATATTAACTTAACTTTAATTTTAGATATAGAAGTGATTAAATTGTGTACGTCTTATTATCTCAGCTGATGATACTGTATTTGTCTTTTGTGCGACATTTCTAAAACAGCTAGTGGTAGTAATCTCCCCTTTTGTTACATATTTAAAAGTCTCCAGTTTGCTTCTTTAGATCTTGTTCATTCTAAACACTGTCTATATATGTCTAAGTGAGTCATATACCTGTTTACTGGTGTCTTTGGTGTGCAATCAATCATGTGAATTTGTGACTGTGTTCATGCTCAAGATGCAGGAAAAGAAGGAAGTGATTGTGAACACATACAACCAGCATTTTTTGTTTCATTTACCAAACATTACATTATACCATTTCGTTCCCTTATCTAAAACTGCCTTCCTAAAGTATTTTTGTCTGAAATTTAGTGCCGTAGTCTTTCTAAAATTATCAGATTACCAATCTGTTTAATCACACGCTGTCATTTTTATTAATTCATTCATCTAGCACTGTGTCTATATAGTATTTTATCTTAACTTTAGTTGGTTACGCCATTTTTAATGTACCCTTCTCCTTTGAACATGAGTCACCTAGATAATGTGAATTCATAATTCTATATTCTTGCATTTGTCTTCTGTCAGAATACCAATGATTTTTTAAATTTATTTTCTTTGTTTCTGCGCAAGGCGGTATTGAATGCCACTAAACAGAATGATTGCAATTTCTTTCAAAGGTTTTGATTAAGATTGTTTTGTTCTTTTCTTTGACACAAGAAAAACTGTTATTACACACATTACAATTTAATAATAATAGTAGTAATTATAATTTACATCTAATAATAATAATAACAGCAAATTCAACAGGACTGCAAATGTAATCATTGCTGTTATTATGGTAGAAACATGAAGCCAAAAGTGTGGGGAAAGTCTTAAAAACATCATGATCTCAGACAAAAATCTGACTTTAGAATATAAGAGCAAATACAATACCAATAGTAAAAGGAGTAATGGAGAATATCTGAGCTTGAATAAACTGCCAGGAAATCACAGATCTGCTCCACAGCTAAAAGCAGCACTTTGTAAAAGTGTCCACATCCTCCCGAAAACTTTGGATCTCCAAGAATCCTGGTATGATAGCGAGGCCAACTTTCATTTTCAAAGCTATATTATAGTAGGAGACTCCACAACCCTACTGTAGCAAGTAGGGTTGTGGAGTCTCCTACAATAATATAGCTTTTTGTTTTTTTAATTAAAAAAAAATCTCCAAATATATTTTAATATAATAATGTTCATATAAATTGAATTAGTTCTTTTGTTTGTTTGTTTGTTTGTTTGTTTTTTAAAAAAAAAGATCGTCCCTAATTGTTTCATTGCTGCTCGCAAATCGGACTTGACGATTCTTAGGTTAAGAAAACTATCGTTCCACAGTGACTCGAGTTGGTTGTAACGCAGTAACAGTCAAAGCGACATCTTGAATAATCTTGGGATAGAGGGTATTGCATTTTTAGGGCTTAATTCGGAAGTACGGTCAAATTTCCCAACCTTTTTCAGTGCTTGGTAAAAAAATTATTTTAAGGAGTTTCTCTTTCTCCGAAATACTGCAATATTGCCGTTTTGACCAATAAGTTATGCCAAGATTAGTTTCAAAATCTTCATGGTTACTGTTGATAAAAATGAAGTTGATTGAATGCTGTCTTGTAGCGATCCAGTTCTCATCTCGACTTCCTCTCGTATATCTTTCGTACGAATTTCTCATTTAAAAGCAGATTTTGTCTTTAGCTCACTGTTTCAATAACTTCACAAAGTATTTTTTATTCCCATTTGCTTAAAATATGCTAAATGAATAAATACATCTCAACTACCTTGAGATGTTTTTTAAAATCTCTTTTGTACGTTTTTGGTTTTTTGGTTGTTTTTTTGTTGTATTTTTTACCCCCCTGCATGGTTCAAACGTGAATCTGCCTTAGCCTAATGTTGCTAACGACGGACAACCAAAAGACTTGCACGGCCATCTTAATACGCGATAATTATAAGAAGACTTGTTTCAGTATCACAAGAAGCACATACTGGGGTTTCCTAAATTACCTTATGAGTACTATATAAACAGATAATTTGTTTTACTCGATATGGGTACATTTAATGCTATATTTGTATAATTTTGTTTCTCTCGATGTGGGTACATTTAATGTTATATTTGTATAATTTTGTTTCACTTGATGTGGGTACATTTAATGCTATATTTGTATAATTTTGTTTCTCTCGATATGGGTACATTTAATGCTATGTTTGTATAAAGGGATTCGGTGATCATTTTAAAAGAATACAGTCATCGTTTTTAGCTAAAGAGTGACCAGAATCAAATAAAATCAGCAAATATTTCTTTATATTTAAAAATTATATTAATTCTTGACTATCAATGTAAGTAATGTGTTGATTCAAGGAAGGGGAAATAAAAGACAAACTGATGGTCTTTTTATTGTGTATTTTTGGCATCAACAATCTGATAGTCTTCTTGTTGAGCATTTTGGGCATCTTAGTATCAACAGATAATTTGAATAAAATTTGCTGTATAGTGTATACTATATAAACACGCTTAATTCAGTCACTAAGGGAGACTATAATGTCAGACTATGCTTGAGTGGCATTGATGCGTGTCTTTACACTAAATTACAGTAGCCAGATCGAGAACTGGATTATAAATCCAGCCCGGTGGCCCAAGGTTGAAGCTAACATTTTCATATACCCTGATAATATTAATAAATCCGTTTTATATAAACAGTATGGATATTAACATCTGTAGATCAATTGAAACCCTCGCCTGGGCAGACAGGTTTGTTTATTAAAGTTAAAATTTATATTTCTTGCCTTCTTAAATTTAAACGAGCATCTGAACGCAATTTTGACAGTTGCATGTAAAATATTAGTACACTTTTTTGTTTCCTTAAATTTATGCAGTTTGTTTACAAAATTAAATGAAATGACATGGTTTAATACTAACAAATAAAGTGAAATTATTACTGCACCAAAAGTTATTTAATTAACTTTTAAAGTCCAGTTTACATCCTTTTTTGGGAGGAAGAATTGTGTTATAAATTTTATTAAAATATTGATGTAAATTTTTCATTATTAAATAAATATTATGATTTTTTTGTGTATCAGGTCTCGCTTTGTAGCAAAAATGTTAATATTTTTATATCTGTAATTAATATATTATGTATATCCACATTAAGTGTAAGATATTCAGCCAGTCTCAGTTGTAAGCTCTCTCTTACCTGACCAGCATACTGTGTGTATTAAATCATCCGTTTTGCGTAAATAATATGGATAATGAATTTGTAGTACAGTTTGAAACCATTGTTTCGGCAGGTAGTTAAGTTTATTAAAGTAAAAATTGTTATGTCTTACCTTCTAAAATTTAAATGAGTTGTTTGAATGTAATTTTGACAGTTGCATGCAAAAAATTGCTATACTTTCTTTTCTTAAACTTATACAGTGTTTGAAAAATGTTTTTAAAAGTTACAAAATTAAATAAAAAATGACACGTTTAATACTAGCAATTAATGTGACATTATTATAGAACCAGAACAAAATTAATCCAACATATTCTTGTTTTTGAAGAATCATAATTTTTGATTAAGAAAACATAATAATGTAAAATTATTCATGATTTTATGAATATTATTTAGGTTTAACTTATTTTGTCTATCTTGTTTATTGTAGCAAGAGCGTTATAATTTTTCATAACTGAAATTTAAGATAACCAGCTCAAAGTCTCAATTGTAAGCTTCTCCTCTCTCTCAATATATATGTGTGTGTGTGTGTGAGTGGGTGCGCGGGAGCGTTAAAATTAATAACACACAGTGAATGCCATAAAACTACAGGAGCACACACAACCATTATGTAACAGGATGGGTACCGACTAACGAGAGTAAATAGTCAAAATTTTCAGCTTAGAAATCCATAACGATTTCCTTTATTCATCTAGAAGTAAACGAAATCAAGAAATGCCTATTGTTTTTACAAAGTTGTTGGTATATTTTTTTTTAAACAACGCATCCTCTAACTATTGTTTATTCTTTTGCAGCTCTCTCTTTATATGAATACTAACTACATGTACTACCGTTTGTTTACCCGCCTTTAAAAGGGAAGTAATTCTAAATTCGTGTAGGCCTATACGAGTTAAATTTTCATATATGGAATCTCTACGATCGGGTTCAAATTTGCTGCATCATGATTGAAATCTTAACCTATAAAATATATAATCTTTGGATTCTGTTAAAAATCATGGTATAAAGAATGTACTATAATATAAAATACTATATTACGCAATAATTCAAAATTGTAATTAGTTTACCGGAAATCTCCCAATGACAAAGACACTGAAAATGCCTGTTAGTGTTTTCTGAGTGCTGTAAAGTAAGTTAAAAGTTGAGGTTTTTCAGATATTAGTTTTATTAATTATTTATTTTATTAATCACAATTTCATCAATGCATTTAATTGTCCTTTTCAAGTTGACTTCAAGATATAATTTTCTGGCTATGAGTCACTGACTGAGGCATCAGCAGCGATACTGACATACTTCACATAGTGACTACATATCTCGTGCTCTGCACGGTGTACGTTTTTTGTGAAACAATGAACATGTAATTTATGTGTAAGTAAACTAATAATCGAAAAAGTTTTAATTGTCAAAGATTCTGAAAGATAGGAATGCCTAAAATATTGCATCAACTCTTAAAATAAACACTGGAAATTCTTTTTTCTAAAAATAGTAATCAGTCGTCAATTCTGTGTAACTGTAAGCCCATAGGAGTTTGTGTTGTTATTGACATTCTTTGCGATTTTGATCACTTGTGCACGTTTTATATATTTAAATCTAAACTAGACACATATAAATAAAATAAGTAACTTGCACTCCATGAAATTGGAGGAAAGTATTGTAATAAATTCAGGCCGACTGGCATCACAGAGCTTTCCCTCCTAGTCCTAGTCCTAATACTAATAGTAATAGGCTGTTAAGTGTTATACAAGGATTTATGCTTCTCGTAAAAAAAAAAAAATGAATAAATAAAATATACTGATGGTTCTTTGAAAAACAATTCATTATATTAATAAAAGAACGGGAAAGGGAAATGCATCCTGTTAAAATTTCTATAGCAGTCATTTCTCAATACTTACAGTTACACAGTTACAGAAACAGAAATTTTTATTAACTAACATAAATATTAGAAACCTTTTCTAAAAAAAAAAAAGTTTGTAAAATTTAATCTCAACCATAAAATACTACAGATATAATAGTGCAATCAATAGACCAAGACATATTTGTGACTATTGAATAGTGTACATTAAATGTACATGCATTTTCTTTGCTTCTCAACTCAGATTCTGAGTTGGTTAGGTCTGCTTGACTTTTAACATTTATATGTTATTGGCAAAAGAGGTTTGTGGTTTTAGCTAGAAATAACATGAGGGATATTGAATGGTAGGGTAAGAAAAAGAGGAAAAAAAGAATCTGATTGTTGATAGGTGAGATTTCACTAAAACTGAAAAAATCACCTAAACATAATACACATGCTAATAAAATTCTATATTGTTCCTTATTAATCTATTGCTTTGATAATAGCTAAACTTTATTATTCTTTTTTCCATTGTAGAACACATGGGTGGCATTGTTTTCAAATTCTGCATTGCACTACTGACAGTTCTGGTAAGATAAAAATTACAGTACTTTTATTTTTCAATAAATTCATTCATTGGACTTAAAACTGTTGCAATGTATCCTTTATTTGGCTTACTAACATTATTGGTATGTTATAATTTAAATAATTTTCTTAACTGGATGTGAATTGTGATTGAATGAGCTTATGTCTCAATGTAGTAAAACTCACTACCTGCCCTTCAAATTCACTAGTTTTTGTCAAAATTCTCACTATTCAGTAGTGGCTGGCAGGTCTGTTGTTAGAAGGAGCAAGCGATAGTCTTATTCTATCAATCTGATTTATCTCTATAAGTATAAAACATGCTAATGATTAATTGTGTGCCCTTATTTATCATAATATGGGATTAACATTTCTTAGGATTAATTTATAATTAACTACACTCTTCAAATGCAAGTTGAAGCATACCTCAATCAAGAGTTAGTGAACTGGTGTTCATAGTTCCTCTTCAAGTGTTTCTAGGTACTATATCCAATCCTGTTAGTTTTTAATATAATCATCACACTTTTCACAGTCTTCTGGAGTTTAAAAAAATATTCATCTAATGTGCTAGTTATCTTATACTGTTGTGGTTATATAAATTGCATGTATTGATGTAACCACCACCTATAAACATTTGCACTATGCAATTGGCCTGACTGTTTTTAAAAACTATAATTAATTTAGTAAGTAAATGTAACAACTAACGAATAATATTTCTGACACCAACACTACCAAAGTCAGTTTGTATAATCACTTTCAGTTCAACAGAAATACACCAATTAATTTATTCTAATTCAGAATGCAAATAGGTCATTGTGACTGTTCATATTTGGAATGTTATGTTGTCCAGAGTCCATTCTGAGTTCATGACAAACGATTTTGTATTTTTTTTAAAGATGAGCAATGATGAAAACTTGGAAGCAATTATGCCTATGATTAGCTGATCAAGGGACATCATTTACTTTGAGATGTTATCTGTTGTTGCTTTAAGTATAATAAAAGATGACAGTTTCACTGGTCATGAGCATAAGTTAATAAAATGTTTAATTATGGTTATGGTTTTTTTGTAGGGTTCTCATGGTTTGAAAAATTAAGACAGACTTGTGTGCACATTAGAAAAGTAACAGCATACTACAGGAAAATATGTGCAAGATGTTTAACAAGGGTGAAAAGTCTGTCAATGATGATTGACAGTTTCTTAAATTTTTGCATTCAACAGTCTCCTGCTTTGGAGCTGACATTGCTCATGCTATGTTCATTTCAAGAACCTTGTGCTAGAGAACTTTCCCTTTGGTACATATTGAAATTGGAGCTGTGTATTTTTTAAAATTACGATCATTAACTTTTTAAAAAAGTCTGAGTAGCAGCAATATTGTCAAAGGTTATCAGTCATCAGTCTTTCCAAAGGAAAATATAAATCACTGTTTGCAGATGCTATTTAACAAACCATTATTTCAGTTATTATTGTAAAATTATTATTGTTATAAATATATAGTTGTGCACATGGTAATTTTGACAGAAGGATTGTATATGTTTGGGTTGTGTTATTTTTTTTACAAAACAGAAAGCATTTAAATATTGTAAATAAAATAATAATGAAATTTCATTAATAAGAAAAAAGTATTTGAAGACAGTAAATATTTATATGCATGCATGAAACAGATTACTGAAGGTGCATGTATTTAACTTGAAATAATTACAAATATTGATTATCTTTTCAATAGGTTGGAATAAAGAACACACAGGGTGAACTTCAGCATCTTCCAGAACTCTGTCAGCCCTCACGTTGGATCAGTGATCATGAGTGCCCTGATGTTCATGATGAGAGAGAATATCAACGGCTTACAGCTGAATGCTGTGGAAGTCACCCAAGTACAGGTTTTCACTGCCAAGAACAGATGATTAATGGTGAACCACATATTGTTGTCGCATGTCTTCCCAGTGTCATGCCTTCACCAGGTATTTTGGAAACATTAGCACTAAAATAAAACTTTATAAACTGAAGTAAATATTAATTAGTAAAACAATAGCTTTAGACTTCTTACTCAAATATATTAAATGTTAATGAATATATAAGCAGACCTGCCTACCGTCTGCTTTAAGCAGAAGAATCTCCCGCTCTTCCGCTTTCATTTTAATTTTCCATTTTTTTTCCACAATCAGTTATGACAGGACGAAAAACCTGCTTGTTTGTATACAATCACCCGCTCTGTTCTTGGCCAGCCGGTTGGTTAAGACACAGTCGTCTGCTAAGAGCTCTACAACGTACAAGTCTATTTTAACATTTCCGGAATCTTATTCGTCGGCCTTTATTAATTTTAGTTGACAAAACACAATTTTGCTAATACTTTTTTTATGTCTAGAAGTCAGGGCTTGGTGGGATAAGCACAATTTGGTGCATAACGTTCCTACTGCCCTTTTGACTGATAGACAAAGTTTGCATTTTCAAAATGGCGGCCAAATAGCAATAGTACATGCACAACACCATGTCATTTTGACAGTTACGAAATATTTACTTTAATAAATGATATCCAGCTTACATGTAAGACAATTTATGCAGTATTCTTCGTAAATTAACCGTCTGAAACGAGCTACTTTGACGAATTATATTGCATTGCTAGGAAAAAGGTTGGCGTTTTCAATAGCGGTATGTTTGAAACTGCATAGCGGTTCAAATAATCATTTTTCTGGAATCCGTTGTAATTATTCTAATATAATATGTAAGGCTTCAAAAATTTTTCTTTAAAAAAGTGACATAAGTTTTAAAACAAAAAGTCATCGGCAATAAAGGAATGATCCTGAGTCAAATTTGTTTGATTGTAATATACGGAATTGTGAACATTTACTCGAATTTTTAATTTTAATCATTTCTGCAAAAACAATTTAGAAACATATATATATATATATATATATATGTATTTGTAAATTTGCAGTTGATATTTTGTGATTATACAGTAAACACATTATAATAATAGTATTTTAGAAGGCATGATAATAAATACACATACATGAAGACAAAGAAATGCATAAGACATTAAAAAAATAATAATCATATCCAATTCTTAATTAACAAAGAATGCTCATTGAAGAATAATGTCTTTTTAATAATATTTTAAATTTTACAGGAATACTTTCACTGTTTTTTCTCTAGTCTAATGGACATGCCTAAATTTAGGAAAATATGGATGTTTTATATATTTAAATAATTTATAAAATAAAATTTAAACCATATATTCTAAAACTAACAACTGATATTGCTTTCTCAAAATAAAGACAATATATATTCCAAATATTATTAATGTAGATTGATAAATATATTTTAAAAAAATTTTCCTTGCAGTATTCTGGTTGTGTAGAATTAGAAAATGAAAAGACTGTACAGTGAGGATGTAAAGGGTAGCATATTTAATTCTGTGTTGTTAAAAGAGTTAAATGACTAACAGCAGTCCAATGTGGTATGGATAGGGTATATTTATTAGAAAAATAAATAAACAACTTTGAACACAGTTTTCAAGTTCTGTAGTCTTTATTTTACTTTAAATGTGTTTTTCTCAAAATGACTTTTTTCCTCCATTGAACTAGATGCTAAGGCCCCTTTAGAATAGTTCATTAGTTGTAATTATTCCATGTCCCTGAAATTTGGTACTGTAGTTCCTCATACATACAGTTAAAAGGTTGTGAATGGATAAAAGCCTGTATGCTTTATGTTTGTTTTTTTAAATATTTTTTAAAAATTCTATGTGTACTCCCAAAAATATATTTTAGATGGGTACAATAAAAAAAACAAAACATAACGTTTTTTCTTAAAATTTTTTAACAGGCATGTGCTCCTTTTTGTGGCTTGTCCAGTAGATAATATAAAAGCAAAATATATATTTTAAAAATAGTTTGTACATAACCTTTGTCTAGACAATGCCACAATAGTCTTTCACAACAATATCATAAGTTTATTGTTCACAATAGAATTGTCAATTTTTCACACGCTCCTCTAACATGACGTAGAATGTTCCATGAGCAACTGTTCTCTCTGAGACTAATCAGGGTGCTCCTTTGCCGTATTAGTTCCCTCAAGCAGAACAACATAGCAATTTCTATAACTTCCTTGTACTAGAAATTCCACATTGTAGTCAAGCATACTTTGCCACCATACATTAAGAGAGTGCAGTGTATCCTTGCACATACACACTGGGTAGATACTTCTCTCAAATCTACCATGGTGACAGAGGTTTATAAATCAATAAACCAGGAAATTCTAGAAATTCCAAAGATTCTAGAATTTAAAAAAGGCTGCTTCTTCCTTATAAAATATAATCAGGGAACAAATGCTAAGTTTTCCAGTTTATTCATCCCTAACTCTTCTTTCTTACATTCAAGTCTCAACTTACAGTTTCATGCAACAGTATTTATTAGCCCAATACATGCATACAGCATAGTAAATACAACATAATAGTTTATGAACATATTCACTAGAAACAATGTCATGTGTGTAACATACAAGCATCATAATTCACAATTGCAGCAGTAATAGCCTATTCACATAATACATCTCTACATATAATGCAAGAATAATATATCACTAGCAAATGCATGTAATATTTTTAAGTCCATTTTCTCTCAATCAATCAGTTAACTCTAATTAAGCTAATGACTGCCTTTCATGACTGGACATTTGCCACACCAAATTTAAAGTGATTAGAAAATACTATTCTTTTCAACAGGTAAACTTTGATCTCAGCCCATTGGCTGGTCTCATTCTTGTAAATCTTAACCATTAAATAATATAAACTACTTATCCACATAAGACCGGTTTAGATTACATCAGCAAGTTTCTAGCACATTCTTTGCCTGAGTTGTTTACTCCAACTCTGACACTTACAAAAAATACCATCATAAATAGTCCCCAAGATTGGGTCACATTGACATTTAACAATTTATATAACAATTAAGTTAGAAATTGGGATAAGCAAATTTACTCTGCCACAATTTAATTGGGTGAGAGTAAACTGTCAGGTTTGATGTCATCAGTATTAAACACTTAGTTCCACACATTACAGTTATATATTATTATTTTGTTTAATGTTATACCTTTTTAAATCTTTACCAAATATTTCCATATAGTGGTAGAATAATATTACTAAGTTCCATATTCACTGAACCCAGATTAATCAGAAATTCTATGTGTATATGTTGCAGGCATTTTTATATATTTAAATGAAATCAGATATCCACATCAGCCTTTACCTAATGTGACCATGGAGTTCCATCCATGCCCACCAGAATCGTACGAACCAAGACCAAAGGCCAGTTATCTATGCAGGTACATGTTTCATTTTAATCCTAACAGCATTTGTGAAATTTTGACATAATCATTTCAAGTTTGCTTCTATAAGCATAAAAAATTTGAACAAGTTTGCAAATCTTAAATACCAAATCAGTAATTAAAAAGATATCTTCACCCCTTTGATGAATATTTCCAATTTAATGCTGTGTATGTGTGTGCATATATATCTTTGTTATGTCATTTTAAAATTATCAGTACTGAGTAGTATACAATAATTAAGTTGATTTTTAAAAAAGCACAAAATCAGTTTCTAATTTACAAAGCAATAATTTGATGTATATTTAATTAGCAGTTCTAAAGTAAGTTAAATAGTCTTTGCACAGATTTAATAATAATATTAATAATAGTTACAAAATACAACTATACATGCCTCAAGTGTAAATTGAAATTAAAATTGTTTCTTGTAGTTTACTACTAATAAAAAGTCAGCAAGTATACCAATAATAAAATGCACTGTCTTTGATTTACAGAAAAAATTAAAATTATCTATTTTACAGAATGGAAAGTTTAAGAAATTTTTTAAAAATAGTACTCAGTAATAGTAGAAATCAAAAGTACATATATAGTAGTACTTAACACTTATCTAGAAGGACAGGTTATATCTAATAATCTATATTTCTGATTTGCACTCTAATCAGGGAGATTTATAAACATAAGAGATATTGGTTTAATTTTATTATTTCTATTGAACATTAAAGCCAGACAAAAGTCAAATGAATTTTTAATTTCTTGAGAGATTATAACAAGAAATTGAGCGTAATTTGCATATGTTGATAGTAATCAATCAATTTTTTTTTCTAAATGACTGGAATAAAGATAAGTTTCCTTGTATAATCATTAATACAGTATATTATACAAATTTCCATGTAGTTAAATTGCAGTACTTTTTGTAATTTAAAGTTGTGCATAATATTTAATTATTTACTTTAAAAATTAAACTTTGTTTGTATTGGCTGCTTTATTTATATATTTTATTAAGTTGTAATCTTATTATTAATATTTATTTGTACCTCATCACAAAATGTCAATGTATTCATTATATCATTCTCCTATAAACATAATAAGAATATGACAAAACTAAAAATCCAAATATTGCTTTAAAAAAAAAAAGGAAAAATGTTTATGTAGCAAAAGTTAGTTAGGTAGACTGAACTACCTAGATCTACATTCTAAGTAATAAATCTATTTTCTAAATAAGCATTCATATATTATAGTTTACTCAGAAAGGTTAATCATGATTGTTGCTAGACTTGAAGATAAATCTATCATCTGCTTCCATTGAAACTGACTTGCAACCCATGTTGTCAGTGTGTTAGAATGTATCCTTCTGAATCACTTTCACTTTCTGTTTCATTAGATTCAGTTGATAAAGAGCTATTTAATTTTTATAATCGATTCAAGATATCTCGTTATCACTAACACCTTCACCTAATACATTCTGCTTGTCACTACCATTTCTACCACTCATTTGACTTTGTGAACTTATGCATTTCCTCAGAGGCCTGAACCCCTTATGTAAGTAAAATCCATAAAGGAAAATATATTTTAATTCACAAAGTGCATTTTCGTTCTTTCACAACAAAATGACTAGGTTCTATCGAAATAATAAAAATGTTTAAAATTTTACGAAAAATCCTTTATTAGTACATTTACTTTGGGGGTTGACAGGGGAAATGACACTTATTAAAGGTGAATTCAGCTAATTTTTTTTTTAAACTGGTATTTCTTTTAATTTTTTCATAAAATACTGTTTTATATATATATTTAAAAAATTAAATCAACATCCAGTTATTTATTATTTTAATTGACATGATTCTTATAATTTTGTTGATAAGTCATGAGATCATTACTGCTGTTGTAGAAAGAATGAATGGTTTACAGAATAGTTTAAATAATTTAAAGAAACTATACTTAAAGCCTTTCTACTTAATTTTGATTCTAAATAAATTTGCATTGAAATTTTCATGCAGATATCCTCACTGTAGCGAGAAAAAACAGATTTGTTCTATTCAATATGGGAAATTTGAAATATTTTCTGGAAATGCAAGCCATGACAGGACATGCTTGTGTGATTGGGCAAATGGATGGAAACCCATGCATAGTATTTCACAGGAATGTACAGATCCAGCAGGGTTCCATTCCCATATGATGTGTTATTGTCGACAATCCAGGTGCCCTCCTGGACAAAAACTCGGGAAAGGTTAGTTTTATGCTCTAAATAAAAATACATATGATTAAATCATGTAGATTGTTGATATGTTTATCTGGACTTTTAAGCCAATCAGCAACAAAATTCACACTGATGTGATATTAATTTGTGTTGTGTCAGCCACCATGAACTTAGGGGTCACTTTTTGTTGGAAAGCTATAGAAAGCTAGTGCTTAAAACTGCAGCGTTTACTTTGTTTCAGGTTGGCATGTGTTATATAAATGTTAGGATAAAGCATAAATATCTAATTGCTGGTTGGCAATAGCATGAATTAAAATAATAAGACAATAATAGTTTAGGTTTTCTTTATATAAACATTGTAATAAACTCCTGATTATTCATTATTTAATTTTAGAATCAAATATAAATATGTAAAGTGTGCATACAATTGTGTCTATTAGTTAATGCATTATGTATTTATATAATAAATATATATGTATACATAAATATATTTATATATGTCTATCTATGAACCTATCTGCTGCCTTCTTATCTCTATATATTTTTTTTTCCTACTGTCTTCCTACCTAAAAGCCTAGCTAGCTAAATAAATTTTGTATAATTTTTCTAGATTACCAGTGCTTTGTGGATCAGAATGCAAGTCATCTATATGACACATCAACCAAGTATGTTACATTATAAATTTAACAAATGCTTTTGAAATACTACACTCATGTGCACACATAATTGAATTTCATGATCAGAACACAAGCAAACTGAAATACAATTAAGCACATTAATAATAGTAGTAATAATAAAAGTGATTCAATAGAGTGTTTAATGAGAACTTCTCAAAATGATACTAAGTAAACAAACATAACACACAATCATTAATGGTTTGTGCTACATCAGTGTCTGAATGTATTTGTATTTTTCTAAATCATACTTGCAACCCTAGAGTATTGTAGCCAGGAATAACTGTCAATTATAACTCGCTGGTGAGAGAATACCAACAAGGGAGGGGTGGGTGGGTGAGTGGATGCTGGCAACCACTGTTAACATCTAATAAGTTCAGGTAAACAAAAGAGCTGACTTTATTTCTGTCTTTGTCATAATAAATAAATACTTTGGTTTTATTACTTTTAAAAATATAATTGAAGTTTTTATTAAAACATTTTACTTATCTTGTAAATCAGCCACGGCTACCTTGTTTTTTATAAGTTTTTTTATTTGCATTTGAAGAGTTAATCTCTGCACAATACACCTCTACTCTAGCCCTGGTAACAATAAATTCATCCATGATTACAGATTCACCAATTTGCTGCAGTGTGCTGGGCTATGATTGTTCTATGCAATTAGATAACTTTTTTTAAAAGACAAAAATATATTTGACTGCTTTATTGATACTCATTGAAGTTGAAGTTTTCATTATTTAGATTTTTTAAAACTTGCTATAGAAGTCGGTGATGAATAAAAGACACCAAAGACTTAAACGAATGCAAAATAAAAAAGAATGAACCTAAAACAAAGCTCGTGGAAACTAACCCATGATTCAATATCTAACAGGGACAGAGTACTTCTGTTCTCAGCAATCACAATTTGCATCTAACCTGAAGCACTAGTCAAATTGATTGCCAGTAATTAAATTATTTTCAAAAAGTAGATTGAAAATCAAGATTTTCTATAAAAAACTATTGCTTTATGATAACTTACTTGTTATTTTCTGAGCTCAAAAATGATATTTTTCCACTTGCATATTGCAAGCTTGCTAGTGGGATTTTCAAGGGTTGCATGCTTAGTTATTTTTTCTCTCCATTAGTTGGTGGGATGTTGTCTCTATTATTGTTTTTTCTGCATTTTATTAAACTACCTCAAATCTCAATCAGCCTTTAATAATTCATGTGATTGTAAATATAAAAAATGTTAGGTATATGACTATGAGCCAACTTGGCTGTTATATATTGTACTTAAAATGGTTATGTTATTTACTTTTATTTATGTTTTTCACATTCAGTGCCATGATTGAATCAGATTCATTCATTCATCAATTTTGATAATACAACTGAAGGGAAACTGATTTGTCCAAACTTGCTTAATACAATTTTGTTCAGTTACTTCTTCATTTTATTTTAGTTTGATGTTGAGCTGAAACTGGGTGATAGTATCCTTCCTCTCTCTCTCGTTTTTTCCAGGAGGGTGGATTTCTGAAAATGGGATTTTACATACTTAATAAACTGTAGAAAACAGTAACTTTTTCTTTTGCAGTTTTTTCAAAATAGAGATTTAAATACTTTTAATTGTTTTATGCTGTAGGACTGTTCTTTAGTGATGTTTTTACCTTTATTTGATGGATTCATATTTCTTTGGTTTCAGGCTTTCCACAACTAAAGTGTATCCACCAACAAGCCGTAAGTATTAATAATGACTACTGAATATAAAATAAAATAATGTTAGCCTTATCTTTCAATAAGATAGCATATACCATTATCAAAGCTATACTTTGCAGTAATTGGTATATGTAATTGACAAACAAAAAATAGGTCACTGTTTAAAATGGTACTTTTAAAATATTTTAAAATATTGACACCCTTCTGTATAATGAAGCCTACATGAATACATGCAAGTGTACCAGAAACGCTGTTTACATTTAAGGAAATAGTATAACCATGATTGTATTATTTATGTATGATGTGTTGAGTGTTCTTAAATCCCTTTTCACTATTCTTTTACAAATAAACAAAAATAATACCGCATTTTTTCACTAAAAACTTGATGGATATTGGAATTATGTAAAGTGTTATCACTAGTATTTTCTGCAGGGTTTTATTTTTAAGAATTATATACACAGAGTTCTTGTGTCCTAACTTTACAGAAAAAATGGTGCTTTTTATGGAATTCACTTTAAAATTAGGACCTATGTTCCAAGGACTATTTTTTTAGAATGACTGGTTTATATTATTACTGAGATAATACAGTACAGCTAAGTGTACTGCCATATCAGTGGGTTTTTTTTTTTTACAGTAATTGAGGAGCTCACTTGCAAAAGGTAATAAGTCAGGTTTTTTTTGTGTGTAAAAACATAGTTATGCCCCTTGCCTTTTGAATCTCTCATTTAAGCAATCAGAAGGTTCTTTGTTACTTTATTTTTGATAGAAAATATAGAGCAAACTGCAAAATGTACTAAGTCATTAAATCAAGCTTTATCAAAATACTAAATCTAACTAAACCCAATCATATTTTTAACCTGAACAGTCAAGGCTTTCAGCTAACCAATCAGAGGAGAGCTTCAGTCTGTGTTTACTTCTGTAGTAGGCTGACATTGATGCTAGCTTCACTGAATTTGGTTAGAGAGCTAATGAAATCCCTTCACATGGATCAAAATGGAAGACAGTAGATTGAAAAGAAATATATAATAGAAACCAGAAAAGATGCATTGTTTACCAATTCAGAAGAGACAACACATTGTCATCGATTAAAATCCATCACCAACAAAATTAGCTGTCCCCGATTGCAAAAAGTTTTAAGTCAGCCATGCTCTTTCACAGGCACTAAGTCCTAATTTAATTATCATTATTTTTGTAATAAGAAATTCTATAATATTTTTTTATATATTAAATGCAATTTAACTTTCAGTTAGGAAATATGTAGTGACAAATTGTATTTGACATTGAAAATAATGTTATAACAAAAAAGTACATTTTCTGGAAATTGAATTTGAGCTGACTTTAGTACCTTTTGCAAGTGAGCTTCTCAGTTTTAGCGGTATGACAATATACACAATTTAAAATTAAAAATTTTTAAATATATAATCAGAGCTGTTAACTGTTAACAAAACAAAATTGGTGTGCAATTCACTTTTGTAGTAATTCACACTTTCACTCTGCTTATACAAAATTCATAACTTACAAAAATTCAGGTTCTGTACAGTAGTTTAAAGAGCTTTGAATTTGAAGATATAATTTCAAGATCTTTGAAAACTGTTCCACTTTTGAGGACATTTCGTATTCCTTGAAACTTTTGAAATTTGTCATCAGGAATAATTACTTGTAAGTAAAAATTTAAAGTTAAATGCATGAAAGGAAATTTATTTGTTTTTCTCATTTCTGTGTGTGTGCATGCGTGCGTTTTTGTGCTAAGGGGAATAAAGCAGTACAGAAAGATTCCATTCAAATTTTGCTAGTTTTTATTTATACTTGATGATTTCTTTAATATTGTAAAATGTAGAGTTATGCAAGTTATTACTTCTGACAGTTTTAAAGGTATGAAAGTGTAAAATATTATGGAAATATTTTTCACAAATTAAATATAGTAGTTAATGCAATTATTAGTTTCTAAAATTAGTGATAAATTGCAATTAAAAAATTAAAATTATCTCCCTTTGCTTTACAAACTTAAATAACTTTAAAATGCCACTATTTGATTACAGTACATTGTATAAGGAAAATGTAAATCAATATTTTAAAATATTACTGCTGATAATAGGCAGGGTTGTCTTTCAGTATTATTAAATACTTTACAATAATTAGTTCTTGCATTTTTTCTTAATGAATCTGACAACTTTTTCATTATCCATATTAATTTATAATAAAAGTATATGTGTTTATATTATTTTTGAATGAATCAAACAGCATTTTAATGTTGCATTATTATTTATAGTAAAAGTACATTTGTGTTTATCAAGTTTCATGGGGATTGGTTGGTTTAATGAAGACTGCTTGTACTTTCTTGGCAAGAATATATACCAAGTTACAGAGTTAAATTATCCTAATAATGCTACTTTTGATCTCCTGCTTCTAGTTATGAATTTCTATAGAAAGAGATTTATAAACTATATGTGGTTGTTTATAATTATAATTACTTTTGAGACAAACTTATTTACAGCCTCTACACCAGTGGTTCCTAAACTTTTGGAGGTCACTACCCCTTGTTTCCATGAACCTATTCCCAGTGGCTCCATGAAAAAGCATTATTCAGTTTTAATTTAAGTTTTCCTAACTTCTTTTAAATCATTTGGTTTCGGGCCAAGAGCTTTAGATAAAAACATAAGCATACTATTCTTAATGCTAAAATACATGACACTCCTGATGTGCAGTGCTGGTACAACAAAGAATTAATGCAAGCCTTCCATGATCTGGTGAAGTATTATGTACAATTTGCTATCGCAGGGGTGTATGCAGCATCTATGCAGGCTAGAGGGAAAAGGCAGTACATAGGAGGGTGGCAAGCATCCTGCATAACACTCCCCTATTGGACTAGTCATGTGAATCATAATAAAGATCAACACACTTGGAGGAGCCCACCTCTCCTAACCCCATCCCTGCCACCCTCTTGCTTATTAGCACCCTGACATGTAATCCCACCCCCCCCCACCCCCACCACTTTGGGAATCACTGGTCTGGACCTTTAACATGGTGCCTGACTTCACAAATTATAATATCTCTTTTGCTAAGTCTGTAGCGCCTGCTTACTATTTTTTTTGGAAGTATCTTCTTCTTCTTAAATATAATAGTGAACTGTTCACAAGTATATTTATTGTAATTTTCCAGTGGATTTCCTTGTTAGACTTAAAACTTTGATAATGTAAGCTATATTTGCATTTATTATAAAATTTATAGCATTATTAGTTTGGAATACAAAAATATGCATAAATAGAATACAGTTCATATTGCTTTCCTTTCATTCCAGCACATTCGAAGGCATCTGCAGTGCGTGCCATGCATTGTTATATTGGCCTTACCGTGATACAGATTCTGTTATCACTATTATACTTTACTTAATTCTATATGCCATTGTCTTTCATGTAATTAGAAAATATGTGAATGTGGTGACCATTTATGTGATATATCCCTAAGACAAGAGTCTGTATGTTTGCATAAAAAATGAAATTTTTATGATGGATGAAAAATTTATGGATATTATTGCAAGTTATACTAACATCATCATGATCTTCATCATTATTAATAATATTGAATTGATGCTATTAAAGTTTAAGAGAGCAACATGTATTATTAGTTGATGACTCTATTTTAGTGCATCTTTTTAACTGTAAAAACATATTAAGATATTTTTACAAATGGCCAGTGTTTAAAATAATTATAAATATTAAAGGAATGTTATAAAGTCATTTTACAAATGATAAATTAAAAGTAATTAAACATGCATCACAAATTACATTCTAAAATATTGATTGTTTAAGATTATTTTTCCAATAACAATTTTGTGAATGAAAATAGACTTAGCAAAATATGTATTGTATAATTGTTACATTAAATAACAGTAAGATGACATTGTCTGATATTGTTAGTTGTACTAATGAAGTATTGTCATGATTGTTTTATTTATATTGCTGCTGATTGATGTTAGAATTATGATTGCTTTAAAAAGTGGGAGTTTATGATTGGTTCTTAAATCAAAATATCTCAAATTTATATAAAAAATAGGATTCCGATTGGTTACATGAAGTCATTTTCTGCATTGTGATATAGAACAAGCATTTAGGTTGTGATAATACAGTAGATAATGAGCATTACAAAAAATCATATACTCTTCCACTGTTTTGTGTGTGTGTGTGTGTGTGTGTGTGCGCGCGTGCGTTTGTTTAGATTGTGATAATACAGTAGATAATTATTAATGAGCATTACAAAAAAGTCAAACTGTACAGCTTTTTTTGGCTGTTGCTTAGATTGTTAATATAGTAGATAATAAGAATTTTAAAAATTATACACTCTACTACTAGTACTACTTTTTTTTGCTTATGTTGTGATAATAGAGTAGATAATGAGAATTTTAAAAAAAAAATCATAATCTGTTTAATGCTTTTATTTTGCTTAGGTTGTGAAAATACAGTGGTTTGTGAGAATTAAAAAATTATACACAATACACATGTATTTTTACTTTTAAAAAAGTATTTGTAAAAGTCATTTTCTTGTTGTAATGGAAAATTGCATTTATTTTTGTCTCAGTTTTAAGATCTTCATGTTTTTCATGTGGCATTAAGAAAATAATTTTATCCTTTGCATTCTTATATTACACAAGGATCAATTGTTTTATTGAGAATATAGTAACACAAACTTAGTTTTAGTGTATATTTTTTATTTGTTAAAATAAATTCTTTCTTTCAATGCATTTATTTTTTTCTCTCAGCTACCATTGCACTTTGTAAATTCTTCTTGAGGCATAAAGAAAATATCTTTACAGTCAACATTTTAGAACATATCCAGTTGTGTACAGTTCATGAGGTCCCTCAGGTATCATACATTGTTTATTTGCAGGATTTAATCTTTCTAAAGCTATGTTTTTTCTGCAGCCCAGGTACTTTGGCACATTTAGGATTAGCTCAAGGAGATATTACTATACTATTAAGATGTTAGTAGAATGCTTGCATTTAAAACTGTACTTGTTAGGTTATGGTTGACACTCACAAATGTTAAAATTTGAAATATTTATAAAATACATGTTTGCTCACATTTGCAAGATATTTTTGTAAAAATATTGAAATATTTATACAATTTTGCAATAAAATATTTGGAAAGAAAAAAGCAAATGATGATTTATGTAATTCTCTGGTAGAGTTGCATATAGCTATAGTTGTTTGTTCTTTCTTGTTCACTTTGCTTTGTCTTTATTCCTTTTTTTTTCAAAAGTCTGCCTTTAAATATCAAGTCTGGGGTATTTTAAAGCATTAGTAGTGATACTTGGTAGGGTGTGTAAACTGAGTGTGTGTGTGTGTGTGCATGCATTCTGTATGCCCTCATATGAGTGACTTCAAATCTTAGTAGTAAATCTTAAAGAGTACTTTAAAAAGTTAATTATCTGACTAAATAGAGAATACATTTTTTAAATATAAATTTTGTCACAATTAATTATAAAAATGTTCATTATTAATTTGTACTGAAGGAAGATAAATACAATGATCATTTTACAATATAGATGTATTATGTAAAGTTAAAATATCAACATTTTTGCTGTCAATCAGTTTGGCTTTGCTATCACATCCTAAGCCAAAATTTAAAGGCACAATGTTTGCTAAACTAAGACACCTCTTTAAGACTATATAAGTATATTCAAATAAATTACTTGCCATACAATTCAAATATAACTAGAAAGTGTCCTTTGTCAGCATGTAGTCACAAATTAAATAATTTCACTTTTATTTTTATTCACATTCTCAAAACATCATATTTTAAATGGATAAGGTTATTGAGAGATGCTTACATTAAATTATCATGATCTTTCATGAAATTTTTATTCAAATATAAATTATTCTGGAATATTGAATACATATTTTTAATTCGTAAACCAGTGGGTGGTTTGATACAGATCTAAACCCATCAAATACAGTTCAGGAAGAAAAATGTGGCAATCCAGTTATATCAAATATAAAGATTGAGGTCACTGACACTGTGCTTTATGTTGCAGTTATATAATCACACATTTAGAAATGACCCACTTTCACAATATTATTTTTACAATTAATATTTGTTAATAAATAAATATTTGTTATATTTATAAATAGTTAGGCTGGCCTGTTTATGTTGCCAAATGCTAAGAAGAAAAAATGGTCATCTGGATGCATCATCTTATAGGACAGGGGTGCATAAACTTTTAGGCCAGAGGGCTTCATTTCCAGCTGATAGTGTGTGGAGGGCCACAAGTCAGATTGCACATGGATGGCTCAGTAGAAGAAAAAACAACACAAATAATGAAATAAAGTCCTCTGGGGGCAGCACAGAGCCCTGTCTCAGGCTGCATGCAGCCCATGGGCCTCGGTTTGTGCACTCCTGTTATAGGACAACAAATTTTAATACTTTGGACAGGTACACAGTAGCATAAGTTTAGTAAATGAAAAAGTAAAGATCACAAGAAAATCTCCGTTTGCTATATTAGCATGTTAATTTTGTGGAAACTGTGCCTTTAAAAACACATCATATGTGATTTCTTCTTGGTGGTTATGGTAGGGTAGAACAATATGGTTATTACTTACCATCCTGGACTTCCCGTAAATGTAAGACGGTCTCAGAATATATCTTTAACAGTCTTAGTGTCACTGGTTGCCAGAGTGATGATGATGGTGAATTTATAGGAAACACTTCCGACTGGGACTGATTTTGCACTGAGGCTTGGGGCAGGTAATGGTGGGATTTTTGTGGGCAGGTCTGGGGGCTACCTTTACTCTTACTTTCTGTCTTGTTGAGGGCACATTGCCACCCCCACAAATTATGAACATGGCTGGTCCCCAGAGTGGAGGTTAAAGTTTGTACTTCTGCTCTCAAATGAATCCATTATCTTGTCTGGTAGTTGTCCATGTTATCTCTGCTGTTTATATCTCTGATAGTTGTGTGTGCTGTCCATCTCTTGTCTGATACAAGTGATAGTTCTCTCTGTTGTCCATATCTTATCTGATAGTTGACATGACTGTCTCTTTCGTCTGTATTTTGTCTGACACTTATCTATAGTGTTGTTCATTTTGTCTGTGTTACAGTGTCGTTATATACTTCTAATTATTTTTTTTAAATCCCTCCTACTATTCTGTTTGTATTTGGTTTATTGCATTATAGGTAGTTAGTTAAGTTTGCTTGTGTGTTTTCTGTTAAGTTTTAATTATGTTATTTTTGCTTATTTTTATGCTATGGATTCTAGGTGGTTTCTACAGTCATTAATTCAGGTGCCTAGTTATCTCTGAGAGAAAAGAACGCTTATGTCAGCAAATAATTTAATAATTGAAATTAATTGGAATTAGTACCTAAGTGCATAACTTCTGAGTTACAGCAACTGGCTTTAGAAGCATTGCTTAGAACCTAATTACAAATTGTGAAGACTAGCCTTCATTATGCATTTATTTCCTTGAGAATTATTGGGGGGAAAAATGTATTAGGCTTTATTATTTTTTAAATTTTCATTACTTGCCATGGTGAGAAACTACATTCTGAATGACAACTGACTCAAGTGGTTGAAAGATGGTCTTGAATTGGCAGCCACTGATGTAAAGAATGGTGCTATGAGTATGACGCTAACCACAAAGGTGATTAAATGGGAGTTAGGCCAGAGAAAACCAATCACATCAACATTTAATTATGAACAAGAAAACGGCTTGCAATTGCATTTGTTAAAATTACAAACCATGTTATACAGTTTAACAATATTAAATGTTAGAAGACTTGCATTTGAATTTGCTGGGAAAAACTACTGAAAATCGTTTCTACAAAAGTGGTGAACTTGCGAGTAAAGACCAAGCTGACGGGTTTTAAAAGAATTTTGAGTAATAGTTTCTTTGATTTGCTTGAGGATCATGATAACTGATTAAGTTCAGCCCAATGGGATATTTAATGTTGATGAACGTGGTTGTCAACAGTGCCAACTATACCTTCAAAAGCTCTAGCCAAGATGGGATCCAAGCAAGTTGGGATAGTTTCATCAGCTGAAAAATGAGAAACATTTAAGAACTGGTGGGGTGGCAGGACTTGCCTCATGGTAGGGCACAAATGGAATGTAAAACCAGGAACACACCTGTGTGCCACGGGATTGGATCCATAATTACTTTTTTAGTGCTGAACTGCAGGGACGAAAGGCATTCAGACACTCAGGATCAAGAAAACTGTTCTTCATTATCACTATATCAGTCCACTCTCATACACCACCAGTCCCCGACTTCTCGAAGTCCAATTACGTCAGGTACAGACGTAAGCATGCTTTTTCGCCCCCACTCCCCCCTTTCACACAGATACAGGCGCTTTTTCTTTGCCCCCTCCCTCCCCCTTTGGTACAGACTAGCACATGAGAGCGTACCTGTTTTCAAAAGTAGACTGTTTTTGCATAACGCCAATGCTGAGGCTGATTTTGAAACCAACTGAAACTTAAAACATTTTCAAATCCGCTTATTAGTTAACATGCATTGATTATATTATTTAAAAAATCCGCTTATTAGTTAACATGCATTGATTATATTATTTAAAAAATCCGCTTGTGAGTTAACATGCATTGATTATATTATTTAAAAAATCCGCTTTTACCTATTCTGACCTCATTTACGCCATGTGCTGATCAAAACTTGGCAGCGAGATTTCATAATGGTTCCGACTCAAGCAATATTGACTATTAAATCTCATCAATTTTTCTTCAATCCAGTGAAGAAAGACCATTTTATGGGCGTGAGGTGCAGACAGATTATTATTTGAATGAAGATGATAGTGAGACTAAAAAGTAAAAGTTATATAGTTTTTAATCAGGACAGCAATAGCCAGTTAAGACTCCGACATGGAAGTAGATCCAGACCCACTCATTCATGCTGACATGGACAGCACTACTTCAAACACTATTTATTGTCCATGGAACATAAACCATAACAGAGCAATATACAGATTGAGATACAACAACACAAGATATACACAGAAAATAAACAACGAAACAAAAACATGCACGCATTGCATAACGGACAACACAATCGAACACTTCCTACTCCAATGCAACAAATACACGGAAGAAAGGAAATTCCTCAAATACACAACAGACCTATTAAACTTACCATTCCCCACCCAAGCACTCCTATACCCCAAAGAACACAATCAAAGCCACGTTCATCTAGCACTTATCACCTATCTCCTAGAAACACACACACTGCACTTACTATATATATATAATTTTTTTAAAAAAACACGATAACACGCACAATCACAAACCTCAAACTCGCTGGTCTAATGCAAGCGGTACACACTTCAACACACACAAGGCAGCTCTGAAAAAACCCTAAGAGGAAAACAAAAAAAACAACAACACACACACACACAAGACACGCACAATCACACGGCCAGACACGAAGATACAACACAACGCACGAACACCACACCACACCCTCTCTGAATACAAAAGATAGGAGGAAGGCCCCACAGGAATCTACCAAGAACTGAAAACATCCAAAAGATGAAAAGTTCTAACGCAATCCCTGTGGGCGCTCTGTAGTGTTAGCGGAACAACAACTCCGAATGACTCAGCCAGTCTACTTTGGGGAGAGAAAAATGGCTGCTTTTGGGGTGCAGTAAAGTAAGTGAAAGGGGATTTTTAGATAATGCCTTAGTTGATTGATTATTTATTCACTATTACATCAGTGCTTTTCAGTTTATCTTCAAGATTTAATTAATTTTCTTTGACTATCAAGATTTAATTATAATTATAATTTATATATACCTAGAATTTTCTTTGACTATCCTATTCCTAGTATCCAAAAGTCACTTCAACAGCGTGATACTGATAGTGGTACCGAGACCTCGTGACGTGCATGTACATTATTTTCCTTTTTACTTAGTTTTAGTGAGAGAATAAACGTGTAGTTTATGTATAGGCAAACTGTTATTCGAAGAAAATATTATTAAAGATTCTGAATATAAGAAAAGCGTCAATTCTTAAAAATAGAAACGGGAAATCCTGTTAATGACAGGAAAATTCCCCTTATAGTCTTATACAGTTATAACTTATAGTGATACTATAGGGGCCTAATATTTTCTGCAACCTAGATCACTGATGTCTGTGATTAATTTAGATTTACGAATATGTCAGTCTTATAAATTTAAAATTAACAAGTATCAGTAATAAAGTTAATTGCCTGCCTTGAAATTGAAGGAAAATCTAATATTGGTAATAATAAATAACAATTTAAACCGGTTTCGGCTTATCCACGCAGTTTTTCGTCAATTGTATTGACTTTTAACTAGTTTAAGTGAATTGTAAAACAATGATTAAATAAACCGTTTGTTGTTTTTTATCGTTATACTTGGAATTGCAACCTAATAAATTTTTTAAAACAGTCGATTCTAAAAAAAGTAATCTGTTTTAACTGTATAATTAATACCAGAAATGCATTTTAAAAATGAAAACATATAGGCCCTACACAAAGTGGCTCATTTTAGAAGATGCAGATACAATGTTGCAATCAATTTGTCATCCAATGAATATCACACAAGTCACACACACAAACACGTTTTTGAATGCACCAGTAAGATTCTGAGTTTTGTTTGTTCTGCTTGACTTTTTGTTTCATCACCAGATTTTTATTTCTGCTTTTAATGGCACAGACAATAATTTAGTTATTGATGGGTCAAATATTTCACTAAGAATAGCTTCAAACTAAAATAATATCCAGGTACTTATAGCCTAAGTTTCTGCTACTTTTCATTAATCTAATGCACTTTTATCATTATTAAAATACTAATCTTTTTTTCATTGTAGCACACATGGGTGGCATTGTCTTGAAATCATGCATTATACTTCTAATACTAGTTCAGGTAAGTGTTAAGAATAAGATTACTGAGAATGAGATCACAGATAATGAAATGTAGTAATGACAAATCTGTTGCGGTCATTTGCAGCTGAAATTTATTCATATTGTAGCATTTACGATTTAGTGAACACACATAGTGTGTTTTATAGAATATGCTAGGTTTCTCTAAATTATGAGTACTTCACATTGTGGGGATTTTTTTTGTGCTTAATATTTTTTAATAAGTAATAACAATTTTCTGTGGAGGGAGTGAAAACATACCGCTACAATTGAAAATAAGAATTTATTGATCTTGTAAGAAAACAACATAAGAAGTATGGTTTCTTCAAGTAAAATTTGCATTTATGTCTTGGTGATGATGAACATAGTGATATTTGTGGAAAGTATAAAACAGCATGCTTAAAGCGGCAATCTATTTAGAGAACAGTAGATGTCTTTAAGACTTCTCTCCACTTTTCTACTTTTGTCAGTATCAACATTCCCACAATCTTGTAGTTGTATTCACATTTTCACTTCTTCCTCTAACAATAATCTTTTGGGATGAATTAGTGACATTGTCTTATTATCTTATGGAGCTTATATGATTGTTCATATGAATTTGTCCACCACCACCACCACCACTCTCAATTTGTCTTTACTTCTGTTAACATAGGCACTTAATCTGAATGGGGATGGCCGGTGTCTTTTAGTTAGTTTTAATAGGTAATCCCAATCAAATTTTCAGATTGATTCAGAATAAAACAAATATGTTTACATATTAGGGTGATATTTGGTTGCTTGCAAAACTTTAAGAGAAAACCTCAAGTAGTTTATCACTTTATGAAATATTGTCATTTAAATTCAAGTTAGTCATCATCAGTTTACAAGATGAATAAATTCTCACTTTTGATACACTATAGAAAGTTAAAATCTTCAGTTATGAAATGGCAAAGTTAAAATTATAATGGAAGGGTATAGTCTAAATGATAAAATTCAGAAGTTCTTTTCAGACAGTGTATTATATTTTACAAACTGTGTGCAAACATAGCTCATTATTATGTAAATACATTGTAACATAATTAATAATAAAGTGCATATTCAACACATGACAGTATTCAAATAAGTGGCTTAAAATGTATTTTTTTCTGTATTTAAAACAATAGAGTATCAAGGAGTAACAGCCCAATATTTTTCAAAGACACTGATCTAAAACCATTAATATGAGGTCTCAAACATCATCAAACAAGCAAATTTAACACATTTATTGATTTAGACTAAAGATTTTTTTAAAAAAGCAACATTAACCTGTTCGCTGTCAGTATGTTTTCGCTAGTGACAATGGAATGGGTCAGTGTACTAAAATATTTTAAAAAAACTTATTTATAAAGTGATTTTAAAAAATCCAAGATACTCTGTAGTTTAGAAATGTGTTAAGGAATTTAAAAAGTAACTGATTGGTTGTTTTATATAAATAGGTCAGCTATAAAAAGTGACCCGTTTTTGTGGTAAAGCATATATACCAAAGACAGTGAACGAATACTTTGGCAATTTTAGTGAAAAAATATTTATTCAAATGTAAGCACTGCAAAGATTTCAAAATAGCCAAGTTTTTAATTGATTACCCAAATTTTAGTTTTAAAGTTATGCTAATAAGAATGGATCAGGAGAAAACTTATGGTTACGCTTTTATTTTTTGTTCTTACTGATAATGAAAAGTAATATGTGGTCATGCACAAGAAGAAATCTGGACCAGAGCAAATTTTTCGATCAGATATGGCTGCATTTTTAGCAAAAACACATCCAACACTTAGTAAGTGTAATTATTTTTATAGCCCCTTATTCATTCAGATTGTCTGTTATAGTTTCACATTTACTGTTGTGAAGATATAATATATACATATAATATATATATATAAATTGTCACTTATCACTCAATACACATATATGACTGGTTTAATGGCTTATGTGATAAATGTTTTATAAAATAGAGAGCATTAAGAATGTAAGCAAGGTAATAATGAAATTTTGGTGGTAGACAGTAATAAAATGGAAACACTAAATACATATATTCACTTATGTGAAAGATTAATGCAAGGGCATGCATTGAATATTCAATAGGCTGCAGTGAAAAACACCTGGAATGAACTTCAGCATCTTCCAGAAGTCTGTGAGCCCTCACGGACTGACAATCATGAGTGCCCTGAACTGTATGATGAAAGAGAATTCCTACGTTTAACAGAAGACTGTTGTGGAAGTCATCCAAATACATCCTTTCACTGCCAGGAACACAAGACGGTCAATGATGAACCATATATTGTTGTTGCATGTCTTCCTGTTGTCACACCACCTCCAGGTAGGTTGCAAACAAAACAGGAAATATGAACTCTAGGATACAAGAAATCCCCATGGGTCCATTTGAAATATCATGTGTTTATTCTATATATTCAGAATTAATGTGAGAGATATATAAGAAAATTGCATGAATTTGAGTTTATTTATTTTGCAATTATGTGTAACACAAATTTGTTTTAAACTAAAAAATGGCACCTCTTTTTGTAATATGCTTATATATAGCTATTTTCTTTAATTTTCACTGTTATAAATAATCCAAGAAACCTACCATATCTTGGTTTTCTTAGAAATGACAATACATTAAAGCAAAATTCTGCATCTCTTTTATTTTAAATGAGATTGAGGCTTATTTCAGTAAAATAAAAATTATAATGTATAATTTTTGTCCGTGTTTCATTAACAGACACTAACATTTATGTACAAATTTCAACTTTCGCACCAAATCAGGTTGTGTATGTCCTCAGAATGGAACTCATTCATAATCTGATACCTAACTGTATATTGCGTTTTCTGTATCTGGTTTACGTGTATTTAAAGAATTTGAGTTGAGAGAATCATGGTGATGGTTAAACATTTAATATTCCCAATAGGCTTGATATGTTTGTTTTGATTTTCTGTTATGTGCAAGTTTAAATCGAGAAGAAAGTTGTAATCTTAAATGTGTTTAAATTAAGAAGGGACATATTATATCCTTAAATATGCTGAAATCATGCTGAAATATGTGGTCTAAAATGGTTTAAATATTTTTCTCACTTCCTTTTCTTTTTGTTGTGCATTTCAAATTATTGTAATGTTGATGTTTCTAATAGTATATGCAGATATTCATATTACCATTTTTTATACATATTATACATTCACTATTACTTGTATTAGTATTATTTAAATTGGAAGACCTGTTTTGTTCAGGCCTATGGTAATAATTATAATTCTTAGTTTTGTATTCATTCCACGTTAACAGTCAGAGACCTAAAATAATACAACAACACTCTCTCTCTCTCTCACCTGCTGAATAATTACTGAACTGAAATGCTATTTGGTTAATATTTATCACCTCCATTTCCTTGTGTCAAAGTAATCTGTAAATTTTTACATCATAGATAGTAAATACTTAATATTACAGCCATATGTTATACTATAGTTGAGTGGTTATAACTTTGAAATCTTTTCCAACTATGTTGTGGATGAGTGAGTGAGTAATGTCACTCAGTTCCCTATTTTGTTTCAGAATAGAATAATAAATTCAATGTGGAACTCTTTTTGCAGGCAATTTTGTATTTTTATTTCAAATCAAATATCCACATCAACCTTTGTTGAATGTGACTATGGAACTCCATCCCTGCACAACTGAGCTGTATGAGCCAAGACCAAAGGCCAGTTATATGTATAGGTACAGTACTTTGTTATAAATCTGACAGTATTTGTCCAGTTTTCATATTTAATCATTGAATCTGTGAATATGAATTTTAAAATTTGAAAATTTCAAGTACTGAGATAGTTGTGTATAATTCCATAATCTACTTATCCGTGTCAGTTTGATACTGTGTGTGTGTGTGTTTAATGTTTTAAGTAGATAAATAAATAATGTGGGGGGGTGGAGGCTAGGGAGGATGGTACTAAGGTGGATTGAGTTAATTTTATTAAAAATCCTAATTGTTCAATGTTTTTCAAAAATATTGTCTTGTAATGTTATTTTAAAAATGAAATCATCATCCTTCTGTTGTAATTGATATGATTCTTATCATTATTACAATAATAAATCAAGAGGTTATTATTGCTTTCATGACTAAAGAAGCTATTCTTATAACAATTCTACTTATTTTTTATTTTAAATAAATATATGTGATGCTGCCTGGGAAAACCCAGCTAAACTGAAAAATTCAAGAGTGGGTTTTTTCTAATTTTATTAAAGTTCAGAATCTTGTGTTTATTTTAAAAAAATTAAAAAATTAATTTATGTCAGATAGGTTTTTTCCACTATACATTTTTTTTTTTTTTTTAAGTACATACCTCCCTGGACTATCAAAGGGGAGTAAACGACTACAAATGGCTGTAGCACAAAACCAATTTTACTGACTGTAGCTGGGTTTTCCCGGACAGCATCACATATATTTACTTAAAATAAAAAATAAGTAGAATTGTTATAATAGCTTATACTAAAATTTTCCTGCAGATATCCATGGTGCAGTGAAACAAAACAGATTTGTTCCATTACCTATGGGAAAATTGATATTTTTCCTGGAAATACAAGCCATGACAGAACATGCCTATGTGACTGGTTGAATGGGTGGATGCCAGTGAACAACACTACTCAAGCATGTATAGATCCAGCAGGGTTCCATTTCACTGAGAACTGCCATTGTCATAAGTATACGTGCCCTCATGGACAAAGACTAAATCAAAGTTAGTTATACATTCTGAATAGACATACAAATGATAAAATTACACTTTGCTTGTTGATAATTTTATCTGAGCTTTTTTGCCAACCTACTATGCTATTAAATTATTTATACATTATAATTATTCACCACAAACCCACTGAGATAATCACCAGCAAATTCCATAACTTTACACACAAGGAATACAGTATGATTAAATGTTGCATGCATTTCTCATCATTTTGATATTATAAATCATTTTTATTACTTCATTTATGTGCTTTGTCAATAACTTATAATTATTTTTGGGGTTTCATTTCTTTGTTAAATTTGTTCAGATATTGCAAGCTCATAAAGAGAAACATAACATATAGAACAAAATTTATATTATAAATATATTGACTTGTATCATAATTCATATGCTTTTAATCAAGCCACTCAAAGAAAGATTACTCAGTTTTCACTGAACTGATTGTAACAATAATAATATTAATCACAATCCATTATTCACATTAATAAAACACTTCAAGTAGCACAAACATTTAATCAGTAAATTTTCATGTTTTTTTAAAATTCTGTTTAAAATGGAAATACATCATAAATTCATCAGCAAGATGTTTAATAATCACTGAGGAGTTGTGTATTATATTTTATCTATATTCCTATTTAACAATTAAAAATATCTAAGCATTACCAGAAATTACCAATGTATGCTCACAATAAATTCATTATAAAGCTGTTTATTTAATTAAGGAAAAAATGTGTACTTTAATGTTTTATTTATATTTTATACTTACAGAACTAAAATGTCCCTGTAAACAAATGATCAATATATGTGCAATATATCAAAGTGATATTAAACACTAATGCCATAAGAGTAATGGTCAAACTAAAAATCCAGTCATATTACTTTCACTTTCTGTTTTATCAGAATAATGAGTGAGTCCTTTTTGATAATAGATTTGAGATATTTTGGTGATTCATTATCACATACTCTTTCTCTATTTGACTAACCATACTGCCGTCCCATTTTTGTTTTGCCATTATCATGTCACAAACATATATTTCCGAAGATTCCCCAAATCTTGTGTTAAGCAAATTCCATAAAGAAAATATATTTAATTCATAAAATGCATTTATGTTCACTCATAACAAAAAGATTATGTTTTATCAAAATAATAATTTTGTTTTAAAATTTTACGAAAACGTTTGGAGGAAATACTAACCCTTTAACTTATATGTGTAATCTTTCAATATCTTGGAACAATTTTGGATAAGATATTTAATAAATACATGTTTAAGAATATTCGAGGACAGTATAATGTAATCTGAATATTGATCTTTTGATTTAGTCAGTAACTTACAAACAAAATTATATTTATATGTGTTAGGTCAATGCCACTTTGCATTTTTTAATATTGATAGATCCCAACAAAATATATAAGCCCTAGGTGCATGCACACATGCACACGATTGTGTACAAGTGTATTAAACCACTTAAAAAGATAACAGTCTCCACCATTGCTGTATGTGTTGTGTACATAAAAGATTGTTCTATACAGTTGTGAAAAAGACCATTTTCTATTTTTACAAACAACACCACTTATTTACAGTCTGCTTTGCACTTGTGTGTGTGTTTTTAGTTTTAGCAACAGGGTGATGTCTTTTTATTTAATAATTACAATAAGTTTTTACCAACAAATATGAACATGAGAATGTGCACACGTTTGTGTGTGTAAATATATTCATGCATATTTGTAAATCCATCATGCATTTATGTATCTGCTATGTATGTATATATTGTATGTCTGCCTGTGCATTTATATCTTCCTATCTCATCTGCTTTTCTTACTAATTACTTATCTCTCAACTAGCATCCCATCCACCCCTAAGTATTTATCTACTCCAAAGTCTGTCTGTGTAGCTAGGCACCTATGTTTCTCTTACTTATATGTCTCTTGCTTATGCTATACAGTACCTACATCATACCTATCTATCTATTGTCTATCAGAGAAATTTAATAATGTCTAATTATTAAAAATAATCAGTTAAAATTGAATAATTTGACAAATCAGCAAAAATATATGTTACATATATTTGAAGTGTAACAGTAGAGTTTTAAAATGTTTATAAAGCTATGCTCTCAAGATCAGTTGCTGAAACATTCCTGATAAATCTGCAAAAAGTATTTGTCTCATATTTTTTCAAATGCAAAAGTACAATTTAAAAATTTTTGTAAATTGAGGAAACATTCCTGGAAAATCCTGCCCCACCTCCATCCCTTGCCCCAAAAATACAAAGGTTGTAAAGAGATGAATTTATAATTTTGTAAACTATTATGTCTGTTTCAACCAGTCTTGAAGTTAGTTGATCATAGTCACATTTTCATTTAGAGAAGAGATGTTTCACATTTGATTAACAGCATACGCCATAGCCTCACCAGAATATATAACTGGAAATGAGCCATTTACTGGAGTAAAATCAATAATGCCAGATAAAATTTTAATCGAAAATTTAGTCAGCAACAAAAAAAAATTAGTCATAGAATTAAAATCCACAGCTCTAATATGTATATATATATGATTTTTGTAGATTACACCTGCATTATGGATGTGAATTCAGGATATTCAGTTGACCCATCAACCAGGTAAGTTATAAATAAATGTAATAAATGTTTCCAGTAAAGCTTGCATACAAACTCAAAATTCCCTTTCAGAACATGAACAAAATGAATAACAGTTAAGTACAATATAATAATAATAATAATAACAATAGTAATTTTTTTTTAATTAAGAAAACAGCTCTAATTTGTAAATAATACTAAATAAATATAAATAATACAAATATGATCATGTACATTTACTGTGTACAGTTTTTAAATCTCCCTTGGTTCACTTTTGTTTACCCTAATTTTACTGTTTTTCTCACAATATCGGTCTGTGATCTTTCTCTTTTAGCCCTGTCACTAAACAACCTCAAATTAACACAGATAAATCATTTTAGTACTTTTAAAATCACATGATCATAATTATTACAAGGATAATTAAGTATATGTGAACTGGAACCATGTTGGCAGCTATAGACTATTTAAAATGGTTATGCTATTATTATATGGTTTTATTTTGTTCCTCATCTTAAAACTCATCCAGTGCCATAAACAAACCAACTTTATTTATTCATCAAAACCACGTTGATTGTGCTTAGGAAAATTAACTCAGTCAAACTTGTTTAATATAATTTTGTTAGTTACTTCCCCTTTTGTCTAGATTGGATTTAAGTTGATAGTGTTATAGTTAATGAATAGTAGTGTTATGTTATTTGGTATTACCCTTCCATTTTCCTGTATATATTCAGGAAATCTGCTTAAAAGCTGGAATAGAAAATTACATTTACTTTTGCAATTTTTTATAAAGTCCACAGATTTAAACACTTTTATATTTTTTCTTGATGTATTTTAGTTTCGTACAGAAGTGTTCTCTAGCAATGATTTTTACCTTTATAATGATGGGTACAAATTTCTCTAGTTTCAGGCCGTCCACTGCAAAATCCGATCCACCAGCAAGCTGTAAGTATTACTGTTGAATATGTATATTAAAGAATAATATTAGCTTCATCTTTCAGTATAACATCATACACAGTCCTCAGAGATGTGCTTTGAAATAAAAAGGTTAAAATTGCAAATGAATGCAAAACTATGTTTGCTTAAAATGCTACTTTCTTATCAGGAAAAAGCATAGACACCTTTGTGAATAATGAAGTCTGCTTTAATGCATGCAAGAGTTCTAGAAATATATTGTTTCTATTTAAGGAAAGACAGAAAGTACAACAGCATTATAAATGATGTGTGGATTGTTCTTAAAATTCTTTTCTGCTTTTCTTTTACAACTTAAACGGTTTCTTTGCAAATAATATGATGAGTATTGGAATTGTGATAAATATCTCATCACCAGTAGTTTTGAGCATTTTAAGAATTGTGTTATAAATACTTGTTATCAACAGAACTTTCATTGCTTTATGAAGTATAATACAATAGTACTATAACTGCTGGTACTCTTGTCAGAACACTAAGGTACACATTCTGAAGACTGTATTTTTTAAAACACATTTTGATTTTTATTGAGATGTTTATAATAAAAATCAGAGAAGATTAAATGCCACATCAGTTTTAAGTAGTAATAATGCTTTTAGTTAAATCTGCAGTTTAGATTGTATTGAATCAGTACAAGTAATAAGTAAATATCTCTTTTGAATAATATGTAAAATACTTAGCAAATTGTTTTAGTTTAGAACTATATTGGAATATCTCATATTTTTAAAAAATTAAATTAAATACCTGATTTTCTTTTCCTTTTAATTTCAGCAAGTTCCAAGCCATCTGGAGCTCATTCTGTGCATTTTCTTAATACTGGCTGTTTTATGATACTGATTCTAATTTCTACATTTTGTTTTACTGCCACCATACATAAGTCTTTCATTTAATTAGATATGTGTGAATATTGTGTACTTAATTGTATTTATAAATCTCTTTGTATCTAGCAGTGAAATTGTAATGAATGAACGAATGATGCATGAATTGAATTGTAAAAATATTATTCTTGTTATTATTATTCTAGTTATTATCAATACTTACTTATACAGACATCAATAGTACAACAATTTCATTTGAATAAAACCATTCTATTTTAGTACATTTCTATAATTGTGAATTTAAAAACAGCATATAGAATGAAATTATAAAATATTCTTTCAAGATTATTTTTCTACTAATGTTGATGACTAATATTCTTGTACATGCAGATGTTTGATGCTTTTCAAAATGACGGTATGTGAATACTTGCAACATGAAAATGTCTTTCTGCAAAGATAGCTTTAACTCCGCACTATCAGCAGCAATAGATTATCAATGCCGACAATTATTATTATACTGCTTTTCTTGTTATTGTCTTTTCATGTTGTTGTATGTTAATTCATTTGTTTTACTCTTTAAGGTTGTGATATAATGCATTGGATGTTGGAAATGTTAGAAGTCACCATTTTCATTGTCCCACTTTTACTTTGTTATTAATGCTATATAATAATATAATCTCATGTTTAAAATCTTGACATTCTTCTACCTGTGGCATTAACAAAACATTTTTATTGACAGCATTTATATAACCTAGATCATTAATTTTTAAAACATTAAACAAGTCTGACCCTAGTCTCATATTTTTAACTACGCTTTTTCCTAGCCAGCACAAAAGATCATTGATCAGCGACGTAACTTTCATTGTGTTCACGTCCTTCAACGAAAGAGTCATATGTCTTGGAAAATATTACTAATCTAAAACTAAATATTTTTTTTATTTGTAATAAAATTCCTGCAGCAATATTTTAAAAAAGTGTTGTGTGTGTGTGTGTGTGTGTGTGGAAATAATTTAGGACATTTATAACGTTTCAGTGATGCCTGGGTAACATAGATTGAGTGACCTAAAGGTGTTATCTGTTTCAGTTCACATGTATGGACGGACATATTGTGAACGATTTCACAGAATATATGGTGGAAATATGATGATATATTTGGATTAGAGTGGCTCTATTTCCACCATACAGTTTGAGTGACGTCATGTAGCGAATAGTATACGTGCAGCAGATTGCATGACACTTTGGTCGAAGTTAGAAAATGATGTACTCTAAACTTGAAAACAAGCTTGTGTGCTGTGTATAGCGATAGAAAGTTTGAAAATGCGATTGTTTAGATCAGGGTTTCTCAACCGGGGTTTACGAGAGGTCGCTACGAGTTCCCTGAGAGATTGTGATAGGAAAGAAATAAACATAGATGCGGTAATTTTTATGCAGGGGTTCCCAGAGATCTGAAAATTGCTTCAAGGGTTCCTCCAGTGTAAAATGGTTGAGAAAGGCTGGTTTAGATTATTTTACCGTGAATGGCGACCTGCAAAAGTTTACCACAAAAGTAGGAATTCATTCAGTTGGACTTACCCGTGCTCTCAATGTTTGAATCTGTGTACAGTGGTTAACTCCTCAGAAGAATAGAGTTCCATTAATCCAAAACCCATTGCATACAGTCATATGCATCTGAATTCAGAAACACCTGACGATAAAATAGATATTCGTGGTTCATTCAGTTTAGTATAAAGAGTGTTGAAAATCCTTTTGATTGCTACTTTTCATCATCCCCACAAAACTTTGTTTTCATAAAAACGAGAAACCCACAGAGTAATTGTTTTACAAAAGTGATGTTTATCAGCAGTCACCTCAACAGTCCCGTGTTGCAGAAAAAACGGACCACAGCTGGGATAACTAACTGTTTTATATATTCTAGTACAAACACCGTTGTTACCTGCCTCGAATTTACCGAGATATTAAGCATTGACAAAATACCAGACATCTTTGCGACGAGCTGTACTGGTATTTAAATGCAGTCCACACTTGCTGACAAATCAGCGTGTAAGAATTAGGTTTTCAGCCATTGCCACGAGCCATTATTTCTTTTAGAGTTCAGATGAGCAGCCATATTGGAGATATCGGAGTGTAAACATTTTTCTGAGCAGCCATATTGGAGATATCGGAGTGTAAACATTTTTCTCAGCAGCCTTATGAATTGTGATATATAAATGGCGTATTACATGAAATTAATATAAATATTGTGTTGATCTTGGAAAGAGAAGCTGAGGTACAAAATCAAGTTTAACGAAGGGAGACGAATCAAATGCAATGATGGTTCTTAATATGCTTAGTAGACGTCTCATTCTTACATTTATTAAAAATACTTGTAAAATCACAGAAAGAATCTTAATGCTTTTCACAGCTTTCACTTTAGTAAGATATATATAAGTGCTGTTCAAACGGAGAAAACTTAAATATCATCAAAGAGAAATAAGTATTGCTAAAGGAACGAGAGAGAAGCAAAGCTCAAAATTTATGAATCGCATGCACATGGATTTATTATTATTAATGGAATTAAATATCAAATGTATGTTGTCACATTCGGGCATAAAACGTTTGACTCCGAGTTAATTTAGAGAATGCACTGAAGGATTAAGTTCATTTAAGAATTAAGTTGTAAGAAATTAATATATTTGCTATACCTAACTATATCCTAATTGACAGGCTAGGCCGCTAGGGTTTAGTATAAACTATCAAGTTTACCTCTGCTTAATGGTATTTAGGCTATATTAAATTACAAGAAAATGGTCAATATATATAGATTGTAAAGGTAACAAAGCATTCCAGATTTAAGTTGTTTGTTTTTAAATTTTTCAGGTAAGCCATATATATTTGGCAACTCTATAAAGGCTGGCTAGTCACATGTTCATGTCACGTGATCCTAGCTCAGTCTTAACATTATATATCTTTCTTTAGGAAGTTAGTTATCTCTTTCAGTGCCTCGGTAGAAATCTAAAATAATTTGTCCGGGTTTATAAACTAACAAGAAAAACTGCACATGCTTCAAGGCACGTGAACAAACTAGTTTATATTTCCAATATGACTGCCTTCCTTAATAATGTTTGGGATTTGGGGTACACTGTAACGTATGTTAGGTACTTATTAATAGGTATTTCTCTTTTCCTTTAGGTCTTGAAAACATATTTATATGTTAAATCTTCATACATCTAAATAGGAAAGTTTAAGTACATGTGCGTGCGCAAGAGCACAAACAGATCGAAATAAAACGCCTGAACACAAACAACTAGATCGAAATAAAGTACCTCGACACAAACAACTAGACTAAAATAAAGTACCTCGACACAAACAACTAGACTAAAATAAAGTACCTCGACACAAACAACTAGATTGAAATAAAGCGTGCCAATACAAACATTTTTAAGAAGAAGAAAAGTAGCCTAATACAAAGACTGGTAGATGTAGACTAGAGTATCCCAGTATAAAGTTTATTAGAAAAATCTACATTACTCCAGCTGAAACGCTGATGGAAATAAACTTACTAAAGTATCCCAGTACAAACTGTTAGAGAGCCAAGAGTATTCGATAACAAAACTATTTGAGAAATTTAGAATTAGAGTATCCAGTAGGAACTGTTAGACTACCTAGACTGAGAGTATCCGTTGGAGAACTCGAGAGTATCTTAGTGCAAACTTAGAATATCCTAGTACAAAGAAAGACAGAAGTGTCTAACAGTGTTTGCGTGGGTAAGAGAGTATGGATGTTACAGCATTTTAAGTATTACAGGTCCAACAGTAAGCATGCACTCTAAGCCTGTTAGATGTCGATACATTTAATAACGTATTCACTTTTTAAGTGGCAAAGCAGCAGTCAGTCCTGTAAATGTGGTACCTATTAAAACTGTACTTGGGGGGAACGAATCTCACAGAATGCGCACTATGTGTGCTATTGTATGAGTGTCTGCAAATATTTATGTGTGTTATCGTATGTGGAGTACATGTATTCAAGATTTTTAAAAAAATAAGCATTATTTTTAACCGTTGCCAACTTAGATCCAGTTCGTAGGTCAAGGTTGAAAGGTGTCACTGAACGTAAGTTTATGCTGCTCATTAATTCCTGAGAAAGCAAATACAACTGCTACGACACAAAAGGAAAGTAAGAAAATCACCCCCCCCCCTCCTCTCAGCCATTTAAAAAAAATATCCGTGCACTAATACATGCATTTTTACGTGTAGGCTACACTTTTATCATATCAGTCGTAAATAATGTCGTCAGCTGGAAAACACCGAGGTGTTTTGTTTGCCAGTCTACTTCAGATTACAGGGTTTTTTTCTTTTTCTTTATTTCCTACGGTAATGATAGCATGACGTATTATTTTTTCAAGTATGCTGACCACCACAGAGAAATGGCAATCAGAAATCAATACACATTGTTTTTATCTGAAGAAAAATGAACACATTCTTTCAAAAGAATAAAAATAAATAAATCTCTGCACAATATTACAAATAGTTGTTATTGCAGCAGTGAAACTTTAATCAAGAAAAGCACACACCACACACATACATGAATATAGATAGACAGATTTAAAGTTAATAAATAAATAATTATACTTGTTATTTGCATTACTCTCTCTCTCTCTTGCTCGCTTTACTTATGAATTCTTCTCACTATCGTCAGTCATGCTGAAACATTCCTTTGGCTACTCCTGCCTATCTACTCATCTACAGGAATTCCAGTTACTTATATATACTTGCAAATGATATACTTCCTTCATTTTCCGATAAAAGTGACGCGTATTTTTATGTTTATAAAATATAATCTTTTGTGGGTTTTGAGGGTATGATTAACGTAATAATAAATTTTGATGACCTACTTTTTGTTTCATAAAGAAAATTATTATTGAAAAATACATCGCGACCGTTATTTTAGATGTACTTACATACCATACTTGGAATTCTGATTAATAATTTTTGAATCACGAACCCACTAAAACATGTGCAAACTAAAATAAACAAAAAGCAAATTTTAAAAATAAATATAAATACAAGAAACCGAAAAAGGAAATGTACTTTATGTTGAAATCAGATTATCGACGAACGAATATATCTATTCGAAATAACCTCTCGAACAATATTGTTATCACAGTAAGAAACTCCATGTTGTTTGCTCTAAAAGTGTTTTATCACTGCAATAATGGTGACACTGACGAGCTATAATGCTAATGAAGATGCATTTACAATGTTACGCATTAGTCTGCTAAGAAGATATCTTTTCCTCTGTTCACTCTTTCGTCTTTAATGCAGAAACACCCGTTGTTTGATACAAAACCTTCAGGTCGTGAGCAAGCTTCAGATGCTGGGTCGGATACCCAACCGTCTTCCAAGAGACAGCGACATCTTGTGTCGTGAGCTGTATCACCTTGTGTGACTTCCGTTTTTCCATACTCACGGGAGCAAATTTGTCTTCGTTCGGAGCAATACGGGTATCTGGGAAAATAAAAGTTCTTAGTAATATTTTTTAACGAGTCTTTCTGATGTCCAGATTGAACAATTATTTAAAGTATTAATGTGATAACATAATTGAGCATATCCAAATGCAAATTAATGTAAATTATAAAACCAAGACAAATTGTGCGATTAATAAATTGCAAATGAGAAATAAAGACAAAATAAGTAAGGAATACCAGCATTTTTTACCTGTAAGTAAAACTTTGCCGAGACACTGGATTATAACTGTCGTTTGCACAGGAGAGACACTCAAGGGACACAACCGGAAAACCGGAAATTGATGACCGTTCTTGGTTAAGATACGCATATTTTCCTGAAAAGATTTTATTAATTGTAAAAGATCCGAATTCACTGATTTAAAGGGAAAAAAAACAAAATATATACTTCTATCAAACTTTATTATAAATGAATATACTATTTTTTGTTTGTATTGAATATTAGATGAACAATTTTAGTCAAGATCTGCTTGTGGTACATGAAACTTGACAAATTTTCAACACGCACCTGCGACACACGTGATCGGGGAGAGACACGCTGTGATGACATGAAGTTCGTTGTTGATGTACTTTTCCTGACAGTGAAATATAAGACCGGGCTGGACGCTACAGCACCTGTCCGTATAGAAGTGCCATTGGGACATGTCAACGAAGTCTGGGCATTCCCTCCACCCGGCATCGTACCCGACACATTTCAAGGGCACCTGATGCCCCACGCCGGCATTACTTTGGCATAGCTAATGTGTAAATAAATAGCGCATGTTACAGTGTTTATTCTTTTAGGCCTTACAGTTTACACAGAATGCGAATAAATACAGCATGTTACAGTGTTTCATCTTTTAGGCCTTATAGTTAACACACAATGCGAATAAAAGACAAATGCAAATGAATTTATTTTAATAAATACAAAATATACGACCGACAGAATGCTGTCCAGAATCACAGACTTGGTTGTAAAGACACATTGCTTTTCTGCATGTTCCCGTGAGTGGTGAAAGGCGAAAAGTTATCAAAGCGATGCGGCTCACGACACTAGATGTCGCTGTAATGTTGGAGTTTTAGAATGTAAATATTTTACGGAGGTTTCTGTGCTGGAGTGTTCTTTTAGTGGTTATTTCCTACATAAGATTCACAGGAGCTTGACTCCTGTTGGGACCAGCTGTGATTCAGTATTACATGCTACTATTCCAGACTAATGTTGCTAATTGCCTACCATTCTACTCATAGTAGACCATGCTGTTATTCACCCTTTCCGCAGTCTGCGACACTATCTGGGAAGACGTGATTAGCAAGACTTCAGGTGCTTTACAATCATCATCTACAGGAGAGATGCATCAGAAATTATTTTGGTGCTTACAGACTTTTGCAATCTGATTCATCAACCGGGGTCCACGTTAGTCATGAAGTATGACTAATTTTTGTCATATTAATAAATATTTACCTACTAACTTTTGCCCTAGTAATTAATATTTACCTAATAACTTTTGCCACAGTAATTAATATTTACCTAGCATGTTTTGCCATAATAATTAATATTTACCTAGCAAACTTAGTTTGCCCTTTAATTAATATTTACCTAGTAACTTTTGCCCTAATAAATAATATTTGCCTATTAACTCTTGCCCTAGCAATTAACAATTACCTAGCAACTTTTGCCCTAGTAAATAATATTTACCTAGTAAGTTTTGCCATGGTCATTAATATTTACCTAGCAACTTTTGTCCTAGTCATTAATATTTACCTAATAACTTTTGCTATATTCGTAACTATTGCTATAATAATATTGTAATTTTTGCCATCGTAATAATTACCTAAACTGAAAACATCTTTTTTTTTCAACTGCAAACATTCTTTTGTCTTAAGGTATATCATATTTATGATGCCTAGTGATCTTAATCTACCCTTTAGTTACATGTTAAATGTCACCATTTTGTTCATTAGACACACGTGTTCATTCTGTCAACTGGAATATGACTGGGAGATAGTTGTGTATCTGTCTGTTGATTTGTCCGGCGTGTCACGAGTCAACATTGTCTTGTGATGGTATTCATGCTTAAGCTGCATGCGAATAGAATGAGAGTGGCACACGACACAACACTTATCGTCACATTCATTCTTTAGATCGCACGCATTTATCACACTAAGTCACGCACGTATGTACTGCAAGTTCCTCCTATATAATTTTTCAGTTGAATAAAAATAACTTGTAAAATAAACGAAACGCTAAAGAATATTCGTTTCTTACTTTGAAAAGCATGATTAAAATTGAAGTCTGTGATGCCGATACTGATGCCATTCCTTGAGAATAACTGTCCTGTAAAAATGTTGTAGGTTACTGATTCATATATTTAACATATATTGCAATTCAAATTAAAAGCAAAATAAAAGTGGGTCTCTTGCAATAGTTCAAAAATAAAAGAAACAAACAAAAAAAAAATAAAAGGAAGGATTATTATTTTTAAAAACAAACAGAACAGCTGAACTAAGATGGTTAATTGGGTTCATTCCGATTTATGAAACCTTCAACAGAAGAAATGTTACAAACCACAAGACAGACATTAATGCAGACCTCAAGACAGACATTAAGCTTGAAGATATTAATGCAGACCACAAGACAGACATTAAGCTTGAAGACATTAATGCAGACCACAAGACAGACATTAAGCTTGAAGACATTAATGCAGACCACAAGACAGACATTAAGCTTGAAGACATTAATACAGACCACGAGACAGACATTAAACTTGAACAGATTAATGCATATTACAAGACAGACATTAAACTTGAACAGATTATTGCAGACCACAAAACAGACATTAAACTTGAACACATTAATGCAGACCACAAGACAGACATTAAACTTGAACACATTAATGCAGACCACAAGACAGACATTAAACTTGAACACATTAATGCAGACCATAAGACAGACATTAAACTTGAACACATTAATGCAGAGCTTAAAGTAGAATCATTCTCCAACTCGCAAGGAGCTATGTAAACACTGCACATACTTTTGTTTTCCCTAGGATCTTGAGAACGTCAACAGCATTTCATGCATACTGACACATTGCAGGACTTTTTGTATTGTCTTACAGACAAGAAGTGGGTTTGCTTTGCTACAATAATGAAATTTTGTCTTTATCTTGTCTGTTTTATAATAAAACGTGCTTATTTATTTTATTTTATTCTTTGCAAAATATTTTATTACATGCTGTGATAGCTTTATTCTGGTGTGCTGACTGGAGTAAAGTTTCACTCCAAACACACAACTTTTAATTTAATCGAGACTAGATTCCATGTTACATAAATTGCATAGCGCTTTCTTGCATAATATAAAGCGTGATCTGGGTTAATAAAGTTAATAGTTGTCCCTAGGTTTACTTACCCGAAAAATGTCGCTTCTACACGCATCAGGAGAAAGGCGATCTTGGAGTGAAAAAGCAGGTTATGGCAAGCACAGATCTGAATGCGTGTAAATATATAAGTTTGACTTATCGTGTCTACACACCTACAGCTAAGGAGTGATTGACGTGTTCTTATGTTCACCAACGTAAGCCGCGGGGGAGGGGGCACATAATCAACCAATATATAGTTTTTAAATTTCGGCTTAAGATAAAAAAAGAAAAAATAGACACGGAAGGAGTTAGGTGTGTGCGTAAGAGGGAAAAAGAATACTTAAAGAAAATCACCAAGAGCAATATTAATATATCTTCGCGCCCCGTGGAAAGTTATTTATTGTGATTCAAACTTTGCCTAACTCAGCTACTAGTATACTTGCATTCCCCAGTGAGGACTAAGGATTAAAGAGGGATTCATGTATCACAAGGCGTGACAGTAAGTCGTCCCGTTCACATGTTTCTGTTTCAGTATTAAGTCGACTGTGTGTTTAAGTCGATTCATGTACGTGTTTTCTACAGCTTAGTGCTGATTTGTATCAGTATTACGTCGACCTGTGTATAAGTCGTCTCATTTACTTGTTTTTCTGTTACTATGTACTGTGTGTAAGTACATCAATTACTTGTATTTACTTTCTGTTACTGTGTACTGCACTTATACCAGTATTAAGTCGACTGTGTGTTTAAGTCGATTCATGTACGAGTTTTCTACAGCTTAGTGCTGATTTGTATCAGTATTACGTCGACCTGTGTATAAGTCGTCTCATGTACGAGTTTTCTACAGCTTAGTGCTGATTTGTATCAGTATTACGTCGACCATTTGCTTGTTTTTCTGTTAATTTGTGCTGTGTGTAAGTACATCATTTACTTGTATTTACTTTCTGTTACTTTGTGCTGCATTTGCGCCTGAGTTAAGAAGACTTGTGTGGGCAAGTTTTATTTACTAGCGCGTGTTCTTTTACCTAGTTCTTAGCAGTAAAAAGGCCGTATAAGCACTATTTACATGTATGTGTGCTCCTTAACATTGTACTAGCAGTAAAAACAGGCATCTTTAAGTACTATTTACATGTATGTGTGTTCTTTTACTTTGTACTATCAGTAAAAACACTGGTAGTAATATCTACATATACGATCAGAACTGTTTACTTGTATCTGTATTGTTTTGGATAGAATAGAAATGGTGATGACAAGCATAGAAAGATAAGAAATAAAAAAAGGAATAGATATTAAAGGACACAAGGGAAAGGAACGAAAAGGAAAATGAATGAGACGAAAAGAAAGTAAAAGGGGGAAATCAGAATGAAACGAAGAAGAGAAACAAAGAAGGGAAAAAACCCATTACGCTTCTGTTATTGTGATATAAACTAATAGCTTGCTAATAGCATGCTTTTGATCAAATAAAATCTCATTCCTTCATTCCTTCTGGTTAATCAAAACGATCAAAGCTGTTTGAATATGAGGACGACTTGATGAACTAAATTAAACTCCTTTTGCTGTACAAAAAAAGAATTAGAAAAAACACAATGTTTGGCGTATGAATGGCGCAATCATACTAAAAGATTTTCAAGTAAAGAATTGTCATCCCGCAACATGCCTTTGTTGCTCTAATACAATGAAAATGATATCAGTGATGAAAAAAATGTTTATAAATATCTCATTCTTGTAAGACAATTCTTAAAATAGAACAAGTTTAGTCGGGGTGCGTGTGGGTGGCGGGAGAGCGAGTTATGTGTAAGGTAAATTCAAAACAAACTTGCTGATTACGTGTGCTATATATAAACTAGGAGTAGAGTAGATGATCACTTATACTTCCAGGAAATAAAATTTGACAACACAAGTATTTAAATGCAGAATGTTGACAGCATTCCTGTTCACGGATATAGATGACGTCAACAGCAGCACTACAAAAAAAAAAAAATATTTGCGATTTAAGAACTTAGAAATGAGATATTTATCGGTACATTCCTGTTTCTTAATTCAGGACATTAGACAATAATTGTTGTAAGCTGAAGATTATTTCTATCATTATCCTATGTATGAGTCTGTTCCTTTCTCTGTGTGTGCGTGTTTGTTTCTTTCTTTGTATGTGTACGTGTTTCTTCCTCTGTGTGCATGTTTGTGTGTACGTGTTTCTTCCTCTGTGTGCATGTTTGTGTGTACGTGTTTATTCCTCTCTCCGCATGTTTGTGTCTACGAGTTTATTTCTCTCAACGTATTTGTGTGCACGTGTTTATTCCTCTCTGCGTGTGTACGTGTTTGTTTCTCTGTGCGTGTGTTTGTGTATGTGTGTTTGTTCCTCTCTGCGTATATTTGTGTGTAGCCTAAGTATTTGCTCCTCTGCGAATGTTTTGTATGCAGCCTAAGTGCTTTGTCCACTCTGCACATGTTTGTGTGTATCTTAAGTGTTTGTGGGTACGTGTATGCCTGCCGTGAATCATTGAATCTTGACATGGCGGGTAAGAATGTTTAGCAGAATCTTGCGGGTTTTGTAAAGAATGACCATAACAGCTGTAGTTTGAAAGCATCAAATGAATAACGTTTTGGACTGGGTTCAGCGTATTACATTAAAAATAAACAAGCTAATTAAATGACACTTCACAATTTATATTTTCTTGCAGTCCGGTGAACATGGCTCCCTGCTCGACCACTCCCATGTTACTTACTATAGTGCTTCTGTCGGTATGTATTGTTTGACTGCTGAATACATACAGACTCAATAATACATACTCGCATGCATTCTTGTACACACATATATGCATGCACACGTAAAAAGAGACATGTAAGTCAACATGTACACACATACATATACGGAAATACGTTAACCCCCAAACAAACAAACAGAAAACAATATTTGGCTTTATGAAAAGCAATCAAGCCTGGTATTATTTTTTTTTTCAAGTGGGGTGGGGAATCATCCTGGCTGTAATATAATGCAACACAAGCGATTGTGGTGGGTGTAAAATAATGTCAATATCATTAAAATAATTGTTCTTCTGTGTGTATGTTTTTCTGCTTGTTCTTGTGTATATATTGTTGTGTTTATGTATCTGTTCCTCTGTGTGTATGTTGTGTGTACGTATTTCTTCCTCTGTGTGTATGTTTGTGTACATGTGTTTGTTCCTCTGTGTGTATGTTTTATGTACGTGCCTGTTCCTCTCTGTGAATGTTTATCTCTTTGTGTCTGTTTCTCTGCGTGTGTTTGTGTGTGTCAATTCCTCTGTGGGGTCGTTTGTGTGCACTTGTATGTTCCTCTGATTGTACGTGTTTGTTCCTCTGTGTGTATGTTTGTGTGTACGTGTCTGTTCCTATGTGTGTGTTTGTGTGTACGTGTTTGTTCCTCTGTGTGTATGTTTGTTTGTCTGTTTGTTCCTCTGTGTGTAAGTTTCTGTGTGTATGTTCATGTGTACGTGTTTGTTCCTCTGTGTGTATGTTTGTGTGTTTGTGTTGATTCTTCTGTGTGTATGTTTGTGTGTATGTGTTCCTCTGTGTATATGTTTGTGTGTATGTGTTTGTTCCTCTGTGTGTATTTTTGTGTTTGTTCCTCTGTGTGTATGTATGTGTTTGTTCCTCTGTGTGTATGTATGTGTTTGTTCCTCTGTGTGTGCTATTTGTGTATGTGTTTGTTCCTCTGTGTATATGTTTGTGTGTACGTGTTTGTTGCTCTGTGTGTATGATTGTGTGTATTTGTTTCTTCGATTGTGTATGAGTTTGCATATTCGTGTTTGTTCGTCTGTGAAAAAAATTATGTCTGTGTCGCGACCTAGCAAGCAGTGACTTTGAAATTAAGTTGCCCGTTATTTCTGCACTGTTGATATTTGCTCAGAAGTCCTTTTCTTTCATGCCATATAAAATCTAGCGCATGGTTCTCTGACTGTCAATGATGGGTGTCTTCAGAGCTTCATTTTATGATTTAAGGACATACCTCCATTGCATTTCCGAGCCAAAATTATTTTTTTCAGTAGGATGCTTGAAACCTCATGTGGATATGATGTGCGCTGTTTGTTCTTGACGAAAGAAGTAAATAAAATAGTTTTTCGCTTTTTTCCTTCTTTTCAATTTAATTTTAACATATGAACATATTTTATTAAATCCTTTCTATTTACAACAAATGATTTCTCACAGACTTTACTCAATGTAAATACTTCCTAACTGCAACAATAGAGTTTCATTATTCTTCCTGTAGGACCTAGCTTATTGCTTTTAGTCAGAGGACGTATCTTGCGCATATCAAGAAATGTCTTTATGTTCTTTCTTGTGTGTGTGTGTGTGTGTGTGTGTTATTAGTACTAGTGTGTAGTAATACATTCCTTTGGAAGTATGATCTTAAATAGACAGCCTCTCATCACTCCTGTGTTCATTTAGATCTCATAACTCGTTTCTTGGACTTAAGCGTTAGTTAGATCTCATAACTCGTTTCTTGGACTTGAGGTTTAGTTTGATCTCATAACTTATTCTTGGACTTGAGCGTTAGTTAGATCTCATAACTCGTTTCTTGGACTTGAGGGTTAGTTAGATCTCATTACTCGTTTCTTGGACTTGAGCGTTAGTTAGATCTCATAACTCGTTTCTTGGACTTGAGGGTTAGTTCTAGCATTATCTACGTAGACAAAGTGCATCTCTTGTGTCAACTGTAAACATAATTTTGTCTATTGTATTTAACTCTCTATGCATATTGCTTAATAAATCACAAGTTCATTCCTGTGAATCTCTGTTCACTCTAACCACTGTCTACATGTCTAGGCTTGCTTAACTATAAATAAGTGCAAATCTTCTGCCTGTCTTTGTGTCTTTCTGGTGTGTGTCTGGTGTGTGTCTGGTGTGTGTCTGGTGTGTGTCAAATCAAGTTATTTGTGACTTGGCTATAGAGCGCTAGAAGAATGAGTTTTGCACATGAAACCGAGATTTATAACTATACCTACTACCACTATTTCACACACACACACACACACACACACACACACACACACACACACACACACACACACACACACTCACACACACACACACACACACTCACACACACACACACACTCACACACACACACACACACACACACACACACACACACACACACACACACACACACACACACACACACACACACACACACACATATATATATATATAATCTACGTACACTAATATATAGGTTGGCTAGAAAGAAAGAAAGATAGATAGATAGATAGATAGATAGATAGATAGATAGATAGATAGATAGATAGATAGATAGATAGATAGATAGATAGATAGACAGATAGACAGATGGCAGCATAAGAGATAGAGGACTTCACTTAAAGCCATTTTGTTTAATATGCTTCTGCTCCAGTTAGTGTCCGTCAACAGAGGATGTGTCCATCAAAACATAGCACAAGACTGTCCAACTTTTGACGAATGTCCTGACATTTTGGACGCCGACGTACTGGAATATTTCAGTAAGGAATGCTGCTACAATCACCATGGACTCAGCTTTCACTGCCAAGAGCAAACAGTTAACCACATCACTAAAGTCATCATAGCTTGCCTTCGAGTTAAAACATGTGAAGCAGGTATGTATTGAACAGATAATGTTTAATCATGACTGCAAATACAAAAACACATAAAGTAAATTACACTAATTTTTCTGAAAATCCTGGTGGCAATGAACAATGGTAAAATTGTTTGGAGATAGAGTAATGTTTAAATGGATAAATTGTTACATTGGTAAGTAGGTATGGAAAGTAAAAATGTACCTAGCTATTTATTTAATTGTCTGGTGCTTAGATAGACAGACAGAAATAGATAGATAGATAGGTAGGTAGGTAGGTAGGTAGATAGATAGATAGATAGAGAGAGAGATAGATGGATGGATGGATGGATAAGTAGATAGATAAATAGATAGGTAGGCAGTAGATAGATAGATAAATATATAGATAGATAGATAGATATAGATAGATAGATAGATAGATAGATAGATAGATAGATAGATAGATAGATAGATAGATGGATGGATAAGTAGATAGATAGATAGATAGATAGATAGATAGATAGATAGATAGATAGATAGATAGATAGATAGATAGATAGAATGATAGATAGATAGATATTTTGGTCCACGTTGATTTGTCAAAGAATAATTAGCATCCCGTAAAACAAACAGGAAACTGAATACACTTTTGACGCTTCTCGCTGTATGCCAGCTTCTTTGAGAATACGTTTTGAAATTATCGAAAATCTTCAAAATGATTGGAAATCACAATCTTTCACTTTAATATTTTTTTATTTAATATTTTTTCAGGGACATATGGATTTTTAAATATAACGACGGTCTCTGATATGGTTTTTGCTTCATCTCGCTGTCTGCCTTGCCTGGACGGAAGATTTCAACCAGAGCCTAAGGAAATTATTTATTTTCGGTGAATATTTCATTTCGTCATTTCATCACAGCAGATATTTTAGTTGAGTGGAGGAGTAAATTTGCCTATCCCTATTTCTAAACTTAATTGTTATATAAATTGTTAAATGTTAAAGTGACCCGACGTTGGGCACTGCTTAAGTGATATTTTTAAGCATCAGATATTGGAGTAAACAACTCAGGTAGAGATTATGCTAGAATTTGATGTAATCCAAACCAGTTCCAACTGGATGAGTAGTTTTGTTATCCAATGGTTAAGATTTACAAAGAACAAGACCAGCCATTGGGCTGAGATCAAACTTTATCTGTTGAAAAGAACTGTATTTTCTAATCACTTTGAATTTGATGTGGAAAAAGCCCGGTCATGAAAGGCAACCATTAGCTTAATGTTGAGTTTACTGATTGACAGAGAATGGACTTAGAAATATTTCATGCATTTATTATTGATATATTATGCTTTCATTTTATGTAGAGATGTATTATGTGAGTAGACTATTATTTCTACAAATTGTGAATTATGATTCTTCCATGTAGTATGCTAAACACTTGACATTATTTCTAGTGTCACGTTCATAAATTGTTATGTTGTATGTATTATGCTGTATGCGTGTATTGGGCTAATAAATACTGTTGCAGGAAACTGTAAGTTGAGACTTGCATGTAAGAAAGAATGGAGTTAAAGATGAATAAACTTGAAAACTTTACGTTTGTTCCCTGATTATATTTAACAGGGAGGAAGCAGCCATTTTATTCGTTTCTACTTCTAGAATCTCTTGAATTTCTAGAATTTCCCAGTTTATTGATTTATAAATTGCTACGACCATGGTAGATTCGAGAAGTCTCAACCCCAAATGTTTAAGTGGAAGGATACACTGCACTCTGTGAATGTATGAAGGCAAGGAATGCTCAACTACATCGTAGAATTTCTGGTATAAGGAAGTTACTGGAAATTCCTATATTGTTGTTCTGCTTGAGGGAACTAATACTGCGAAGGACCACCCAGACTAGTCTTGAGGGAACAGCAGCTCATGGAATATGTGGAGAATTGACAATTCTATTGTAAACAATAAACTTGTGACATTGTTACGAAAGTGCAAAAGACTATTGCCGACATCTTTTAGACAAGGTTACATTCAAACTATCATCACTTATTTTTCTGTAACTCCATTTCTGTTCTCTGATAAGAACTATCCTGTGATTTGTATTGACACTAATCTACTGAATTATGTGTTAGGATATAAGACTGTATAAGCACTGACATTATTCGAATGTGTGTGACGCCAATGCCACTTAGTTAATGGATATTATTATTATTAATTAATTAACCATCCAAAACTAATTACAAGTGATGAGAATCTTAATTTGTGTTATTAATGATCTTCTAGCAGACACCACTCGTTTCTGTCACTTGGCAGATATACGTGCGCTGCAAACGTTTTCTCTCTTCCACAACATTAAATAACCATCACACAATATTCCGTAGATGAAAATCTTTTTACTAAAGAAGAAGACAACTTTGTATTATTTTTTGTTTGCCATGATTAGTTCGCCATATTGATAGCCCATGATTTGCACCTGTAGTTACTGGGTACTACTAACATTATAAATATTAAATAATATTTAATGAAATCAAAATGTGTTTATTAAAGGAAAAAATACTTGATTGTGAATATCATTTGGAAACTACAATTAATTTAAATTAAACATTCTCCAGTTGAGATGTTTTAGTTAAATCTATTCTTCAAGTAAAATTCATTTAGGCGGTAAAGTCATTCTAATTCACTTCCGGTAAGGTCATTCAAATTCACCTCGGGCAAAGTAATTCTCATTCACATCCGGTAAAGTCATTCTCATTCATCTCTCCTGAACGATCCTTTGAGTCCATAGGTTTTTCCAGGTTCCCAATTTGCCATAGAATGCACCAAGACTGCGCCAGAGATTATGGAAAGACTCTCGTCACTAAGGGGAATGCAACTCGTGACGCACATTGTCGGTGTCTGTGGGAGGAAGGATACGCGCCGCAGGACATGGATGAGGAATGCACTAGTCCGCTAGGTTTCCATAGAGATACCAATTGTTACTGCCAGCCTTACGGTGGATGTTCTGAAAATCAGAGACTAAATAAAGGTAACGTAACACACGCACGCGCGCGCACATACATACATACATAAACACTTCCTATTTTTATTATCCACACTATACAACACATTTACTGAAAGAATGAGGTCCGAGTTAAATTGTCAGAAAATCACGTGACTTGCCAAACTGCGAGTGTATTCATGTAAGCGAATTTGCCTCGTATTATAATGTAATTTAATGCAGTAACAAGTAGACTTGATGGCTAGAAGCTGCTTGGTATATTATAATTGTCTCTGGAATATCGGATTTGTTTAAAAGTTAACGATTACTGTGTCAGTTTAGAATACATTAGAATGTCTCTTGATGTATTGAAATTTACTTTGATGTATGATCGTTTACTCTTAGCCTTAGAAGCTGCCTTGATGTATTGGAAAAATCCCTGGAAGTATTATAATTTGCTGAGAAGCTGCTTTGATGTATTAAACGGTCTTGATCTTTTAAACAGTACTTTCGTGATTTCAAGCCTGCCTTAATGTGCTAGTATTCGCTTTGAAATATTAAGATATGCTTCGATCTTTTGCTGCATCTTAAAATTTGCCTTGATGTATTATCCTGCTTATATTTATCAAAATCTGAATGGTGAATGAAGAATTATATTGGGTGGTATGAAGAACTCAAATTTTAGAGAAAGTACAATAAAATAATTAAAAGCTATTGAATCAAATCATAAACAAAGTATCGAATATGAATTATTATTATGCAGAATGTAATTACGTTTCATGTGTTCTCTTTTACTGAATAATTATGTCAGTGATGTAACATATACTGGTTACATTCTACAGATTATGAATGTGAGTTTGACTCTTCATTCGTAATGCCAGTTACACCCGTCACAACGGTGATGTCATCACAAAAGTAATCTGGTTTTTAATATTTTGTTCTGATTTTATTTGCCCTTTTACAATTTCTCTCTGACTGAATTTACAAGAAATTTCAAAATTTTCTTCATAATACTGATATTTGGATACATATTGTTTACATTTTTAGATGCATTAAGTAGCTATTTTGTATTCCTTATTATAACCAGACTTCTGTTTGTCATTTTACAAATTATATAAATTTACTCTGTAAAATGAGCATGTATCAAGATCAGTAAAATGTGTTCTTTATATTGTTTATAAACACCAAGCCATTCCAAAATCTTTACGAAGTTTACAAACAAGCCGTTCTAAAATCCTTGTGAAGTTTAAAAATCACCTAGCCATTCCAAAATCTTTATGAAGTTTATGAAACGACTCTCCATTCCAAAGCCTAAGGATTCCAGTAGCACTCTCTGCCAATACGAAACTAAGAAGTGCTAGTTTTTACGAGATTTCAGGAAGAGACAGAATATATATTCATTGTTAATGAACTACTCTTATTACACACTGTTTTCTGTAGACAGTTTGCAAATCTTGCGGACTGGAATGTGGTTTTCAGGAGACTGGTTTTTGTACTGAAAGACAATATATTGAACTAGACGGTAGAATCAATATTATGAACACTGGATCAAAAGTTTTCCTTTCACTTTTGAACCCTTTATAGAAAAGAAAGATTGAATGAATGCTAAAAGATGAAAGAATATAATTAAAAGATGGAAGGATAATAAACTGTTTTCTCTGCTCATGCCATATACATAGAAGTTTATTGAGCTATTTGCTAATTTGATACTTTTAATAGGAAGAATACTAATTTTTGTATGTTATTGCTTGTGTTTGTTGAATTACTGACAATGTTGTTTACATTTTACAGCATCATTCCAACACCAATCCCTGAATGTAAGTACTTCATTCTGTGTTAAATAATTAATTATTTGACTTTAAATATGTAATTGTTTAATAAATTAAAAATAATTGAATATTGTGACAATAACACCCTTTAACAAAAATAAAATTTCAATATGCCATTTATTGTCTGATTTCTTTCATTCTGAATGAATGACAGACACAAGTAATAAATCACATATAAACAGAATAAACATTATAAAGCTCCAGCGCAATAAAAATAATGTTAAAGTATAGTATACTGTCTCAGTTTGAAAAATAAATGTGCTCTGTGTAAGTCTGTTAGTAAGTTATTGAAATGTTATATTTTAAACGACATTCAAAATTTATAATAATGATACTTTCTGTTTTCATTATTCTTGCAGACACAGCAGCAGCGGCAAAAGTGATTGATTTTACACGTTCCATTTTGATGACGTTTTTAATGTCATCCACAGTTAATTTTTTTACTTTGTAAATAATTTTAGGAAAATATATTTACAAAGTTTATGGGAAAACAAAGTGCATTTGACTAAGATGGGCATTTTCATTTCTTTTAAATTATAATAATTATAAATAATAAAATGAGCGTGGGTATTTTGCAATTTATGAAAAATGCATGACATGGTTGCTCAGCACACACGTCCCGTGAAACTTCACAGTCAGTTAGGTGGTTGGTCTGGGCAGCCACGCTCTCTCAGGGTGTCCAGTGGTTGGTACTTTAAGTGGAGTGGAAGTCTCGGGTGTGACCGCTGGGCAGATGCTGTTATTAACTATAGAGTAGTGAGTGTCCAGAGAGGAGTATTAATACCACTGCTAAATGGTTACTGCTGAAAATGTACTCACTGTCACCCCACTGCTAAATGGTTACTAGTGAAATGTACTCACTGTTACCAGACTGCTAAATGGTTATTATTGAAAATGTACTTACTGTTACCCCACTTCTAAATGGTTACTGCTGAAAATGTCCTCACTGTTACCCTATTGCCTTCGTTTTAATGCACGTTGTTTGCTTTCACGTGTTATAGAACAGGCAAAATAATGGGGAATGAAATGAGATTGATAAATTTGAAAGGGAAGGATGACCAAGTTATTGATTTAATCTATCAATGTTTGATACAACTAGGGTACCAAGTGAAGGAGAAGGAACAGAATCAATTGGGGTAGAATTCGTACCGCACATAGGAAGTAATCAGAAACCATTGGTAAAGACTTGTACAATTAGAGTGCGTTTTATTTATTTATTTATTTTGGTGAGTAGGGTGGTTGGGTGTTGTTTTTAGTGTCTGAGTGTGGACTGCACAATGGTGTGTCAGGCGAATTAACCAATGCATGTAGAAAGCAAGAATTTCTCGTTTGTTTAGCCTTCGACTTACATCATTTGATTGTATTTGTAAGAATAAATGCCTGTGTATTGCTTTCCAATGTTTTTGTAAGAATAAATGCCTGTGTATTGCTTTCCAATGTTTTTGTAAGAATAAATGCCTGTGTATTGCTTTCCAATGTTTTTGTAAGAATAAATGCCTGTGTATTGCTTTCCAATGTTTTGACTGTAAGTAAATACGATGTCAGCTTTTTAATAAAATTCAAGTCATGTTCCACAATCTCGAACCTATTTAAATATGTATCAGTGAATGTGGGAGTATTAATTTGTATCAACATAACAGTCTTGAATGTGAAAGCGTAAAATCAAATACATTAATTAAACCCCTTATACTGCATTTGTTGCTTTAGCAGAACTGTGGGCAAAGGGGCGTAATAGAGACACTGAGTCAAGAATCAGGATTTGAGCGGGAAGTTGAGATCTTGGAAAATGCAATTCAAACTTCAGCAGACTAATGTTTTTAAAGTATGAAGTGACAAATGAATGAATAAGTTCATTGTTGAATCAAACTGTAACACATCCTTGGAAGGATGGTTAGACGAAATCGCAGATTTCATTTTCCAGTTGCAGAGGTAAAGGAAAAACAACTAATTCAGGACAAGCTTCACCACAGATAATTATAGGTGCACTGCAAGATACCTTTGGAAATTAGATTAGTTTGAACCAGGAACAAGTTTCATTATCATAATTATGCGATGGAAAAATAAAATTACTGGAAGATCAGTCAGAACTCTTTCTCACGCCATGCTAGATTTATTTATGCAAGAGGAATGTAGGGACCTAGGACTTCGATAGAGATTAATTTATTGCTATGTCGGCAATTTTTATTTAGCTGCATGTGGTTGTGATTTTATCGCAGTTATCAGTTAAATGTGTTCAAAGAAAAAAAAGTGACCTAGTGCCGTGTCAAATATGACCTTTGACTTGTTTCGCTCCCAGTTCAGTACAATGAGGGAATCTTGTTGCATGTGACGTAACACTAAACAGCTGTTTGTGTAATTTGTATTTGCTTGTAGATGTGTCTGAATATTGTATTTATTTATAAATACAGCCGAGCTTAATGTCAAAATAAATATCGCATCAATCACAATCACCCGAATGTGGACTTGCATTGATTCCAGTACACTGACTGATATTTTGTGAGAGCGACCGATCACCACCACACCCACACCCACACAAGTTGACGCCAATATCACACCCGATTCTCTTTTTCACTTTTTCTTTAGTATTCTAAGGGATTAAGAGGAAAAAAAACCAATGGAGAATAATAATAAATTATTTATATAGTCTTGGAATAAATGAATTTATTGCGAGCATACTTCTCAGACCGTTACAGCGGTCGAGAGGTTTTTGCTTTGCAGTTGTTGAACTAATTATTTTCTTTGGGGAATACAAGTATTGGCTCTTCTATTCATCCTGCTTGAGTCACCATATCTATTTATACTTATGTTGGTATTTCCCCCACTTCAGTCTGCTGGAGTCAATCATATCTATTTATACTTACGGTGGCATTTCCCCCACTTCAGTCTGCTGGAGTCAGTCATATCTATTTATACTTACGGTGGCATTTCCCTCACTTCAGTCTGCTGGAGTCAGTCATATCTAGTTTTTCTTTGTATTCAGCCTTCTGTCCTGCACAGAACACGTGTCATTTATATTTACTTGAAAATGTACTCCCAGTAAAGAGACCAACGTGTCGTTTGTGTTTCCTATTGTTAGTTTGTGAGTGGAATAAAAAAAAAAAAAACATGTTAGCGGTATTTCTACTTCAATATGTTTTTGCAGTAGAGACACTCGTGCCTTTTGGTATCTTTGTATCGGTAATAGTTCATGTGTCAGTCATTTATTGCAATTGTGACTGCAAGGCACAATAGCATGTGGCAGTCGCATTTCATTATAATTAAGCGGAATTCTAGACACTAAATCATAGAGGTCTTCTCTTGGCGTTTGTTTCACGTCAGTAGTCAGATTCACAATACACTAGTTAAAAAACGAGAAAAGCACACACCAAAACACCCAAAATTTAAATAAATGAAGAAAATACAAAAAACAACATTTATTTAAATCCAACAATCAATTTTACAAGATAACTTAAAGACTTAGACTAGATGTAAATCACTTTCAGCCAATGGTGATAAAAGCCCTATTTATACACTTTCAGTTCTCGTAGAGATTTTGGAAAACATGTAATTTGTCCGGACGGAAACAGGCAGAGTTTAGAACACCTTATAGCACTGGAGTTAAGGACGACTGCAAATGCAATGTAAACTCACGGGGAACTGCTGGGTATTATCTTAAACTAATGCCTATATTGGTTTATGTCCGGTGATCGAAATCCAATTAAAATAATCAGTCGTTCAAAGTCCCAGCAACACTCGTTGAAACAGAGAAATGTACAATTTAAGTCCCCGCAACTCTCGCTGTAGCAGAGAAATTTAAAATGCCTCCGGTTATGCTTATTCTTACTTTTAATAACTGCCATGTTTAGCGATAGTTCAGTGGTGAAATATTTATTTTAAAATGTTTTACACATTTCATAAACCGAAGAAAGTAATTACGTTATAAATTTTTAAGTTTCACATTGACGGGTGGGAGGGAGTGGTGAAAAAGCAAATCTGTGGTCAAGGGTGAAAACAATAAAGTGCGGTTTTCCAAACGGTTGCATAATTATATCTCTGATTAAGACTGAAGAAAAAAATATACAATGTGGTGTTTCCAAGACCAAAGAAAGAATACTAATGCCAAATAGCACTTCCTTTAGTATTGACTGATAATTAATCCACTCCGCTGTACAAAAACACTGGCTCATTCCTAGAGGCATAGCGTGATTAGGCTTTTAGTCACGCTAAGTTGTCTTCTCTTCTTTTTTTTTTTATCAAGTTTCCTTTGCACATTTCTACGAATAAATAATCACCTTAAATATTTGCCGCGCTTGCCTAAAATCTTTAAGTTGTGAAACGTTTGCTGTTTGTGTAGTATAGCGTTATTGACAAGGCCATTCGCACTGACAATGGAAGAATTTCGCTATAACTTCATTTATATGTAAGTAAAGAATTGTTGCACATTAATAAATCGACAATAGTCTGACATGAAATAACAGTTTGTGGAAGAGACATAAACATAAATAAAGTAAAACTGAGTGTCATTAATCATGGCTTTTGACGAATTAGTACAACACATTTATGAACACTAAAAGCACATTATTACACTTATGTTTGAAATATCCAACAATACGTGAATTATTTACCTTTCCCCAAGATTTGATAATACACAAAAGTTTAACTGTTGTGAAATACACGAAGATAGAAAAGCTACTCCCGAAGCAATGGAAGAGAAAACTACCTGCATGTGTCTGGGAAAGAGATAAATAGCACACGTAAGTATGTGTGTGTGTGTGTGTGAGAGAGAGAGAGAGAGAGAGAGAGAGATAGCACGTGTAAGTAAGCGTGTGTGTGTGCGTGTGTGTGTGTGTGTGTGAGAGAGAGAGAGAGAGAGAGAGAGAGAGAGAGAGAGAGAAAGAGATATAGCACACAAGAATGACACACACGTAAGTTCCACTTATCAGCAGACCCGTGTAGACAGCAACATGACAATGAGTCAGTACCTACCCAGGCAGTGCAATTGCAAAATACACATTGAAGCAAATCGTCAGCATACCACTAAAATAACAACATACTTGTTTAGCAGTAAACAAACTTGTGTAATACAAGAAAGAGAGAAAGGATTTCAAAATCTCGAGTTATTTGCCCCTTGCCCCTTTCAACGGCAAACTGTTACAGTACTATTAAGCTAAGTACAAATGTATGAGCGAGCTTACATAGATATGTATTGAAGCTGACGTAAATTTTAACAAGTAGGAAAATAACAAAACCACAGGTACCGGCCCTTGAGGATCTACTTTTCTCGTGTATTTTTCAGTCCGAGTAAGTAAACGCATGGATAAAGTAATATAAAAGGTATGTGTAAAACTGACGATTAGGTTGTTTCTGTTAAATGATCAATATGCTACTTAGTCATTGTTAATCAGTCACAAATGAAAGTCAGAAATTATTTATTCGTTTTACAAGCAGACATGCACTTCTTGTTCTGTGTTGTTACGTAGTTTCAGAAAGTATGTTGCAAGAAAAGACTGATCAGCTGTACGCAGTAATGATGTCACCAAAGATAGACCATACACACTTTTTATTGGCAGATTATGTTAACGGAAACAAGAGAGGTTTCTTGAGATAGAGGCTATATTTCTTCTGTAGTTTTTGACGTTGTTATATAAATGTATTTATTTCAAGGCAAAATATTGCTATGCCCTTATAATATCTATTTTTTCTATTTATTTGTGTTTCTCTCTTCCCTCAAACTCTTTCTCTCTCTTTTCTCCTTTCTCTAAACACATTCACACATGGCACGACGTCCAATAGATTTCTTATCAAATACGTAGATAAAAGACGGATTGCAGTTTAAAGAGTTAATGGACGAACGAACAAAATACGTAGATAAAAGACGGATTGCAGTTTAAAGAGTTAATGGATGAACGAACAAAATACGTAGATAAAAGACGGATTGCAGTTTAAAGAGTTAATGGATGAACGAACAAAATACGTAGATAAAAGACGGATTGCAGTTTCAAGAGTTAATGGATGAACGAACAAAATACGTAGATAAAAGACGGATTGCAGTTTCAAGAGTTAATGGATGAACGAACAAAATACGTAGATAAAAGACGGATTGCAGATTAAAGAGCTAATGGACGAACGAACAAAATAGGCACAGGTGAAATCTTTCATGCAAGTGATTTTGCAAAGATGAGTTAGAGAGTGGGTAACAAGCTTACAGTACTCACAGTGATAAGACAAGGTACATCACTCTAGTTCTCTCAGTAGTTCGACTCCAAAGTAAAGGATATATTTTATGTAATTCACGCTAAATGCACAAAAGAAATATCATATTTATTAATTATACCAATGTTATTTTCTGTCTCTGGTGTTATAATATGGATACATAAAAGCGAGTTTCAAAATCTTACGATTTGTTCAGTTTTAATTTGAAGTAAGGTGTTCCAAGTGATATATTTATAATTAGCATATTGATATTTAGCTTATGAATTAATATTCCATTAGCAGCGCATGAATGGCGATGGGCCCTTCAGTCATGGTTTCCATCTGTTGGTGGCGCATTTTCCTGTTCGTCTGCAGTCTTTTTGTGGAGGTAAATTAAAGATAATATTCTGCTTGTTTCCTCTAAAACCTGTTTAGTAGCCAGAAATTGTCGATGACTGTATTGTTAGTATGTAAAATAGAGAAACACTTCGGGCGGCCCTCTCTACATTTCTTCTGTTCCTTTAAAAAAAAAAAACTGTTTAGATGGGCATATTATAATTTCTTCATTTGATTTATGATATTTTAAAGTAATATTTTTATATAATATGTTCAGTGTTCTGATAACAAATATTGAATTATGCCACATTTTATTTTTTAGTTTAAACGCTTTAATCATGAATTAAAATAGCAGAGGACTCTCTTCGTCTTTTCTGTTACTAAGAGAATGCCTTTAATAATTCTGACTTTTGACATTTTCAGACTGCAGCACAAGGCAGGGCGAACAAAATGCTGCAGGTATTTCCACCTTCCTGTCACTTTGACAGATGTCCTCAATTCGACATGGACGACATGACAGAGTGGCAAGACAGGCAGATTTCCTGTTGTGCCTCGACAAGTGGCCTCTTGTACCATTGTCAGGAACAGGAAGTGGGAGAAAGTTATCCGCCCCATCTTGTATTTGCATGCTTGCCGAACAGCACATGCAGAGCAGGTTTTTTGTGATTATCAGACTGTTTCAATACGTAGTTTATATTTCGGTGTAAAACTGAGATGTTATTTCTAGAGTGTTTTTGTTTTTTGTTTTTTTGCTTTGATATCGCATCGAATCCAGCCCGAGACAATCTATGTCATCCGTGTGACCCTCGTCCTTTCCTTGAATACTTTTGCAGAAAATTAACTAAAAACAATTTAAACTTAGGAACAGATTTCAGCCTAAAGTGACTGTCATGCAACATGATGACTTTAAAAACGACCTACCGTTCTTTCTAAACTATAAGGGTGCGTTTGTCAGAGAGATTAATTAGGGTGACGTGAACCTTTTATTAATTATACTTATTATATTAACGTATATCCCACTTCCAGTAAGCTTTAGAATGTCTGTCTCTCAGAGTTCAATAAAATCAAAAGTTACCTAGAGTCTGTCTCCATAGTGACAGGTTTTAGAAAAGTACGCACACCCACCCGTATCCTCTATATCGATAATTAAATCAGTATTAATTTTTTTTAAAGTTACAAAACAGGACACATATATAAATGCTTCAATAAAGTACTGAACAAGCGATTAAGAAAATAATTAAAATGTAATACAAATTAATAATTTTTGCATGGACGCTATGAGAATACAAATTAGACACATAAAATTAGATAATGACACAGGATTTTACTGCACGATGAATGTAAAAACCTTACTCTAAAATTAGTAGCATGGCTTAAATGCCTTCCCCCCCCCCCTCTAAATGGTCGATACAATCCGTTGACTAACTCTATTATATTTTTTTTTCCTGCAAACTAAATAGAATTGTTCCATATCATACAGGTACACCAATAATATAATCTGGATTACAAGATGAAACAATAGTCTTTCAATGATCGCCTTCCTATACACAGTTGTCTTGTCATATATGGTCCACTGAAAATATTTCTACCAGCATTATGTATTTCTTGAAAAGTTAACGAGATTGTGTATTCTTTATATCTCTGTAACATCTTCGGAGGACCAGCATTCCTCCATTTACACACACACACACACACACACACACACACACACACACACACACACACACACACACACACACACACACACACACACACACACACACACACACACACACACACACATACATACATAGTTACATATATACATGCACACAAAATCATTCACCAGAATTAATGAATGTGTAGCCAATATCGCAGAGTAGTACGCACAATTCTCAGTTGGATGTTTGCTAAAAATAATTTCATGTTTAGCCCTAAAAGAAATTATGCAGAAAGGTGGAATGGAGAAGAATAAAAAAGTGAAAAGAGTTTTAGTTTTCATCTATTTCCAGGAACATATGCGAAGCTGTTCGAAGAGTTATCTCCAGAAGGAACATTTGCATGGACAGAGTGTCTGCCATGTGATGCCGAGCATTACCAAAGTCAAGAGATTCCAACCTATATGCACAGGTAAATATAAAGAAAGGCAAACCAATACGCTGATATTTGTATCTAACAGCATTATGGCATTACTCTATTAGAGTAATAGAGATCTATAAATAGCCATTGTAGAGCAACGACTACAGTGAAATAAATAATGTCAAGGCAAGAGTGCATAACAAACTACTCTATTATCTTGTGTAACTAAATAACAAAATAGATTTTGTCTCTCTGTCTCTCTGCCTCTCTCTCTCTCTCTCCTTCTCTCGACAATATCGACAATCTAATATGAGCAATTAATATAACAAAAGAATACAAATATAATATAAAGACAAAATTAATGAATATTTGTTAAGAGAAAAAAGCATAAAACAGGATTAATAAAATACTATTATGTATACATTTTTTTTAAAAAAAAGGATTTGAAGAGAAACGAAGAGAAGAACTAAACAAAGGGTCCTAAAGAGAAGAAAATATTAAACAAATACTTTTATATTAAAAAAACAACAACATAAAATGGAAGAAAGCAAGATATAACAAAATAAGCAGACTAACTGAAGAACAAGAACTAGATTAAAATGAACAAGAATAAAAATTAAATATAAAATACCCAAGATAATCAGTAATACATACCTAGAGCAAAGGAAAAAAACAAATAAAAATAAGAAAATTAAAATAACTGGACAATAAGAACAAACATAGGTCTAAGAAGAAAAACCTCGAGAGTTTGACAAAAGTATATTTTTAACAATAACTGCTAATAATATCACATGACAAATTAAAATAGCAGGCCCGTTCTTCAGTCTCTTAATAAAAATAATTTAAGTCGGATAAGTTAATTTTGAAAAACAATTGGGAAGTGAGTTATAGTGATACGTTTAGGAAACATTGATAGTCAGTAAATTTAATTATCCGATATGCAATGCCTGTTTAAAGTAGTCAGTAAACTTAATTATCCGATATGCAATGCCTGTTTAAAGTAGTCCGTAAATTTAATTATCCGATATGCAATGCCTGTTTAAAGTAGTCCGTAAATTTAATTATCCGATATGCAATGCCTGTTTAAAGTAGTCCGTAAATTTATTCACTACGGTCCCGGTGTTTCTGTACGAAGTTCACTCAATCTTTGCTCCACGACTAAAATGACAGACTTATGAAACTTAGTTTACTATGCATTATTGTCTGAATGGCAATCTTAGTCTGGAAATGATAAATCTTTTACTTTAAAAAAAAAAAAGGTACAAAAATTCTTTGTACGCTAAGGACACTTATTAAAATAATTAATTAGATTATATGTATCAATCTCCACACGTCCATACAGCTATAGTCACTGCAGAGAAGTCAGAATGATTTGCGACCGAAGTCATGGAAAGACAACTTGCTATGTTGGAAATAGTGAAGAAGACGACAAATGTCGCTGTTTATATGAAGACGGTTTTGCACCTGAACCAGGCGGCAAGATCTGTGAATGCTTTGGAAAGAACGATTGCTGCCAGTGTCGTCAGAAGCTCTGCCCTGAAGGAGAAGAATTGAATAGAGGTATGGGGGAAATTGTCACTTACAAAGAACAGACAACTTGTAGGTGCGATTAAAAAAAATAATCTCGAACACATAATGCTTGGCGTTCGTATCTTTATAAATGGACGAGAACGTATTGTTTCTGAAACCTCGAACACATATTGCATGGTGTACACAGACGTGTACATGTACGTGAGTATTTTTATATATATAAAATAAACAGCAGAGAGAAGCACACTTCAAATTACTATTATTATTTAAGCAAAGCAATAACATTCTATTTTCATGTCTGGCTGATCTAGGATTTTATTAAAGACTGATTGTCTGTTCTTGAAATTTATGATAGAATAATTGTCTATTGACACTTTAAGAAAATATTTACACAAGTGTCATTTATCTTAAATTATCTATTTTTATCTGTTTCATTCTTAATCTACTTCAGTGGTGGAAATTGTTCGTTATTATTTCTACTTTTTATTTAATTTGTTATTATTATTATTATTGTTGTTGTTGTTGTTCTTCTTCTTCTTCTTATTGTTGTTATTGTTGTTATTGTTATTGTTATTATTGTTATTATTATTATTGTTGTTGTTGTTGTTGTTGTTGTTGGGTGTGTGTGTGTGTGGGGGGGTGTTGAGTTGCAAGAATATCTGCTCTTCATAAGCTTTGTAACTATAGTTTGACATTTATAGAGAACTTAGACAGTTTCAGAATACTACAAGATTGTTGTCGATGGAAAGCAAATGAGACTGGCATTTACATTAATCTTTGTTGCTCAAATCTATAAAAGAGTTTAAAGAATATGTTTATAAGTCAATCTTTTTTTTAAAATGATTTTATTTCTTGTCTGTAGATTTTCAGTGCATTCAAAAATCGATTTCACAAGATTTCAGCAAAACTCAGAGGTATATCATCATCATCATCATCATCATTACCTTTGCAGAGTTTGAAATAAATATTTATTTTATATTCTATGCATGCAGATAACTCTTGAATTCTTTATGATTATAGCGAAAATCTGTCGTATGTATTAATGCTTGTACAAAGATATCACAAATCTTCCTAATTATAGCGAAAATCTGTCGTATGTATTAATGCTTGTACAAAGATATCACAATTCTTCCTGATTATAGCGAAAAACTGTCCTAAATACTAATGCTTGTACAAAGATATCACAAACCAGCCAAGAGTATTAGGCCTATTTTAATAACTCTATGTCCATACTGTAATTATTTAATATGCATTTATAATTTTAAGAGAGAAATTTTAAAAGAAAAACTAATCAAAGTTTCTGTGCCTTTACAAGCTTGTGTCGGTTATTTTTTAGACATTTTAAAAAAATGGGTTAAATATTATGTATAATACATTATAAAGCTACTAGTTTATTGTCTTAGTTTAGGCATTATAACTTGGAATAACTATTTGTTTATAATTGCGTTATAAAGTTACTTGTTTGTCTTAGTCCAGGCATTTTAATTAGGAGTAACTATTGTTTATAATAATATTATAAATCTACTTGTTGGTTGTCACAGTTCAGGCATTTTAATTTGGAGTAACTATTGTTTATAATGATGCTATATATCTATCTACTTGTTGGTTGTCTTATTCCAAGCGTTTAATTTGGAGTAACTATTGTTTATAATGTTGTTATAAATCTACATGTTGGTTGTCTTATTCCAAGCGTTTTAATTTGGAGAAACTATTGTTTATAATAATAATATAAAGCATTTGTTGGTTGTCTTAGTCCAGGCGTTCCCAAAACAGAGGACAACGGAATTAAAGATGTACCTAAGCCAGCAACAGAAACAAATACAGAATACGATTTATCTCATCTTCGATTGATAAGTAAGTTTATAGCTGCTTGAATGTACGTTTTGTTTGCAGTTTGTGCTCTGTGTGTGTGTGTGTGTGTGTGTGTGTGTGTATGTGTGTGTATGTGTGTGTGGGTGTGTGGGTGTGTGTGTATGTATGTATGTGTGTGTGTGGTTTTCTATTTTATTTTCTAGTAACAATTCATCTAATTTACTTTACATTTGATTAATTCTTTTGGTGTATTTTATTTTAATTATTTATTAGGAACTTAAAAGTTGAGAGACTTCTAATTGTGTACTACCTCTATGTGATTTTCTTTCTAGTAAAGACTTGTTAGTTTGAGAAAAATGTCTGGAAATATTGATTTCATGCAACTCTGCATTTCTAATTTTACAGAGGAGTTCATCTTTAAAGGAAATGATGTCATCTATAGTCACTGGCGCTGGATAACTCCCACAGTTTTTTTCGTCATTATTATAGGTTCTGGTGTGTGGTTTGTAGTGCAGTGCATGTATGACGTATTAGGAAGATAATCACATTCAGCTAATTAAGGATGTGAAAATAAAGTAGTGACGTATTAGGAAGATAATCACATTTAGCTAATTAAGGATGTGAATATAAAGTAGTGACGTATTAAGAAGACAATCACATTCAGCTAATTAAAGATGTGAATAAAAAGTAGTGACATATTAAGAAAATAATCACATTTAGTTAATTAAGGATGTGAAAATAAAGTAGTAACATATTAAGAAGATAATCACATTTAGCTAATTAAGGATGTGAATATAAAGTAGTGACATATTAAGAAGATAATCACATTTAGTTAATTAAGGATGTGAAAATAAAGTAGTGACATATTAAGAAGATAATCACATTTAGCTAATTAAGGATGTGAATATAAAGTAGTGACATATTAAGAAGACAATCACATTCAGCTAATTAAAGATGTGAATAAAAAGTAGTGAGCTGCATAATATAACTGAGTTCACAAGGATGACCTACTTCAAAATTTTTCAACAACAAATTTTTCAGTGTACGTTTACTCTATGTTGAATATGTAGTAGTTTTGCAACTTTATTGTGTCTTCTGATGTATTCTGTTCCAGTTAGACTGACTTTCAGATATATGTCGGTGTTGTTGTTATTGTTTATCCATATTCTCGTAAGTTGTCATTGCGGATCATTCGATATCTATACTACTTTTGTCTTTGTCTGATTGTATTATATTTCACACAGAATAATGAGTGCAGCAGTAAATTTGTTTCTAAAAATAAAATAAAATAGAAATACCATCTCTTTTCAGAAATTTTGTTTTGTACATTAGTGTGTGTGTGTGTGTGCGTGTGCGTGCGTGCGTACTTGCAAAAGAGTGTGTGTCTGAGAGAGTGTGATAATGTGAGTGCATCCTTGGAAGAAATTAGCACTCGCCTAGTTGTTGGAGAGATAATTTTATTGCTACAAAATATTTATTACTTTAATACTCATGGAGTGTTCGTCTCTCAGAGTAACAATAGTCGAAAACGTCTGAGCTGACCTGGGTCATTCCCTACACTAGACTGTGTTTTGGAAAGCTGCCAAATCAACACAAAAGATTATATCTACATAAAGGGGATCTTGAGAAATTCAAGTGCAAATGTTCTTATATACTTACAAGGAAGTAGTTTACTTTAGTACACGCACGTACACACACTCACAAATATATGTTATGAGTAAATGTATGTATATATATATATATATTATCAAGTTATAGAGTTTTTTTTTTAAATCTCTCAGAATGTAATGATCAAAGTATCCTATTTGCTACTGCATACCAAGTTTGCCAACCTCTCTTCCTAATATATATATATATATATGTGTGTGTATGTGTGTGCGTGCGTGCGCGTGTGTGTGTGTGTGTGTGAGAGAGAGAGATCTAACTCAACCATCACGAACAATACTCTTTAAAATGCGAGCACTGGCTGTGTTGATATGCACTCTGTAGATTATAATTATCACCATATTGCAAAGCTCCGACATCTCATAATTCTAATTTATCGATCATAAGTAATAGCAGTCAAAGGAAAATCTTCTTTCATTTCAAAGGAAGTTTTAGATATGTTTCAAGCCACCTAACTACTGTTCTGGATACTGAGTAAACTTTTTTCATAACAATCTTATTACACAAATATTTGTCTCCATCGTTTTGTCATTGTCATCGATAATAAAAGAATTCGTTTAATGCTCCTCTATTAACAATAAACTTAACATCTCTATCATTGCTAAGCAACACAATTAAGCTGTTTGTTGCAGTTTCCGTTGCGGTTAGAAAACTATATTTATACTCTCTTATTCTTTGGGAATCGCAATTGAATGTCGGAAAATGTTTTGTTAAAACTTTTTCTAATCGCAATAATCTTTTTCACGCACCTGTAAACCCTGCTTATATACGACACTATTTTTTCATGTACTTTACAGAATTGAAACATAGTAAATGTAATACAGAAATGATTCTAGGAATAAGAGATAATCAATACTAGTCTCAATTGTTGGTTAAGTGAAGACAGGTCTTTCCAGTGTACGTCCGACGGGGTTTTGATCAGTCTGATTCTGACAGCACAAGCTATACCTCTACAAACGTGAGTTGCTGAGCCTGAACTAATGGTGTTGGTGCAAAAATTCCGGGTAAAAGAAACACCTGGTAAGTTAGTCACTGAACCGGTCTAACTGCTAAGCTAAATAGTAAGAGTTGACTAATTCAATTAATTTGAGTTATTGCATACATGGTTGTTTAGCAACAGTGTACCCTTTTCAGAGAGAAGTGGCTATAGAGATTTCGTGCTATATACATAGTGGAAAGGCTATAAAGATCTCGAGCCCTATACAGAGAGGAGAGGCTACAGAGATCTCGTGCCCTATAAATAGTGGAGAGGCTATAGACGTCTCAAGCCCTATACAGAGAGGAAAGGCTGTAGACGTCTCAAGCCCTATACAGACAGGAAAGGCTAAAGAGATCTCGAGCCCTATACAGAGAGGAAAGGCTGTAGAGTGTAGACGTTTCAAGCCCTATACATAATGGAGCAGCTATAGCCGTCTCGTGCCCTATACGCAGAGTGATCGTCTGGAGGCTGAATTCCTCTCCACTGACCAGAAACTGCAACTATCAAGCGTATGTCCGTTAAATCGTATTCAATTTTAATGGGAACTGTGAAAGCAATTTATGTTGTTAGATCGCCTTTTGTTTTTTTGTGTCCAGTGACAACATGTAAAGTCTGAATTACTACTGGTCTTGTGGCATTACATGTGTAGTCTCTATTTCAAATTTCGCTACTATTTTGCATTCGTGGTGACTGCAATTGTAGCATTATTTTCTTTTGAACCTCTATCGTCATCAGGTTATGATATATATTTCTAAAACTATTGGACTGATGTCAGTGTGAAGGCCCTAGATTAATTATCTCTTTTATTTGCCTGACATAGAGACATTGCTAGAGCGCCAATCTTCTATGTTCAGTAAATAGTGAGAAAGTAAGCTGTCTTTATTATTACATTGTATTTAATTCTGTTTGCTTTAAATAATTGTAAGTAACGTTGTCCTGCATAGGAGTTTAATTTTATTCATAGGCTATACGTTTACTCCTTAGAGGGTGGGGGGGTTGAGATAAGGTAATCAAGCCAGATCATTAGGATCTTAGAGGGGTGGGGGGGGAATTCACACTAAGTGATTGACTGGTGGCAGCTTATATCTTATTAAACATTCATTTACAAAGATAATCTTAAGTCAAAGGACAATAGCACTTCTAAGGAAGTCTTGAAGATTTCCATTAGAAGTCAATATTGATTCGCCCGATATGGAGCTATTTAAGTTTTAATATATATTAAGAGACCGCTGTCTTCCTTAGTGCCGAGCTGTTATATTAGCAATAATCATGGTAGATGACTGAAAAACAGCCACAAATATGTGTGTGTATGTGTTGTCTGTCTATGTACATTATATATATATATATATATATGTGTGTGTGTGTGTGTGTGTGTGTGCGTGCGTGAGCATTAAGCAATCATCACGGTAGAAGACTGACATACAACAACAAATGTGTGTGTATGTGCACGCGCGTGTGTGTGTGTGAGTGAAGCAATAATCCAATAATCACGGTAGAAGACTGACAATCAGCCACAAATATATATTATGTGTGTGTGTGTGTGTGTGTGTGTGTGTGTGTGTGTGTGTGTGTGTGTGTGTGTGTGTGTGTGTGTGTGTGTGTGTGTGTGTGTGTGCGGGTGTGCGTGCGTACGCATACATAAATAGGCATGAACGCATGTAATGTGATGCACACACTTTGTAACGAATGTAAGAGTGAGTAGATTCACAGTCTGTTTATACATGTAGCTATTTATAACTTGACACTATCCGGGCTTTTCTTATTTACTGTACTGCTGGGCTTTCCTAGAAAACGCAATCCCTTTCATTTCTGCATAAGGGATACAACCAAAGTTTCCTGACTAGATGTCAGATTTGAAAGAAGAATGCTGGAAATCAGTAACTTTTGACTGTTGCTAAAATCTCATGCGAATCCATAATGAGTAATTGAGAAAACAGTATCTTTCCCATTAAACATCGTTTGTCCAGTCAGATTTCATATAAAGCATTTTTAAATTAGATTTTCTATGATTAATTAATTTATTGGACTTACTATGGTTATTAATAAAATTGTATTCGGTCTAACATCACATGTATTAATTTATAAACAAATATAACTAAATATATATTACACATATAATTTTAAATTTTGAATATACATTCTGACATCTATAGACAGGACGAATTCAAAATAATACTTATAATTCCACTTTTATTTTTAATAATGCACAAACAATGTTATGTTCAATCTAAACACAATCTAGACTTGTCAGGCACGCAATAATGACAATGATTCATATACACTTAATAATTAATCATCAATACTTTACGTTTAATGTGGTCTATTCACTTTGTTTCATTATCACAGACTCTCCACATGCCATACTATGTAATAATGAGAGAATATTGTGGTTCTAGTGTTAACTCAAAGTCATTATCACTATCAAGTTTTTTTTTATAATTATATTATTGATATATGATAATATCTCCGACACAAACCCCACCCTCCTCGCTATTAAATGTTGGCACAATTACAATAAGGCAAACGAATCCTTTCAGATCGAAAGTTTTTTTTTTTCATCTGTCACATGCTGCATTCAAATTACATCTATTCATCTTTAACACAGAAACACCCTTCGTCGCTGTCAAAACCACTGCTAGTCGTGCAACCTGTAGTTTTAGGGTCAGGCACCCACCCTTCTTCCTGCAGACAGCGACATCTGGTGTCGTGAGAGGCATCGCCTTGTGTGACGTCAGTTTTCCCGTACTCTCGAGAGCATATTTGTCTCCGTAGTGGGCAGTGGTCGTAACTGGACAAGAAACATTGTATAGAGTTATTACTAGGCTTTAATTTTTAGACTAGCTGCATTACACTTCGTTACACAAAATCTACAGGCCGTGTTACTGTGAAACATTTTCTAAATTTAGATTTGCATTTAACACATTCTATGTATCTGTTGGAAATCTTTAAAAACTTTGAGAAAGTTTGAGGTATTTCATTAATTATATCACTGAAAGAATTTAAACAATTTAACTTTTTTAAAAAATTGCGAATTGCGTTCAATGAAACTGTGTGGGCGTTAATAAGATACATTATATAATAATGTTATGTAAGAATTCTGTTTAAGAACAGTTTAGAACATGTTCATAGTTACATCAGACGTATCCAGAGTTTTTTGATCAAGTTCATTATAAAAGTGAAATAATGTGCCAATCTGTTAATATATAGCAACGTTGGTATTTTTGTATTCTTGTTTATTTTAAATTTAAATAATATTGGTCTTATAAGTTAATTCTCTTATTATCACTTAAATGGAAGTTTTCCCTAATATATACGTAATTGTGTGTTGTTTATGTGTGAGGGAGTCTATGAGTGTTTCGAAGGGTGAGTGTGTGTGTGTGTGTGTGTGTGTGTGTGTATGTGTGTGTATGTGTGTGTATGAGAGAGAGAGAGAGAGAGAGAGAGAGAGAGAGAGAGAGAGAGAGATTGCTTATGTGTGTGGCACAGCACAATTTCTTTATGTTTCATAAAATAAGAAACGATGTCATTTATTGCCCTTTAAATTAAGAGGGCTGGGAGATGTTGTACAATCTGAACACTAAATTTCTTGAGGGGAAAATTACAAGAAGAGATAACCTGTAAATTACCGCTCCTTAGTATCTTACTACCGCTGAGAGAAATTAATGTCTGATAGTTTGTGGTATTTATTTATTTAGCTCACTCATATACAACGCAGCGAGGAAGGACGTGGATAAGAAGTAAATGACTGTAACTATGCAATCGCCATGGTGTAACTATGCAATCATCATGGTGTAACTATGCACTCGTCACAGTAAATCTCACCGATACATATAACTCTGCAGTGGCAATGGACTGTAGTTGTCGTCTGCACACTGCAGACATTCCAATGACACCACCGAGGACATCAAATCTGACGTCATCTCTTCTCTGAGGTGTGCGAATTCACCTGTTCAAGCCAATAAAATACAGGAAAATAAAACAAAAAATTTAAAAAAATGAAACACAATCTTTCTTAAAAGCAAGAAATGTTCTACCACTGGATTATATATTTTGAAAGATTTTATTTTTATTTTTATTTAGGGGGGTTGGGGGGGGGTGGACGAAGAAAGTTGCACCTCAATTACAAACCATTTCGTACTTCATTATATTATCACACAACAGATCATCAGTGCCTTTGATAATCAACAAGGTGTTACTTAATTTTCTGCTGCTGCTGTTGTACAACTTGATAATGTTCTTTGATATAAACTATGCATTGAAATGTTCTTTGATATAAACTATGCATTGCTCTCAGTGAAATATTTTCTCTACGAGACATCGATTCAAGCATAGCATCTACCAAAAATCGATCTCCTATCAGTGTTTGGCAATCACCTGCTCCTACTGAATGCAAATGACATATATTGGAGCGTATATAGATGGTCGTCGTGGTGGTGAAAGGCCTTTTCAATGCCTCGCGTTACTGTGTCTGTAGACAGTCACATACCTGAGTCGCACGTTGTGCTCTGGAGGCATCCCGTGACAACGTGACGCTTGTGCTTAATGTATTGCTCCTGACAGTGGAAGACGAGTGCGCTATGTCCGCCACAACACGTCGCCGTATAGAACTGCCATTGCTGTTCGTCCAAGAAGTCAGGACACTCTTCCCACCCCCGGAAACCCTCGCACACTTCCGGCATGCTAAAGTTCTGAACTAGCATGGCCTGAGCGGGCTGCTGAATTTCACAAGAATCAAATCATATGTATAGGAACTGAGTTTTCATTCATTTATTCTGAAACAATATAAAATAGGATGTCGAGTTATTAAACTTTGAAGGGAGGTAAACGTGTAACCCTTTCAAGTTTCGAATGATTCCAATTAAGGGTCATTATGACTTTACGTCAACTGATCTACGAAACTGGTTGTTATTTTTTTATCAGCTAGTAGGGAAACGCGACCTTCTACGTTAAATTACATGTGCATGGTGTTTTAATTATCTTAATGGCTTATTAATATTTTAGAAACGGCATACAGTATAGCGCTTTACTTAAGTTATTTTTACCTTGCGCGGTTCAACAGACTTTTGACACCCCAGTTAAAATCATTCATTAGTATGCATAGAAGACACCATTTTGATGCCCTGTGCTTTACCCATGAGTCTTAAATAAAAGAACGTATAGTTTGTGTGTGTGTCTGTGTGTGTGTGTGTGTGTGTGTGTGTGTGTGTGTGTGTGTGTGTGTGTGTGTGTGTGTGTGTGTGTGTGTGTGTGTGCATTTTCTTTCTGCCGTTTTTGAATGTGAATTATAACATAAGGAAACCAGAACTATTTCATGCGATTTTTTTATATCTAGCACAAATTTATCGCTGAAAAACAAACTTTTGAAAGTGTATATAAGTTTAAAAGAACTGTTAAATTACAAATTTTGTGAACTGAACAGAAATCTTGTATTTTACATAAACGGTGGCACCAATAAACAGTGGCGTCTTAACGCGCAATTGTCCGGGGACACATGCTAAACTATCTTTGTTCTGACTTGCTGTCAATTTTTATTCCTGTAGTTGGTTGTGTCGGTAAGGGCCCAAGTGCACTGCTTTGCCTCTGGGCCTTTAATGCTGTTAAGACTGCCCTGCTACTAAAATAATATAATATAGCTGAATATTATTGCTTTAAAAATAAGTTGTAAATTAATTCCGAACTATAAGACAAAAACTATCTTTTATAGGGGCCAAGTGTTCTTGCGAACAGATCGACACAAAGTAGATGTTTTTCCTTTTATAAATCCTCTTTTATTTCTTATCAGTAAAAGGAACGAAAACATTAAAACAAAGCTGTTCTACATACTGATTTTCCGTTTGACAAGAATTTCCCTGGCCTGATCCTCTAGTCTATTTTTAGCTCTCTATCCACAAATAAAACAAAATAAACAAATTTATAAATAATCTAATACAAATAATAAATAAATGTTGAAATTAACAACTTACTTTCACCGAAATAAAGATGAAAAGGAAATATGCTTTTGACGTTGAGGGCATAATTGGTACCTTTAGTGAACCTTGAATGAAATCACAAATAAATATTCTTTTAAATATTCCACTTCAGGCTTCTAAGCAGTGAATATTCGATATATTAAGAATCATTTCACAAAACATCGGTAGTGCTTAAAAAGAAAACGGAAAGGCTACAAAATCAAATTTAGTTACGCAAAAGCAGCTACTGTTACTGAAAGCCTAATCGAAAACTTAGCTCTGAATACTGCCCAAAACATTGGTAACATTTTTTTTTAATCTCCCAGACTCTTATCAATGGATCTCTCGGAATCTTGGTTCGATTCGGTGGCATAAGGGCTATATTCAACTAATTGACAGATGAGATAACTGTGTGAAAAAATGACGACGACGATGACGGTGGCGGTGGAGGTGGTGGTGGTGTGGTGTGGTGGATGCAGGAGATACTGCGGCTTATGCACCAAACAGTTAATATCTGGAGAATTCCACACATTGTAAATTCTTTCCTGCCCTAGTTAAGTCAGGCAATACCTTAGAAGTTTGGCAGAAAGGTTAAAGACAGCAATGGAAAATTCGATGTTAGTTAGTGACTTTTTTTTTTTAATTCGGGCACTTGTTTGAAATACAAACTTCTTCTGGCTTATATGACACGAAGTGCGTTTGATGAAGCAAACTTGTTGCTGAGAATGGCTTTAAAAAATAATAAAACAGATTTCGCCTGACATAAAAGATGGTGAGATAAAATGCACATGTGAACACAAAACCCCATGTATTACAACGAAGATTTATAAATGTCCTAACGTTATCACGGACTGCAACATGCTGTGAACACTAAACCGTTCTCGATCTGTCTTACCATGAAGTGTACCTGTGAACACTAAACCGTTCTCAATCTGTCTTACCATGAAGTGTACATGTGAATACTAAACCGTTCTCAATCTGTCTTACCATGAAGTGTACTCATGTAATGGTTCACATTGCTCTGAGTTTCACAAAGAGAAAGTACTCTAGTTCCCCGTTGCCTATATGATGCCGGAAAATCCTAAATTTAGTGAGTGTAATATATATAAAACTCTGTACTTAGCAATTTATCGGAAAGGCTTTATGAGTAGTTTCGCTTTGTGCTAGACTTTACTTTTCGTTTGGGCGATGTTTATACATGTAGGCCTATATCAGTTAACTGTTCTCAGAAAATAACTTTTCGTTTGCACAATATATTTTTACATGTATATCAGTTAGTTGCTCTCAGTACCTACTGCTGACTATATTTTTAACATAATACAGATTGATATTATGTGTCTATTTACACAAACTGTTCAAAATGTGTGTAGACTACAGCAGTTTGAAACAAGATTATAATATAAGAATTGATGTTACATTTTTCAGCATTCATTAAACAACATCCTCAAATCTATTTTCTATCTCTCTATCTATGCATCTATCCATCTACTAAGTTAATAGATAGATAGATAGATAGATAGATAGATAGATAGACAGATAGATAATTGGGTAGGTAGTTAGATAGATAGATAGGTGGGTAAATAGATAGATAGATAGATAGATAGATAGATAGATAGATAGATAGATAGATAGATAGATAGATAGATAGATAGATAGATAGATAGATAGATAGATAGATAGATAGATAGATAGATAGATAGATAGATAGATAGATGAACAAAAGTAATGTCGTGCTTGTATACTAAGAGTTCGTACAATAACATCACAGTTTTACTAACATTACGCCGCGTGCGTGAAATTGAGCTCTAGATGCATAAAAATCACACAGCTTATTTTACCCACTGAGCTACTAGAGCACCTTTACTGCATGGAGTGTACATTGGTAAGCAGAGTAAAAAAAAAAGTAACGTACGTGTAGCATGGTACCGTTCCACACGACTGAACTCTGCACCTTTATGCAAGACGAAGACGTGAACAAAAATACCTTGGTATCAGCGCGGGGTAGATATCAAATGGAAATGAGCTTCAAAGATCCACCCAAAGACCTGCAGGCTGTAGATATTCCTTAATGCACGCATGGCGAATCGGTTTTATTGACACTCGCACGTTTCATAAAACCCTGTCGCGAGGTGTGCGCTAAGGTGATTGTGATATAGAGTGGTGAGTTTACTTAGGGATAACCTTGTGGGGTGGTGGTGGTGGTGGGGCTTTGTTGAATACATAGGCTACTAGACTATAAACTTTGGGTCACGTGTCTGTTGACGTTGTGAAAAGAATGAAGGACGTTTGATAGGAAGTGTAATTCTGACTTCTGAAGAGCTCGCTCTCGTTAAGTCTCGTAGTGAATTAGGACAAAAACATCTATATCTAGAGTACACAGGTATGCGTGACTTAAGAATTAGCGTGTACTTTGCCAAGCATTCTGCGCTATATTTAATTGCTTACGTCAAGACTGTTTTGATTATTACAGGTCACTACTACATTACTACAGTAGTCTTCATTATGACGATCGAACGAGTTTATTATAATGTTTTACCGAAAAAAATTATCCTGTAATGGATCTCATTGTTAATGAGCGACTGGATAAGTGGATTTTGAGTGACCGTTGAATGTCACATGAATCTTCCGTCAATGTAAGAAAGGATTGAAAGCCACAAGAGGGCAAACATTAGTGTACAATGGTAAACGGTTTGACCACGATAGAATCATGAGTCTGATGTTCGCCTTCTAAAACATATAAGATTGTACATAAACATATGAAAGTGTAATTCTATCGGACTTTCATGACCATTAAATCATAATATACTCTTTTGTTTAACAGTCTGCTACGTCATGAAACTACGATATCGACTTTGGATACTAACCTGCGTTGGGTTATTTTTTACGGTACGTATTTTTGTTTTTGTATACATACATTACATTTTATACAGTATAATTTACTTTATAAAATCAATGAAACTTCCCGCGGAATAAATATGCCTATCCCTATTTCTAAACTTAATTGTTATATAAATTTTTGTATAAATTGTTAAATGTCAAAATTACCTGACCTTGGGCTCTGCTTTTGCTGATATTTAATTGTCAAAGTTAGAAGTAAACAAGTCAGGTGGAGGATAGGCTAGAAATTGCTGATGCAATCCAAACCTGTTCCACCTGGATGAGTAGTTTTTCTGACTAATAGTTTCACGTTTGTTTATATCAAATTCATCCAAAAGCAGTGGACCAGAAGTTTCTTTGTTGAAGAAGTACTCTTTGAATCACTTTGAATTTGAACATAACTCTAGTCCGGTCATAAAGGTGATCGTTAGCTTATTGTATAGGTTAACTGACAGATAAAGAAAGAATGGACTTAGAATATTTCGTACGTTTGCTATTGATCTATGATTTGAATTAGAGAATGCTTATGTAACTGAACCATTATTTCTATGTTCATTAATTTGACTACGTTGTACAATATATTTGTGGGGTTTGATCGATGCTATATTTCTTATGCTGCAATTGTTGCAGGATTTGTAAGTTGAGAATGTATGTAAAAGAGAAATAAGTTTAGATGAAATATGCTTGAAATTTAGTTCTGCCTTCATATGACTTTTGCAGAGGAGCAGGCCTTTTACTTTTATCACGTCATACTATGGTGATTACTGTGCTCTACTAGATTATGTTGGTGTGTGAATCCAGCGTTGTTGTCAACTTATCATTAAAATATGTTGCTGTAAGTTGCTTCCTGTGAATTCTTTACAAGAGCCAGAAAATTTGTGGTTTGAGTTTAGTCTTGAAAATTCACAAAGATTATTTTGAATGTTCCACTTGGTGTGTTGAGTAAACGCCCATGGAAATTCAAGAACATTCCTCCTGATGTGCTTTGATAGCACAAGTGAAATTCAGGATGATTCTCTACGGCATGCCTGGAGAGTGTGTCGAAGATTCTGGAGCAGGTGTGTAACATGCCTCTAGAAGGCACACATTGGACCTCACTAAAATATGAAAGGCAGTGACTTGCTGCAAACTGTGAAACTCATGCCAGTGACAGCCACCATATTTTGCTAGAAGGCACACATTGGACCTCACTAAAATATGAAAGGCAGTGACTTGTTGCAAACTGTGAAACTCATGCCAGTGACAGCCACCATTTTTGAACAGGTTATGTGTCTATAATTATTTCTCTGAAACTCTACTCTCATTTCTGTGATGATATCCATGAACCTGATTGCGTATTTATGATTAATTTATGATTAGCTTATGTCTATGCTAGGATAAACTGAACAATTGTCCAGTGTTCATTGAACAATGTTGTGAAGTAATGTAAATGTCAATGCTCTTTTGGTTTTATTCATATGTTGCATATCTCATTGTTGATTTAATAAATTTATTCTTAATTTATTGGCCTTTTCACTCATACTGATAACCTTATGTTGGAGAAGAAAGTGGGTGGATGGGAGCTCGCTAAAACTATGTTAAAAGACGGATTTGTCTTCTCCTTTAGTAAGAAGTTTTCCACATAATGAAATATTGTGTGAGGGTAAATGGTTAACTTTAATGTTGTGGAAAAGAGAAAACGTTTACAGCGTCCACATATCTGCCAAGTGAGAGAGACGAGTGGTGTCTTCTGGAGAATTATCAATAACATAAATTAAGATTCTCATCACTTGTAATTAGTTATGAGTGATTAATTAACAATAATAATCATAACCAATAACTATTGTGGCGTAGGCGTCACAAAACTGTACTCCATTATTAGAATTAGAATTTAATAACCAGCTAGATGTGTGCAGAGATAGATGGATGGATAAATTGTGGAAGGATAGACAGAGAAAAATGTGTATTGCCGTTTGTTTCTTTCTTTAAAAGAGAAGTGACATATGTAAATATACATTCCTGATTTTCCCAAACCAGATAACTCTCAACAATGCGGACATTGTTCAGCGTCTGCCCCCAGTTTGTCTGGGTTTGAGTACGTGTCCTCAGTTTGTGGATGACCATCAATGGATTTTTTATACACTCAATTGCTGTGGGAATCACCCAGGACTCACATTTCACTGCCAGGAGCAATATCACAATCACACATTGCTTGCTGTCTCTGGTTGCCTTCCGGAAAAAACATGTCCTGCAGGTAAATTCTATGTATTTTTCTTTCCAGTACACCTTTAAAAATTATTTGTAAGTTTTATGTATTGCAATATGCTATTCTCACTGTATCGTGTAATGAGTCATATGAATAAACCCCTGATATATGAATTAAATACATCTTGATATCTCTTATGTATATTAATACCTTCTCTATCTCTCTGCCGTGTTCAGCGTTTCATCCTTCTTTTGTTTAACATTATTTGAATGCATGACACAACTAGACTTCTGTTTAACATTATGTGATTTCATTACACATATAGACTTCTGTTTAACATTACGTAATTTCATTATACATATAGGCTTCTGTTTAACATTATGTGATTGCATGACACATCTCGACTTCATCTAGGGTGCATGTAATATTTTCTTTCTCACCTTCAGCAAAATGCGTGCTTGAGTTTCTAATGGAACTGTACACAATTATGTACACAATTCGACAGCAGTATCCCTGGAATCTAGTAGTAATCAGTATGTGCTTACTGATTTGTTTCTAGAACCATTTTTATGACTGTGATGATGATAATGATGTTTGTTTTCTTGTTGTTGTGTCATTTTCAATTTATCCCAATCATCATCATAGTCGATTGTCATCCTCATCATTATCATAAATTTTTGTATTATATTATTTGTGTAGAACTAATCGGATGGTGGTACTTGCATTATCATTGCTATTTTATTAATATTATCATCAATACTATTATTATCATTGTTATGAAATATGTACAGGTACATTTGCCTACTTGAACATAACGAAGGGAATTTGGCCTCTGATTTCAATTTTGTCTTCTCTGTGTTTTCCATGCTTGGATGGCTTTTATGAACCGAAGTCAGCACCAACTGTTATTTTTCAGTACGTATATTAATAGTCCATGACTATTCTATGCTTTGTGAAAAAACAACAACTGTTACTTTTCAGTACGTATATTAATAGTCCATGACTATTCTATGCTTTGTGAAAAAACAACAACTGTTATTTTTCAGTACTTATATTAATAGTCCATGACTATTCTATGCTTTGTGAAAAAACAACAACTGTTACTTTTCAGTACGTATATTAATAGTCCATGACTATTCTATGCTTTGTGGAAAAAACAACCGTGCAATTTATTTTTAAAAGTTCTGAGTAACAATGGCATTTTTTTCTTACGATGTAAGTATATTATTAGAAGAAGGTTCACGTAAAAGTCAGCACACATATTTCTTGAAGAAGTGAAGAAAATAAATCAAACCTGGACATGTGCACATCTAAAACTAGAAAATGGTGGCGGGAGCTATTTCAAAGTTTTATGCAACTTGCGGTGTTTGAAAACATCCATGTAATCATTACACAATCTAAACTTTGTCGCGGCACCACTTTTCTACACAAGAATATTTGTTTACCTATAAAATCTCTTGAAAGAATTCTTTTCTAAGATTAAACTAAACTAAACTAACCGTTCTCAAAATGCACAATTTATTCATTTTATTACTAATTATTTTGGCTGAGTCTTTAGATCACACATCTCTATAGTTCATTAATTTACATTAACAAATCTTTAAAATGTATGTTAATTATTTTCTCTGGGGGTAGGGGGATTATCTGATCTGTTTTATTTTCAGACAAGCGCACTGTCGGTGGATTTTACAGGAGTGCTCTAATGAATATGGCAAGATGCTGGTTAAGCAAGGGAACGCAACTGACGACACAAGGTGTCGCTGCCTGTGGGAGAAAGGTTATGGGCCGCAGGAGCTAGCAGAGGAATGCATAAATCCCGGGGGTTTCCATAGCCATGCATTCTGCTCTTGCCACCTTTATCCAACCTGTGCCGAAGGAAAGCAATTCACTAAAGGTACCAGAACTATTTCTTATTAATTACAGCCTTTGGTGTGTTGCTGGCAATTAATTTTCTGTCAGCGGAGTGATGTACATATCATTGAAACATTTATTTTTAATTACGGTTTAAAATTAAAACGCGTAAATATACACGCACAATAAAACTTTCTCACATATATCAAATAAACTGTGCTATTTTACTCAAAATTATCCTCATAAAGAAATTACCAATAGCCATGGCGATAGAGGTGTTATCAAAAAGATAATGAGACAAGTAAAGTTTGGATTAGCTCTATCAGTAGAGTGGAATTTTTGTCATCACCCAGCTCCCTCTATTTTCTTTTCTTCTTCTTCTTTTTTTTTTGTTGGGGGAGCCAGAGTTCTAAAAAAAATTCCATAGTCTCCATTCAAATTTCAAACTCGATTATCTTTAAGGTCTCTATTGATGACGTCAACACATCCTGACGCTGTATCTAATACGATATAACAGTTTTAATACAGTTCAGAAACAAGGAATTCCAGAATAACTCATACCCCATAATTGTTATCTCCACAGTAACTAATGGCTTAAGTTTGTCTAATGACCTTTAGGCCAAGTAATTAGTGTGCAGTGTTGTGTATTGTGACCTTTAGGCCAAGTAATTAGCGTGCAGTGTTGTGTATTGTGACCTTTAGGCCAAGTAATTAGTGTGCAGTGTTGTGTATTGTGACCTTTAGGCCAAGTAATTAGAGTGCAGTGTTGTGTATTGTGACCTTTAGGCCAAGTAATTAGAGTGCAGTGTTGTGTATTGTGACCTTTAGGCCAAGTAATTAGCGTGCAGTGTTGTGTATTGTGACCTTTAGGCCAAGTAATTAGCGTGCAGTGTTGTGTATTGTGACCTTTAGGCCAAGTAATTAGCGTGCAGTGTTGTGTATTGTGACCTTTAGGCCAAGTAATTAGCGTGCAGTGTTGTGTATTGTGACCTTTAGGCCAAGTAATTAGAGTGCAGTGTTGTGTATTGTGACCTTTAGGCCAAGTAATTAGAGTGCAGTGTTGTGACTTGTGACCTTTAGGCCAAGTAATTAGAGTGCAGTGTTGTGTATTGTGTTATTGTGACCTTTAGGCTAAGTAATTAGCGCGCGTGTATTGTGACCTTTAGGCTAAGTAATTAGCGCGCAGTGTTGTGTATTGTGACCTTGATTCTCACAGACCTTTAGTGTCAGTAACAAGATGAAATCGAGCTGTGACACACTACTTGGTCAAAGCATAAGGCTAATGAAAAGAATACAATTCAGACATGCATTCAATTGATTTCACCGAAATCAATATACAGATAGTGCTGCAGAAAGAACAGTGGGCAACTGATTCTTTAGGACCATTTGTTTCGAGTCGTGCAAAAACATACATTTAATTCAAAACATTTTAAATCAGTTTTAGTTTGTATTTTCCTGCTTGTAGACATGGCTTTAGAAAGGAAAGCTAGTGTGGAAAGGTGTACCTTCCTATTGACAAGAACTCTTTGTTACTTTTGAATTACACATAAAGTTATCTGCTACATACCTCAATGCACTGCTTTAATGTTGCCTTCTACCCACAGATTATTCTTGTGTACCTGTAATTGGAATACCTACAAACAGCAAGCGAATAAGGTTTGTATTGTTTTTAGTATATTTCTCTTAGTTTTTCATTCTGCTTGTCTTACATACCCCCCCCCCCCTTTCTCTCTTACTCTATTTCATACACACACGTCCATATATATTTGATTATGTTTATAAAATTCATAAGATCTCAATGCTTACAACCCCCCGAAGTATATCTGTCCTTGGTCTTTTAGTATTCTCTAGAAAATAGTTTTGAGCACGCGTGTTTAGCCACATATTCAAGGCATACTAGACCAAATTTCAAATTGCGTGTGTCTACATGTCAGACTACATATATGTGTATGCTAGTGAGTCTGTAAGAGTGAATGGCTGGTGTTTATGATTAGGTCAATGTGTGTGTTTGCATTAGGTAGAAAACCACGAAAAACGGCTTCTCAACCCCAATGATTAGAGGTCGATATCGGTAAGAAATCCTTTCGTGTACGTGTATTCTTTCCAGTTGAATGTATCTGTTGGTACTGGTCTAGTTATCCTCAGCTTAGGGACATAAATGTATCTGTTGGTACTAGTCTAGTTATCCACAGCTTAGGGACATAAATGTATCTGTTGGTACTAGTCTAGCTATCCTCAGCTTAGGGACATAAATGTATCTGTTGGTACTAGTCTAGTTATCCACAGCTTAGGGACATAAATGTATCTGTTGGTACTGGTCTAGTTATCCTCAGCTTAGGGACATAAATGTGTATGTTGGTACTGGTCTAGTTATCCTCAGCTTAGGGACATAAATGTATCTGTTGGTACAGGTCTAGTTATCCATAAGTTAGGGACATAAATGTACCAGATATATGTTTAGATATGTTGGAACATGAATCTAGCAGACACATGGTTAAATATGGAGATCATTGCAAAGTGAATTGGCTGCAGTACTAAGTCCTGTTTTATTTTACAGTTCAAGCAAAGGACCGACCTCTCAACCACAAACTAGTAAGTATCTTCATTTTGCTAATGATGTTATGAAGGAATAGAGATAATACATAGAGATAATCACCAAAACAGTATAATTTCGTACGATTTATTGTTTACTGACCAAAACAGGCATATTGCTGAGAAATCATCAAGAAAATAAATAATCATACAGGTGATAATTTTCTTAAAGTATTATTGCTTTTATGCGCACAGGTATCGCAATATGATTTAAACGAGAAGTGTAGAAAATGGCCAGTGAAAGGGCTGGTCATTTAAATCTAGCGTAGAATGGTATGTAAATGTTCTTTTCCTTTCTAATGAATATTCATTGTGAATGAATTTGTCCCAGTCTCGTTATACCTTTATCTCCTAAAACCTGAATATTTAAAATTTAAAATAAGAAGAACAGCATGCGCATGTGTACAACCTAACAGCATAGAGCAGTAAAGACTGGACTAAGAGCAAAGAATAGATACATGCAACCTATACATAATTTAAAATGCTTTCATAATTGTCTATTTACTATTCAAACTTCTTTAGGTAAAACCTAATGTCCATAAACAAGAAAATAAATAATTCATTTCAATATTTTAATTAAGTCGTAATGCGTTTCCATTTACTCAGACTATGTTTGTATTATTAAAATAATAACCTGTGTAAGCGGGTTGTATTATAATCAAGACTTTAACTTTGTATTATAATCAAGACTTTAACTTTGTACTATGAATCCAGGAACTAACCAAAGTGTTTCCTTTCAGCAAAGATTTTCACATCTGGAGTCGAGGTCATTCAACGAGTGGACTACCCCTTTAAGACTCTTCTGGCTATGGCAATAAGTCATTTGCTGGTTTCTCACTAAGTCATCTTCTAACCAAATGGTCGAAATTGTGATATTTAAATACCCGCAAAATGTTGTCATTTAGACAGGGTGTCTGCCTCTCAGACTGCATTTGATCACACTCGTGTAATCTAAACTTGAAAAAGTCCATGCTTTTCATGGACTCAAAACTTCAAAAAGTCTCTTTTCACAGAGGTGTGAATGCCTGATATTGAACAATTGGTATATCTGTGATTGATTACGCCTATAATTGACTCGCTGATTGCCTGCCATGTCTTTCAGGATTTGTTTTCCATTTTATGAATTCCTGCTTTTTAAAAATATTCTCTCTATTCTGTTAATCAGTCATCCACATTAATACTAAACAGAATCATTGTTGCATTTTTATTCTTTTTATATTTATTTTCTTTAAAAAAATCCATGTCAATACTTAGCATTTAGAATCGTTACTGAATTTTGTTTTGCACTTTATTTATTTTCTTCAATTATCCATGTCAACACTAAACACTTAAAATCATTACTACATTTTTTTCAATATTTCATTTGCTTTGATTTTAATCGCTGGTATTTTGTACAAATGTGGATTTGAGTTTTCATATTTGTGTGTGCACGAGTATATTATGTGTGTATGGTCTGGTAAATACTTTTTTGTGTGCATGTTTGTGTGCATGTTTGTGTGTGTGTGTGTGTGTGTGTGTGTGTGTGTGTGTGTGTGTGTGTGTGTGTGTGTGTGTGTGTGTGTGTGCAAGTGTATTATGTCTGTATGACCTGGCAAATACTTTTTTGTGTGCATGTTTGTGCGTGTGCATGTTTGTGTGTGTGCATGTTTGTGCAAGTAATTATTGTACAAACAAATTTTATCTTTATGTCTTTTGCTCATAAATCAGTACAAGACAAGAAAATGTCATTTACTTTATAATTTTAACACACATCTGCAATAAAAGAGCAATACTGTTTTTTTCCAAGTGACATTAACTCAATTGGTGATATTTCATTACTTTGATTATTTGTTTTCCGTCTGTAATATTTTTAGTATTTCATTTTTTTACTCATGTATATTAAACACGTAAAGAATACGATATTTGTTGTTGTTATTAATTTTGTTTTACAATATTATTTCCATTTGCATATACATAAACAGAGACAAAACACACAATATTTTATATCATACAATCATTACACCAAGCAACTGCAGAACAAAACTAGTTTGACTGGCAATTGATCCACATCATGTTTTGACCACAAGCTAGTTATTTTTAATTCAATAATCCTGTTCTGACAGCTAGCTAGTTAATTTTAATTCAATAATCCTGTTCTGACAGCTAGCTAGTTATTTTTAATTCAATAATCGTGTTCTGACAGCTAGCTAGTTAATTTTAATTCAATAATCCTGTTCTGACAGCTAGCTAGTTAATTTTAATTCAATAATCCTGTTCTGACAGCTAGCTAGTTAATTTTAATTCAATAATCCTGTTCTGACAGCTAGCTAGTTAATTTTAATTCAATAATCCTGTTCTGACAGCTAGCTAGTTGCATTTAATTCAATAATAGTGCTCAATGTGTACACTTACCAGTAAGGTCAAAACTACCCGAATTTGTTTTGTTTATCACACACTCTAAGGAGCGACTTTTTACCTCAACTTTACATCATTCTCTGATTATACGAAATCAAACAGTACCCATACCACTCAGCGTGCAAAGTTCTCACATCACATTGTTACATCCGGCTTCTGAGATTGCTTGAAATGGTCGTCTAACTTTTAATCTTGCCTTAAACTTAATACATATCAGCCATACCTTGCCAATTACACTCTATCAAACACAAAACGCGTTGAACAAAATAAATCACCCTTGATGCTTAAACACCAAAATGTCATTCATTCTGCAAGTGGTCATTTTGTCATATAACTCTCCAAGTTATGGAACATATCAGCAAAACAGCATAACACTTTCCTGGGTTTATAACATTACTTCTTACTAACAAAAACTTAATCCACTAGTCTGACTCTCTGTTAGTATATTGACCCACTTTAAATGTAGGGATTGGTGAAAACAAAACCCGCAAACACACACACACACACACATGATATTTATAATGACTCATAAATGCGCGAGCGTGTGTGTGTGTGTGTGTGTGTGTGTGTGTGTGTGTGTATGTGTGTGTGTGTGTGTGTGTGTGTGCGCGCGCGTGTGTGTGTGTGTGTGTGTGCGCGCGCGTGTGTGTGTGTGTGTGTGTGTGACTAATTTTATTCTTGCTGGCAACAGATGTGGCAATGTGTGGCGGAGTAAATTTGCCTATCCCTATTTCTAAACTTAATAATTATTAAAGTTATAATAGCCAAAAAATGACTGTTGTGACTTTCCCATTGAATCGCCTCATCTACATGCTTTCTTTCCTCTGACCAAGGACAGAGTAACGCCGAGGCTTGTACACAGCCGAATGACAGACGTCCTGTCACTGAAATAAAAGATAAGTCACAAAGGAAAAACACTTAGACATAGCTATTACTTGTGAGTATATAAGCCTATACGCTAAAATCCTTTAGTAATAATAATGACATTTAGCCATGTGTTAACATAGGCCATCAGGACATTTTTTTGTTTATTTCTACATTATTTAATTTTGTTTTCTTTTTTAAATTTCCTTTAAAATTATTAACATTGACCCTGTTTTTGTTCTGTCATGTTTATATATGCCATAAACACTTCATTCACAAAGGGAGTTGGGGGGGCTAGAGCTTAAAATATCTATTATAGTATAAGACTAGAGTCACTAAACGTTGTGTGACGTGTCATTCACAAAGGGAGTCTGGGGGCTAGAGCTAGATTAAATATTTTATATTTTAGTATAAGACTAGTCGTTGTATGTCGTGTCATTAGTCGTCCATCTTTTGTATTTGTTTCCTGAAAGTGCGTGCATGTGACCGTGAAACTGGGTTAAGCTTTCTGGCAAGCAAGGAAGGAATTAATTCACAGATGTGGCTCAAAGACTGATAAATTGTCACCTTAACTGATGTGGTTCAATGAGTGGTAAAATGACAACTTAATTTACTTGGTTCAAAGAATGATAAATCAAAACAAACAAATGGTAATCGCTGGAAATTTCCAGACTTTTCTCAGCATGGCATGGCATGACAGGCGTCGAACAGTGGAGCCGAAGACAAAACTTCAAGGACAAAGTTGTTAAGTGTACGTACACTTAAAATATCAAGGTTGTTAAGTTGACCTTTGTTGTTAAGTTGTTAAGTTTACGTACATTTACAATAGCAAGGTTGTTAAGTTGACCTTTATTGTTATGTTGTTAAGTTTACGTAACTGTTGCAGTTAATAACTGCGATACAAGCCTTTATTCGTTTGAGACCACGCCATTTTGTTTCACGTTCATTGGCTAACATGGTCACTCGAGAGTGAGTGAAATCGGCCAATGTGGACTGACTTAAGTGTATCGTGCATAACTTAGTGTGGACTGATAGACTGATTATGTGTAGCAATGGGTGTAACATTCATAACAAATAATAACAAGAAAATAATCATAAGCAGGTGCTTCTTCTTGTAATCGCTCTAGGCGCTTTACAATAATTATACATAAAATACACAAGGTGTTTTTATACAGCCAATTTAAACTCTTAGTAAAACTTTACAATAATTATACATAAAATACAAAAGGTGTTTTTATAAAGCTAATTTAAACTCTTAGAAAAATTTAACAATAATTATACATAAAATACTCAAGGTGTTTTCATACAGCCAATTTAAACTCTTAGTAAAACTATAGAAATATCACAAGAACGCAATGAAAACCGTGCTACGTCACAATGTGTGACAAATAACTGTATTGACAAACGAGTCATGTAAATAAAATAAATTTACAAGTAGCATAACAACAAATGTTTTGTTTGATTTTTTTTGTACAAAAGAGAATCATTAATAAAACTTAATTCACAAATGTACATGAAAGTACTTTGTTGACCGGGCATCATATTTACCGACGACTCACCAAATAAAGATTACTAGATTACTCCATATGTGCTGCTTGTAATAGCAAATGAATGCACTACAACTGGATACACCGGACATAAGCATGTAGCTGTCTCTACCATATGGCAGGACATTTTAGAAAAATGATTTGCAATTATGTACAATCTGTTTTAATGCAACTCACCGCGATGTATTTTTTATATCATGAGGTCCATCACAAAGCGTCAAGTTATCTATCTTTAATATCACAAAAAACCTCAAGATGTTAAACTTTACTATAGGTAATCGCTAGGCGCTTGAAATGGTACATAGTGTTCTTTTATCCGGTATCTGTTACACCATTGACGTGATGGTTTAAAATAGATTCTATGCTTCCATGAAAGCCATAACTCATTTTGCACTGTAAGTTTGTAAACCATTTATAACTCTCTATCCGCATACTGTTTTGGTTTATTCAGAATAGATTTTGTTATTATAGATGATGAAATGAATTTTTAAAATTCCTCCCAGCTTTTGGCGACTTACTTAACTTCACAATGTTGCGTGTAATATGTGATTTGATGAGAGATGTTTATCAACATCTTACATTTAGATAATCCATTAATTCACAAGAAACACTTCCTGAATGAATTTATGGAGCAACATGGCGGACATTTAGTCTTATTGATGCTTTGTCTTGTTTTATTAATATACATATGAAGAGTGGTGACGTTTCATATCTTTTTGCAGAGCCAAGAGTAGGAATTCCAAAACATGTGTAAAGGTCACCACCTAACTGTCATTATGCTTCTTGCCATCCAACAGGTATGATATTTAAATAGTCGAGACGATTTGATTAATTTTTTTTTAACATAAGTAATTACATGACATAGTACTTTAAATTATTTTTTAATTAGCGAATGCATTAAATCAGATTATATTTACAATCGATTTGTCCTGTATGATTCACCCCACCCCCGACTACCCACCACCCAGCACAATGGTGATTTTAATTTCATTCACACAAACCTAATTATTATTACCGATGTCCTTCGTTCCATTTATAATAGCCGTAGAACAAGCAGGTATTTTCTTCACTCGCGGCTTTTGAAAGAAAGAAGAAATAAAAAAAAATCTTCAACACATAACTTCCTATAGTGCTGAGGACACCAAATGCTAATCGCATTCTTATTGTTAACGCTTCGCTCACATTTTTTGTCGTTTAGTAGAAAAATTCACATTTTTCATTTCATTCGAATTCAACGGCACGTGTGCAGCCAGCATTAAATCCAGTAATTACATTGGGCTATGCGAGTATGGTAACACTTAGTCATGGTAAGTACATTGAGCTAGATAACATTTAGTCATGGGCGAGGCATAAAGGATTGGAGAGAGGTTGGAACCATTGGTTTAAAGTAGCACTGGCCTACTGGCCTACTTTGCCCTGCGCTGTCCTACTTGGCGACGAAAATTTTATAGTTATTTCATCAAGCCTTTGCCAAAAGAAAAAATAACGAAGTCAACGGCTAAACATTTATGAGCGTGGGTGGGAGGGAGACTGATTTAGGCAGCCGTTGCGGTGTGCGTTTGTTATACCTCTCCTTGGGTCGCTTCTTAAAACATGACGTACTATAGTCTGGCTACAACAATAATGACGTACTATAGTCTGACTACAACAATAATGAGGTACTGTAGTCATCTGGCTACAACAATAATGAGGTACTGTAGTCTGGCTACAACAATAATGACGTACTGTAGTCATCTGGCTACAACAATAATGACGTACTGTAGTCATCTGGCTACAACAATAATGATGTACTGTAGTCATCTGGCTACAACAATAATGACGTACAGTAGTCATCTGGCTACAACAATAATGACGTCAGGGCTTTGATATAGGTACAGATTGAGCAAGTCCAGTCACAAAAACGGATTATCAGTTTCCACCGACTAGTAATTCTGAAACAATAGTTCAGATGTGGGGCTTTTTGTTAATGTTGTTTGGTTTGCTTTTTTGTACGAATCGAGAAAGAAAATCCGTTTTCTCTCTTGAGACGTTACAATTACGGTCAAATTATTTATAGGTCTCTCTGAAATGGCTGGTTTTAATAATTAAGCTATTAACAGACAAGAACCTTGCCACAGGTAGATAGATAGATAGATAGATAGATGGATGGATGGATGGATGGATGGAGAGATAGATAGATAGATAGATAGATAGATAGATAGGTAGGTAGATAGATAGATAGATAGGTAGGTAGATAGATAGGTAGGTAGATAGATAGGTAGATAGATAGATAGATAGATAGGTAGGTAGATAGATAGATAGATAGATAGATAGATAGATAGATAGATAGATAGATAGATAGATAGATAGATAGATAGATAGATAGATAGATAGATAGATAGATAGATAGATAGATAGATAGATAGATAGATAGATAGATAGATAGGTAGATAGATAGAAGCAGGAATCAAATAAACAACGAACGAAAGGAAGAAGGAACGAAGGAATAACAAGGTATACTACAGAATCTTAAATATAGTCAAGAGCCGTATACAATACTTGTTCATACTATTAATGTCAACTTCTTCTTTAACGCGTTACAATTTAAAAAAAAATCGTAGAAAGGGTTTTACAACACTAAGGTGTACTAAAATATAAATTGTGTATGTGCATGTGTGCATGTGTGTGTGTGTGTGTGTGTGTTTGTGTGTGTGTTTTGAAGTCCACAGAATTGAAAAAAATGCATTTTATATAGTGGATCTTCTCATTTCCGTTCTGCAAATGTAATTAAATTAATTAATTTTTCTTTGTGAACTCACCGAATAATTTATTTATGAACATAAATTGATCTCGTGGAGCCGCGGAGTCATTTACTGCGCGTCTCGTTTGTAGGAACAACTCGGTTGTATGCGTGCGTGCGTGCGAAATCTGGATCGTTTATCATAAAAACGACACATTTACCACGTTCGATCTCAGCTGTCGATGAACTGGGTCCCCGCACCAACACACCTCCAACAGACTTTGGATGGATTGGAACAGACCACAAGAACTCGTTTGTGTAATCAGATGGATGGATGGATGGATGGATGGATGGATGGAGAGATAGATAGATAGATAGATAGATAGATAGGTAGGTAGGTAGATAGATAGATAGATAGGTATTGTTCATGTCAATGGATGTTTTAATTCCTAAAATAGGGATAACCCCAAATTTAAAGATAAATAAATAAATCCAAGTACCAAAATGTATTCTAAGTATTCTTGGTCGAGAAGAATGATTTGTATATTAACTACATCAAACTGCTTCAGGACATGCTGATATGCACGATGGTCAAGACACCGCAAAGCATGCCTGACATCTGTAGCATTGATGACCGATGTCCGAATGCCGATGTAAAGTCGATGACAAAGCTCTGCTGTGATTCCCGCCCGGGTCTGGTGTACCACTGCCAGGAGCAGACTGTGTCGGGGACACAAGAACAGCACGCGGTACATGCCTGTTTACCCAGCGTCACTTGCGGGCCTGGTAGACTATTATTTTAAAAACTGTTATCTCTGTACACTTGACATTTGCTTTAGTCTGCTTTTATTTTTTTTGAATCGCTGAATCTCATTTGCTTTATAAAATTCAGGTTTCAAGTTCTGACTGATATCCGTTGATTTCTTTTTTTGTCAAATTTGTTGGCTTCTGTTTGTTTATTTGTTATTTGTGTCTCGTTCTTTTATCTGGTTTGGCTTAGCTTGCTGTAGTGTCTTCTTCATTGTTTTCTTTCTTTTCTTTTTTTTTTGTGAATTAATGCAAACACAAGATTTTTAAAAAGGAAATATTTTCCTCCAAAAGATAATTTTACTTTCTAAGGTACAACTTCGTTCAATCACTCTTCCAACCAATCATTTCCTTCCTCAAATAATGAAACAAAATACACTTTTTATAATAATACCAGCCATTTCCTTCCTCAAATAATGAAACAAAATACACTTTTATAAAATAACATACCAGCCATTTCCTTCCTCAAATAATGAAACAAAATACACTTTTATAAAATAACAATACCAGCCATTTCCATCCTCAAATAATGAAACAAAACACACTTTTATAAAATAACAATACCAGCCATTTCCTTCCTGAATAACACTAGTACTGAAGCTCTTTCACAGCGGTTATGTTCTCGTCTGTGATTGTCAACGAACTATTTCATGTGATTGGAGTGCATTCATAAAGTGTTGAATGCTTTCAACCATCCACCATCACCCACCGCATTCTGTCGTACGTCTTACGAGAACCATACACTTTCTTTAGTTTCATTCAGTAGTATGACGTTTGTCGTACGTCTTACGAGAACCATACACTTTCTTTAGTTTCATTCAGTAGTATGACGTTTGTCGTACGTCTTACGAGAACCATACACTTTCTTTAGTTTCATTCAGTAGTATGACGTTTGTCGTACGTCTTACGAGAACCATACACTTTGTTTAGATTCATTCAGTAGTATGACGTTTGTCGTAAGTAAGCAGGCAAGAGTAAGAAACGTCACTAAAATTAACAGCTACCGCAGAATGGCATCTACGAAGTCTGAGTGTTAAGTAACTAATTTATGAGAATTATTTAGACACATTGTTATGCATGCACATTATTATGCATGCACATTATTATGCATGCACATTATTATGTGCACATTATTATGCATGCATATTATTTATTATGTGTATATTATTATACATGCATATTATTATATTCAGCAGTCAGCAGTAACCGTTATTATAATGAAATACATTTAAATCTCTATCAAATCTATAGAATATGGAACAGCAAAGTTTTATCTTATCAATTTTTATTTTTTATTTAATAACTATAAAATATGTGTTGCACGCACTACTTGCTGGTGTATTTCTCTTCCAGGGGAGTATGCAAAGCTCTACACTGAATCAAACGGAAAGTACGCTTGGATAAATTGCCATCCTTGTGAAAGAGGTTATTACGAAACCAAGTCCAAGGAGTCCTATAAGTTCAAGTATTCATCACTTGTCACTTGTACCACTTGTTATTTAATATTCTCGTATGCTATATAGATAGATAGACAGACAGACAGTCGGACGGACGGATAGATAGATAGATAGATAGATAGATAGATAGATAGATAGATAGATAGATAGATAGATAGATAGATAGATAGATAGATAGATAGATAGATAGATAGATAGATAGATAGATAGATAGATAGATAGATAGATAGATAGATAGATAGATAGATAAATAGATAGATTACTGACAGAATTTAAATTCTTATTCATGCTTTTGATCCACACACAACAAAAAAACGTGTTAGCTATAGGTCAGTATGAATAAAATAATACGGCTATCCCTGTTTGTATTTGTGACAGAGCAAAGTTGCCTGCACGTATTTATCCTGCAAATATTTAATATAGCAAGAGTGAAAACAAACTTCATGCACCGCACATTATGATGATATGTAAGGAAGTCAGAATTCTCCAAAATCATAGATACATGACAGCCTGAAGCAAGGTCACCACGTCATCCTTTGTGACATTTTTATGGTTGACAATTCTTGAAGTGAGCAAACCAGGTTGGGTAATAAACAACTCACCCAGTGACACTGACCAGTTTTAGGTGGCTGGCCAGTTATAAGCAACCGATGATCTCATACTGGTCAATAACAAATCTGACCAATAAGAGTCGGGCAGAAAGTGATCTTTAGAAAAATCCCTTGTTGTTATCACTTTGATTTTGTTTATGGTCAAGTCCGGTCATTGAAGGCTGGTCATGAGCCGAGAAGAGCGCACTTTTTTTTGTATCAGCATCAGACTGCAGTGAACTACTCGACTCTACTTGAACTGCGTTGGTGTATGTGTCCAACACTACTTGTTACACTTGCTGTTACACTGTTTGTTACACTTTTGTCCGACACTATTTGTTACACTTGGCGGCAACAGGGTTGCTGGAAATTGGTTACAACCGAATCTGTTCCAGAACCATATGGCAAACGTTGGGTCCGGTTTTGGCCTGGAGAGATTGCTTACAGAATTTCTGGAACAGTTCGGGTAGTGTGCCTAGACGTGCACATTAGAACCATTATCCAATGCAGGCAAAGTGAGCACGTGACATTGTTGCAAAATAAAGGGCACCGTTTCTGCAACATCAGGTAAACTGCCAAGTGGGAGACAAGTTGTGTGTCTTATTGGGATTTATTATTAATATATGAATTAAGATTCCAGTCACTTGTCTTTAGTTATGAATTATAAATTAGAATATACTAATAATCATAACCAACAGGGGTGTATGTCACAGTATTTTTGTTCTAATTAATCGGTTAATTTCCTAATAGAGTTTACTGAATGTCTCCATTGAATACGGTTGCAGGTATGACTTTTGCTCGCAGGAAAAGATTCAATGTGACGAGGCTCTAGGAAAGGCACTGTGTTTCCATGGTGGTGCAGAGAAGGACGACAAATGCAGATGTTTGAACGAAAAGGGTTATGCCCCTTTACCTAACACCGAAGAATGCAGATGCTTTGGTATGCACATGGCCTGTGAATGCGAGGAGAAGGAATGCCCAAGGGGCCAGAAGCTGAACAGTAGTAAGCATTTTGCGAGCATTTGATTAACACAACTCATGAATTCTTTAATGTTAGAATTAGATTTAGAATTAACATTATAATATGGAGCTGTGAAATAAAGTGAATCGCTTTAAGGTCATCCGTCTTTTTTACTTAGAATTATGGCAGCTTCCACTCTAGACCGATTTCGGTACCCGGCACGAGGTGTGCTACAGTTGGGAGAATTGTAGATGATGATAGAGTGGAGGGTGATTGACAGGGAAGGTGAAGAGTGGTGATGATGAATGGAGGCCAGTGGGTCCATGGCGCTCGTTGTCTGGCCAGTAGAGGCATGCAGCTGCCTGATTAATGCCATGGTAGTTTGTTATTGATGTTGCTGTCTTTTGGTGGTTGATGTCGTTGTCACAGTCCCTGGTGTTGAAAGGGAGAGGGTGGGTTGGAATATATCAAAGGACTCAGGCTAGTAGTACAATAGGTCCATACCTAGTGGATACAAATGCCCAGGATGTTCAACCCCCTTTCCTTCTCAATGGTGTTGTTGTCGTCGTCGTGCCCAGTGTTGTCTATTGGGATGTGCGTAGATAGGGGCAGGGGGCCAGTATAAGTGATCCAGAAGTAATTTAATCATGTCCTCAATGGGGTGCATAAAAAAATATCCCCCACTGCGGACAGAGTGACCATCTATTTTTCTGCCACCGTCATTGTTGGTGGTAGTGATGAAAGTCGATGTTTCTTTATTTTCTTCTGCATTTCTTTGCTGTCTTTTTATGTCCTCTTAAGGTCATCCGTTAAGAGCAGAACTACATGTAAATTATAGGCATAAAGGTATTTCTGGGGTGAAACTTTCTTTTCCTAAGTTTTTTTTTTTATAAAATGGATTCATGTTGACTGCTGATCTAGTGGAACCACGTGATTGATCTTCTTTTCTACTAAAAGAAAGATGGGGTTTAATTTTAATCCCCACTATCCAAAATTTTACTCAGCAACTACCAGGGATCCGATGCCTGAAGAAACACGGGAAATAACTTTTTGTATTCCATTAAAATGCGTGGTAAGATCTCATTTATATTAGTACTCGCCTCTCCATTGTTTACATGATGTATAAACAGTTTTAATTTAAAATAATAATAAAAATATATAATAGATAGTTTTCAGACACACTATAACGCATGCACACATGGATACACTTCAACGCATGATACTTGTGGAGAAGGGGTGGGGCGTGTGCAGGAAGTGCAGGAGAGATAAAAGAGGAAAGAGTAAAATCTTGCTTTAATTAATTCCTCCTTTGCATGCTGGAAAACTTCACCCGATCTTCCAGTCATACTCACACTTCCAATCACACACACACGCTCCCAGTCACACACACACACACACATTCCCAGTCACACACACACACTCATTCACAGTCACACACACACACTCATTCACACACACACACACACATTCCCAGTCACACACACACACACACACACACACTCATTCACAGTCACACACACACACACACACACATTCCCAGTCACACACACACTCATTCCCAGTCACACACACTCATTCACAGTCACACACACACTCATTCCCAGTCACACACACACACTCATTCACAGTCACACACACTCATTCCCAGTCTCACACACATTCCCAGTCACACACACACACTCATTCACAGTCACACACACTCATTCCCAGTCACACACACACACACACACACTCATTCCCAGTCACACACACACACACATTCCCAGTCACACACACACACACACTCATTCAAGGTCACACACACACACTCATTCACAGTCACAGTCACACACACACACACACATTCCCAGTCACACACACACACTAATTCCCAGTCACACACACACACACACACACACACACACACACTCATTCTAATTGTTCACATTAAAAGAAAAATGATGTATATCATATTTAAATCTTTCTTAAAACACGTTTTGCCATAACTGAAACATAGACTCAGGATAATTCAATCAAATGCTGTCATCTCAAACTGCGTGAGTAGAATCCGTGGGGCGTGAACTGAGTATACCAAGCCGTGCGTGTGTGCACGTGCGTATACACACATATGTCTATTATGTGTGTGCAAATGAATATAGACCTATAGATTTATGATGTTAACATCCGGGCTTTTTGCCAGCCTACACAAAAGATAAGCTGAACTGTGACATTCATTTCCATTTCTCTTACCACCACTGACAAAGGAGTCATGTGATCTACGACTTTGGAAGGCGATGAGCTTTTCATGTTGGTTGGCAAAAGCCCCGGATGAAAACACCAACAAGCTACTGGCCTTTTGTTATGCAAGAGAGTGATTAATATGCGTTCGCGAATATATATGCAGGTGATTGTTAAACAGTAACTCTTGATAATAAAAAGCTGTCACTATGTTCCTGTTTATATTTTGCAGAATACAAGTGTGTTCCGGATGTGAAGGACAGGTAAATATGGACGACAGAAATCAGTTTGAAACGTCACGCTTGAATGAAATTTATTTTTATTAATGTCATTACTTTCTCATTGTTGTTAATTGTATGACACCTGATCTCAATGGCAAAGATTAACATGCAATCACAAAAGACCTGCTATATGCAGTGAATTTAAGTTAGATTACCATTGCGGCCAGTAGTTGTATCTTTTACCATTAATTTAATCCTATCACAGACTAACGCACTGACTGATAATCACAGACTAACTAAAAGTGATACTGGCATAGGCGCGATATCATGACTAGCGCACTAAGTGATAATCACAGATTAACTAAAAGTGATACTGACAGAGGCACGATGTCATGACTAACGCACTGACTGATTTATTAATTATTGTGGTCAAAAGTGAGCTTGCAGTTTAGATAGTCTCCCTTGGGCAATGCTTTCTTTTCGTTAATACTTTCAGGGACCTTTGATCTTGGAGAAAAGAAAGGAATTGACTGTACAAAACAACGTAAGTAATTAGCTAACCTTCTAGTCTATTTAAGTTTGATGTATTGAGCTTGGAGAAAAGAAAGGAATTGACTGTACAAAACAACGTAAGTAATTAGCTAACCTTCTAGTCTATTTAATTTTGATGTATTCTTTCTGCAAATCATGGCATATGCCACTTCATACTTTACTGCTATGAATGTGTTTCTGACATAGTTGGACGCAAACGTCCCGAAATGTTGGAAAATATTTTTACCTGAAAACATGTGAGACGTTTCGAAAGATCATAAATTATAGTTTTTCAGCAGAAATAGGTGTATGTACAAATAGAAATAAATAATGACTTACAATTACACTGAGGGGGACCAGAAAGAGAGAACATTTGGGGAGAGGGGAATGTAGAATGAAACAATTAGTACACACGTAATTCCTGGTAAAAAAAAAAAAAAAAAAGGAAACCTCTGTCTCTCCGTGTGTGTTAAACCTCATGTCTGTCTCTCTCTGTATGTTAAACCTCATGTCTGTCTCTGTGTGTGTGTTAAACCTCATGTCTGTCTGTCTGTCTCTCTCTCTCTGTGTGTTAAACCTCATGTCTGTCTCTCTCTCTCTCTGTGTTAAACCTCATGTCTGTCTGTCTGTCTGTCTCTCTCTCTCTCTGTTAAACCTCATGTCTGTCTCTCTCTCTCTCTCTCTCTGTGTTAAACCTAATGTCTGTCTGTCTGTCTCTCTCTTTCTCTGTTAAACCTCATGTCTGTCTCTCTCTGTGTTAAACCTCATGTCTGTCTCTCTCTGTGTTAAACCTCATGTCTGTCTCTCTCTGTGTGTTAAACCTCATGTCTGTCTCTCGCGTATGTGTGTCTAGAAACTATGATTCCGAGCAAGTACTTTACAAATTATTTTTAAAAATTTAGTTTAAAGAAGACAAAGTCTTATGTCGGATATTTCACTATTAATAACGTTTTTAATTCATAATCATTTCCCTTTAAAATTACATCATAGTTAAGTCAATGAATTAGTAAACTCAACATTACCTGTCAAATTTCCATATAGTTTTGTAATTTTAATCAGTAATCTTCAGAATTGTCTTTAAAATTACGTCATAGGTACGTCATTGTAATTAGTAAACGCTGCAAAACTGTGGAATTTATAATATAGTTTTCTAATTTTAAATAGTAAACATCAGCAGATTTACAGAGATAATTATTCTGGTACGTAATGGCCCTGTACACTTCTTTGAAATATGACATTTAATTTTTCAGTCTCCATTAGGACTAAATGCCCGGATGTTACAGCTCCAGCTCTGTCGAACTGCCAAAGAAGAGAACTACTATTACATGTAACCCGTACTTCGTTCTCAGTCATTCATAAAAAAAGAAAATAATGGCTATAATACTTGTTATCCACTTGCTTTACATTTTACTGTATACTTAGTCTCTATTCAAAATAAAATCACTCAGAAACATAAAGCAATGAATACTTGACTACTCAATTTAATAATGAACAAAGTGTTCTTTGTACTTTTGTGCATGAGTGCGTGTGTATGTGTGTGTGTGTATTACAGCTGTTAATCATAAAATGAAATTAAACATTTCTGTTTCCTAACAAAACGCACAGAGTAGATAGATAGATAGATAGATAGATAGATGGATGGATGGATGGATGGATGAATGGATGGGTGGGTGGGTGGATGGACGGACGGACGGACCGACCGACAGACAGACCGACCGACCGACAGACCGACCGACAGACCGACCGACCGACAGACCGACAGACCGACCGACCGACAGACAGACAGACAGATAGATAAATAGATAGATAGATAGATAGATAAGAAATATTTCCTTTAAATTTAAGTTTACCTTCATCCTTAGTGAAAGGAATGTTTCTGGTTGCCTGCTTTCACCCTGTTTCTGTAAGCCCTTAGTACTACAAAAATGTGAATTACTTTCTTCTTCTTTGCAAAGTACTCAGTACCTCTTGCAATAATGGGGATGGAGTGACAATAAATCGTTAAAAAAAAATGTAAACTAAAGAAAATAATCTAACCAGATAAAAAAGTCATCAATCCACGTCCCCGCAGGCAAGAGTCGGATTAAGTCAGTGTCACTGCTGTCTCACATGGACGGACGTCTGTCATTTCTAGTCTGCTGGACAGTGATACTTCTCTTTCAAACAAAATGACGAAATGATCACTAATCAGTTTTGCAATGATTGGTAAGAATACTTAATACACACACGCACGAATATGTGTGAGAGAGAGAGAGAGTGTGTGTGTGTGTGTCTGTGTGAAAGATACACATCAATCTCTTTCATTATACCTATATCTTTCAACTGAAAACTAATCGACACGTCCAATTCCAACGTCCTCTGATTTTACTGTTGGTAAATTTAACATCACACCCTTTTAGCTCTGTAAGTACCCCATACTCGTGTCAGCTGATTCCTAATGCTGAATGTTCTGTGTTTTAAAAACAGAAAAATCTCACCACTATAAACATACGGTTCCTGATTAGAGCAGTACACATATAAACACAAACTAGTTTTTAATATGCTCAATTATCTTAAGATCAATCTCATAAAGAGCTTTAACAAACATATCCAGTTTAATTCTTTATCAGATTCATTCGCCAAGGCTAATGGGTTTTTCTTCTCCTAGATTTTTACCAGTGGACTCACCAGGTAAATTCACCTATTCTTTTACTCACCGACAACTTGTCAGTGATTCCCTCTAGCACTGATGGCACTCTCCTATGAGGAGATGACTTACCACTAAACTTACTTTTATTAATTATCCTTTTATTCCTTGTTTGTTTTATATAAAGTTTCTTGTTAAATTTTCCTCCATTGTTGTGTCAATTTCTTTATCATTTTCATATAGTTTGACATCCATAAGTGTAATCATCACATCTGTCTAATATCTGTCCTGAGTCTGTCCTTGCTTCGTCTTCTCTGTGGGGAAACCATTCCTCTGCCGGTTTGTACGAGCTACCGGAAGTGACTACCTCCATTGTTGTCTCGTCATAGATATTAATTATTTATGAGGTGTACCAACAGTATTTGTGTTTGGTATTTGCTCTTATTGATCTGGCTGGAAAAAATGTTTGCGAGTGACTGGTACATGTAATGGCCTACGGTTGTTCATTCATTGTCTTCAACTCCACTTGGAGACAACGTTCCCACTTGAGGATACTTAAAATTCCTTGTCCAGTTAGTAGGTCAACACAGGACCAACATTTGGCATGCACTCTGCTATTGCAAAATCTTCAAAAGTTTATACAGGTGTGGAGTTGAGCGTTAAAAAAAATGTCTGCAAACAACTGTAACAATTCAGGTGTGTCTTGAGTTCCTATAAAATATACGACTGACCACTATGCTATCTAGAATTGATTGCATAGCCATGTTAGCATGACCAGGAAGGACTTCCACGCTCTTGTCAAAAGAACTAAGACGTTAGCAGGTTTTACACACTACTATCTCAGCAAAAACAGATCAGGAAAAATATCTAAAAATGGCTTTGACAGGACGCATAATTAATTTGAGAAATTAATTAATAAAAATATAACTAGATCATTATTTATGCTATTTGCAATTCGTTTGTTACAAAATATATAAATAATATATTGTAAATATGTGTGATTGTAAGCAAGACACGTTAATGATTTATTTTTCTTAAATAAAATTGTTATTCTACTTCTTAAATGAACAAACGTTCTTACATGGGGAACGCACGGGGTCCAAAGTCGGGTAAAAACAGTTGAGAGAGATATTAAAATCCAGCAGTTTCCGATGTTCGTCCCTGGACCTAGTTTAGGAGTCAGGTGTGATGGCTGGTATGTGATGTCGACTCCTCATGGATAGTGTCGATTAAATACCAATCCGTTAACACAGATATGAGCTAGTACGACTAACAGGCTGGCCCCTCTTGACTAACCTGTACTTGCCTTAGACAATTGTCATTCTATTGTTAAAGATATAATATTAAAGATTATTTAATTAAGGCGGAATGGCCGTCACACAAATCCATGGGAGTGGCACACATTCAGCTCCAAAATGTGGTGTGGGAGTGGCAAATCAAGAGAACTTGGCTCATCTAGCCAATCAGAGCTTACAGTAGTAAACGAAGAGAGACATGGTCACATGACGTCTTGTTTTAATCAAGCTGACTTTTAAAACTCGAGCGTTCAAACCTTGCAACAATAAGATAATCGAGAGAAGCGTACCCGTAATCCGCATGCTTCACCAAAGGCGGAAATGGGTAGCGCTTAGGCCCCTACGTCTTGGAACAGGGTATATCGGCATGGAACAACTCTGAAACTTTCATTAGCGACAGTTTAACGGGTAGAAAATAAAAAAAGAGAAGCAGTGTAAGGACGCGACAAATTTGCATTTTCGTAACAACTGTTGCATTTAAACGTTCGTATTATTGCGATCTGACTTTAACGTTTTGGCTACTGCCTGTCACCACCAGCAGTGACATGCGTCAGTGGATTTTTCGACTTTTATTTAGTGATTGCCAGAGATCGACTCATACCCCAAAAAAGCGCCTGCGCTCTCGTGGCTTTAGCATACCCGTCTCATTGGGCACTTGGGAATTTGGTAAGTTAGCGTGGATTTTACTCGCATGGAATTTATACAGTTTAGCAGTTGTAGTTAACGTCCTTGGAGCTATTTCTTGCACTGGTCACTGTGTGGTCATTCCGAACGTGTATCGGACTTGTGTGTTCTTCGTCACCGTCCAGTGATGTAGCTCTCCATTCTTCCAGGCTAGAATAAACAATGTTAGTGAAGTTCGGACAGTGCGTCATGTAACAAGCTAGAATTAACAACTTCACTGAATTTCGGACAACGTGTCACGAACCAAGCTAGAATTAACAACTTCACTGAATTTCGGACAACGTGTCACGAACCAAGCTAGAATTAACAACTTCACTGAATTTCGGACAACGTGTCACAAAACAAGCTAGAATTAACAACTTCACTGAATTTCGGACAACGTGTCACGAACCAAGCTAGAATTAACAACTTCACTGAATTTCGGACAACGTGTCACAAAACAAGCTAGAATTAACAACTTCAATGAATTTCGGACAACGTGTCACGAACCAAGGTAAAATAAACAATGTAAGTGAATTTCGGACAACGTGTCACGAACCAAGGTAGAATAAACAATGTAAGTGAAGTTCGGACAACGTGTCACATAGTCAAGCTAGAATAAACATTATCAGTGAAGTCCGGTAGAATATATAGATATATCAAACTCGCAAATAGACTTCTCTCTTTCCTCAGAAATGGTTGACGTGAGCACCGCATTCGTGGTATCAAATGCATAGATAAGTCTAGGCCTTGGTGGCTAAATTAAACTAAAGCTTGTTTCGTGTTCAGGGCACAGAAAGTCATTGCTAGCGTACTGCGTTCAAAACTTATGGGTCGTAGACCACGTTCAGCCGCGTAAAGACTTAAAACATTCGAGTAATATATCGATCAAGTGACTATTTTTAATTTTTATTTTTCAGGTCAGCTGGGTGGCTGTAATGTACAAATATAATATTATAATTTTCTAACTGAATTTCATTTGTTATGGGCAGTTTTCATATCAGTTTTGTATAGGTAGTTGCCAAATGTCAAATTATATAATTAACAGCTAGTGATACAATCTGAAGTTTGTGTCCGTCAAATATTCGCGATTAATTATATGAAATACAGGTTTAAACAAAACATTTTCATGTATTTTTCTTGGCAAAATATCTTCAAAAGGAGATAGTCTGAAAATGTGTGTGTGTGTGTGTGTGTGTGTGTGCATTATTTAAACAGTTGAACTGTTACATTTATATGTGCTAACATATATCACTGATTTTATAAAAACTTATGTACACATATTATTTCCAATTTTTTATCTGATTAATAATATCACTATTCACTGCTTGTTATAGGAACACGTTAACTTCCACAAGAGTGTCAAACGTCACGTGACCCACATGAGACATTGCTCATCCACATAGACAATGCAGCAGAACGGCTTTACACAACATAATCATTCCGACTTTTGCCATAATTATATATCCAGTCCTTTCCATTTTGTAGACTATTTTGAAGTTACCGCCAGCAGCATAATGCGATTTTGAGTGGTGACGTAGACAATATTTCAGAAGGTGCAAAATGATAACCCAGCTAATGGGATCACTATGTTCTTTGGGCAAAGTTTTCATTTGTGTTTGCACTATACAAGTAATGGTAAGTTGTTTGTTTGTTGGTTGGTTGGATGGACGTCAGTTTAAAATGCACTAGTAATTGAGCAAGTTTGGTGGAATTCTCATTATGGGTGTGAACTATTTAACAAATTCCTGTATTGTTACTATAGTTGTCAATAGTTTGTCTTTTTGCCTTTAGTGTTTAACATTAACATGTCACTCTAGTTTTGACATGTTTTGCTTTATGTTCGAATTTGTTATAAGCTATTTGACTTGTTCTAACAACATTGTTTGGCGTGTTCAAGCTACTTATGTTATGCATTGCATTAATATTCTTCACTTTCTTTTTCTTCTCTCTATTTCAGCAATTAATGAGTTAATTTTATTTGTTTCTTCTAAATTTTTAAAAGTAAAATAAATATATTTAAATTATTTATATGAATTGAAGAATAGCAAACCTTTTAAAGTATGTTGATGTGTGCTATATATTAAATTAAACATTATTTGTTCTTGTGCATACTGAGGCTTTGAATGTTAATTTTGTCGTCTATATTAGAATATTTTCTAAACTAATAAGAATGATTATTAATCTTAGAAAATGGAAACAAATTCCATTATATATGAGGTAATTTTCTGCGGAATTGAAAACTTAAAAAGACTCATTTTAATTTTTTTTTAAAAGCTGCAAAATAACGTACGGGAAACTATTTTTTAAATTTCACTAAATAAGAATTTTGTTTCTCTCATCCTCATATTCCTTAGAAGACATTTAATATTATTCTTGTAAACCACACATTTTATATTAAATGCTTGGGTTTGGGTTTTAGATAGATATTAAATAAGTGTACATGTATCTACAATACGGTATGGCATGCATGGGTAATTGTCCACACAGGAAAATTCTAAGCTCGGAATTGCGGCATTTTCAAAAATTAATTTGCATTTATACAGTTTACTTTATATCGCAAAGTAGTTACTGATAAAATGGAGTATTCATTTTCATTAGGTTTTAGCGAAAGGCGATTTCAACAAAACTGTGCAGAAAATTCTACCTTCCTGTGATCTCTCTCAACCGTGTCCGCACGTGAGCTTTCAGGATGTCTCAGAATGGCAACAGAGACAGCGCTCCTGTTGCTATTTGAGGAGTGGGTTACTGTTTCACTGCCAGTACCAGAAAAATGGACAACGTCCGGTGGTAGCATGTTTACCAAACAAGACGTGTAGTGCAGGTGATTGATAACAGTTCAAGGGTACAAAACAAAAGAAATGAGTCAGTTCGTTCTGTCAGAATATAAGCATGATAGATAGATAGATAGATAGATAGATAGATAGATAGATAGATAGATAGATAGATAGATAGATAGATAGATAGATAGATTGATAGATGGATAGATAGATAGATAGATAGATAGATAGATAGATAGATAGATAGATAGATAGATAGATAGATAGATAGATAGATAGATAGATAGATAGATAGATAGATAGATAGATAGATAGATAGATAGATAGATAGCTCGCATACACATACTTCGATATACATTTATGCACTTTGAGAATTGTTCTAGCAATCGACGATTTCATTAATTCTCAAGAGCATATGAATATATAAATATGATTGCGGTCCATGTTAGTGGGGTGGGTGGGAGTAAATGTAATTAAATGTAATGTTGTAGTTAGTAATTTCGAACAGTTATTAAAGAAATGCTAACAAATTTTGTAACATGAAATGTGTGTGTGTGTGTGTGTCTGTGTGTTACTCCATAGTTTCTTGTATGTGTTATTTAATTTTTATATATCGTACATTGTGCTACATTCTCAAGGAACATATGCCAAGCAGTTTACAGAATCCACGGGAAACCGAACTTCAGCATGGGTAGAATGTCTGCCGTGTAATTCCACCCACTATGAAGAACAAGAAAATCCAACGTACATGTTCAGGTAACTGCATGAAATATATAGTTAAGAAATGTGTAAGCTAGGTGGTTCCGCTCTCTGGTTATGTTCTGCATGCAGATCTTTTTTTCTGATACCTACCCGATTATTACGATATCGATGAAGCAGTCAAAAGTTAGATGTTTTGGGGTTATAAATAAGTAAATACAATTTCAGTTACGACAGGTGCTCTAATGAAAAACTGGTTTGCAAGAAAACCTTTGGAGAGACCCTTTGCACAGAGGGTGGGCCGCAAGCTGACGACAAGTGTCGGTGTTTATATGAAGACGGTTATGCCCCTTTTCCCGACAATGAAAGTTGTCTTTGCTTTAACAAGACAGCGAACTGTGAGTGCAGACAAAAGAATTGCAGCCAGGATGAAGAATTGAACGAAGGTACCTGCACTTAACTCACTGTAAAGTTTTCGCCCACACTGTATATAGCCATTTGAGTAGAATATCCCTTTACATTAAAATTACAATCTTTATGCAATTTTAATCGATACAGTTTGTTATATACAATTGTTATTTTAAATTAATCGATTAAAAAGCAAAATATGGTGAGATTAGAATTAATCTGTATATATAATAGTAAAAAAGGATAGCATCAAAATATATATTATATCTCTTGTATAAACATATACACGTGTTCCGTTTGTAATATCACAAACTTCTTATATGACATCACCCTAGAGACATTATAAAATAAAATTCGGCAATCTTGAAGACAGGATTCCATTTTTGTAACTGCATTATTTTGTTGGGATTCTATGATATTTCATTTTAGGCAGTTTAAGTTAGCAGTTTTTTTACGTGCGCAAAACTCTTAATAAGTCTAAGGGAGAGAAAAAGACGTTAGGAGAGGGCAGAAAGAAAGAATGAAAGAGAACACTACCATTTTATTTGTTTTAGTATATGCAATTGATAAAGCTTTTGTGAAAAAGTATTTGTGCAACTGGCTTTTTTTCACCTGTACAGTTATTTTGATTACTTCTATTAATAACGTTTAGCACCCATTAATTAACATAATATTCCATTACACGTAATGAATGAAACTTTCAAATGGAAATACAGTATTATTATTATATTGTAATTAGATAGTCACGCTTTTCACTATCCACTTGGCAGATCCTTATTTAGGCTAGTCTCTATCAACGGAGCCCTATGCGTTGACTCGTACAAATAGCTTATTTGAGGTCACTTCACTTATCATTTCACAATTCATACTCTGAAAAAAATTAGTTACTATAATTTTGTATGTATGCTCCACTTTTCGCTGTAAGAAACATTCTGGCGAAGAACCTTAGGCATTAATAACCAAAACAATTTATAAAGTGGAACACTAAAACACATTCTCTCAAAAAAACGCAGCAATTCATTTTCTTGAATGATAATGACATTTTGTGCCACACGTGTTATTTTGTCCAGAGACGTATGTGTCACGCGAATTGTTTTGTATAATAGTGAGTTAAGCGCCACAAGTATTGTTTCGTATAATAGTGACTCGGGCGCCACACGAATTGTTTCGTATAATAGTGACTCGGGCGCCACACGTATTGTTTCGCGTAATAGTAACGTGGGCGCCACAAGTATTGTTTCGCGTAATATTGACGTAGGCGCCACAAATATTATAATAGTGACGCGCGCGCCACACGAATTGTTTCGAATAATGGCGATAAAAGTGTCACACGTATTGTTTTTATAATAGTGACCTATGCGCCACGCATATTGTTTCGCGTAGTAGTGACATACGCGCCACAAGTATCATTTCCAATAATGGCGATATAAGCGTCACACGTATTGGTTTTTTATAATAGTGACGTACCCACAACACAATATTTGCCACACAATATTTCGTATAATAATAACTCATTCTCTTGAGTTTAATGTTACCTCGACTGTCGTACAAAAATGAGAGTTGAGTGGATATTGATGAGATGACGGGTTGTAAATAATCAATACTGAGAAGTGACATATATCAGAAAATTAATTAGAAACGTAAATAATGATGCTCAATAAAGCGACCTGGTTTATTTGTTCTGCTCCAGGCGCATTAACAATAAAGTGACCTAGTTTATTTGCTCTGCTCCAGGCGCATTAAGAATAACACAAAACAATTCATCATCAAAACATTTCCTAATTCCAGACTTAATACTTGAAGCATATAACATTTTACTATCAAAATATTTTGATTTTGAAAGAAACATATTTCGTATATGAAGGAATGCCTATTGTTAGTAATGTATGTGCATCATTATTTTGTAAAGTAGTAGTAGTGGTAATGTAGAAGTCAGTTAGTAGTTGTCTCATCTTGTCATTATTGTCATTAATAGTAGTAGCAATAGTATAAAAGTAGTATTAGAAGTAGTACTGGCATCATCTTTATTAGTTGCTTCGTTTAATATGCTCATAGGTTTGTCTACGGTTGTATGCATACAATTCGTTTGCTCACAGTATAGTCTACGGTTGCATGCATACAATTCGTTTAATATGCTCACAGATGTGTCTACGGTTGTATGCATGCATTTCGTTTAATATGCTCACAGGTTTGTCTACGGTTGAATGCATACAATTCGTTTAATATGCTCACAGGTTTGTCTACGGTTGAATGCATACAATTCGTTGTTTTTTAAACCACTAGATTTACGTATGTTTAATTTTTTGTTATTATTTTTTTTGGGGGGGAGGCAATGTTTTGTAAATAATAAAATACTCATAACTTTTATTATGCATCTAATAATTAAATAAAATTCCCTTTTTACGTGTGATCTACAGATTATCAATGCGTTCAAAAATTATTCACCGCTATGACGAACAGGTAAACTACTGTAATTATAAAAGAAATAAATTAATGTTTTTAAAAGTTGTTGAGAATATCAAACGTGGGTTTTCACAAACGATTTAATTGTGTTGTCATATGACCTTTTACTTTGCAAGCGTTAAGATTAGATCACGTGACGCATATGTGCTTGAAATGTGTGGTAAAGATTATTGCTTATTTGATATTTGTTTACTGTATTATATTGTTTGTTTTACTTTTTATGTTTCCGTGCATACTTAAATATTTATATTTATTCTCTTGTTCGTTTATAGTTTCACTTGCTTTGGGGTTTTTTCTTTACTTTCATTTTCTTTCTATAAGACATTTTCCTTTTTTATATTAATTTCGCCACCGAGTGTGATTTATTAATTTATTCTAACGTCAGTAATAAAATAGAAAGATGTTTCTGTTCTTATTTTCTTAAGGACGAAGACATGGAAGAGATAGAGGGGTGGGGTGATTTTTTTGTGAAGTAAGCGCAGTGTCTAACTGTATGTCTAAGTATGTGTCTAACTACATGTCTAATTATGTGTCTAATTACGTCTAATTATGTGTCTAACTTCGTGTCTAATTAAATTAATTGTCTAATTAACTGTATATCTAATTACGGTTTGCGGTAAACGTTATCAGATCATCGACCGCTTCACAAGGAAGTCATCTACGAGGAAAGACGAAGGCTGCAATAGAGAAATGGCTCGTACCTCAGCTTCGAAGTAAGCATCGCTCATTTAGTGATTCATTAATTATAAATATATTCATTGACTAAATATTGAAAACGCGCATGCATACAGAAAATAAAAATAACTAAGTCTAGATGTATTGTTTGAGTACTTGATATGAATACCTTCGTTGACTAAATATTGAAAACGCGCGTGCATACAGAAAATAAAAATATCTAAGGCAGATGTATTATTTCAGTACTTGACTTACACTCAGTCAGTAATGAAATAAAAATTAAAAAAATACTTCAGTACTTTATTTAATACGTAAATTATTTCAGTTGTTTGATACTTTATAAGCTATATATAACACTTCTTACTGTTTTACGTATCATTTGCTTTCATTCATGTCATATATACCTTTTGTTAGAACAAGTAAGATGAAAACAAAATCTCCCCAAAAGAGCTTTTTATGCAAAAAGGGGGATGTTATTAATATTCTGTTTTTAATTAATTTTATAACTATTAATGTTTTACTTTTAGAATAATATTTATTTTCTACTTGAAAATTTCTTCTTGTGACGAATTGATGGATGAATGCGACAAAGAACATTGGTATTGTGTGCCACAATCTCTCATTTCGCACCCTACAGGTTTTAGAAATGTACCAGACCACAGACGACGTCAATAGTCGTACACCAGACGGAGTCAGTAGTCGTACACCAGACGACGTCAATAGTCGTACACCAGACGATGTCAATAGTCGTACACCAGACGATTGTCAATAGTCGTACATCAGACGTCATTAGTCGTACACCAGACTGAGAGAGATAGATAGGTGGCTTGCCCCAGGTCTCAATGTGCCAGGTGAAGACAGTGAATAAAATGACAATTTGATAAAGGAAATGGTGACTTTAATCAATAATAAAAGGGCGCCCTTTCATTTGCTGTGACAGATATATATATATAATAAACAAAAAAATGTTTAAAATTGACACATTAGAAATATACTTTTATCTGTGTGGGGAAATGCTATAGCTAATGCTCAGATCCGTCAATAGTCTCTTAGCTGTCAACTGAGCACACAGACTGAAGAGTCAGTACAGTCGTGCGAGCCTGTTCGTTCGATGTATTTAATAGTATGCAGAGTATTTTCCCTTTGATGGCAGTTCCTAGACAGACAGATAGACGTATTCTTGAAGAATGTAGAGAATGTCTTCTCGGGCAGGGCTGCTGGCTGATGATAGGGGACAGCACAGTCTAGAATGAGTAGAATGTAGGCCTGTCACTTAGCAAAGAGCCAGATGTCAAATCTTTTCTTTTGAATCAGTACTAAGATAATAACAGAGTCAGGTACATAGGCTAATCTTGGCCAAAGAAACTCGGGTCTAGAAATTCTGATGCTGGAACTCGGGTAGTGGAATCACTGACAAACAGGACGTTCCTGCTTGCTCTTTCTCTCTATGAACTTCAGGTATTCAGTACAATCAATACAGCTCCTAGAGAGCAATTAAAGATACATTGAATGGCATTATAAGCATAACTAAAGACAGTCCAACACTTACCATGACGCAGCATGCTAACTAAGACAGTCTTGACGCAGCATGTTAACTAAGATAAAACAACACTTACCATGACACAGATTGTTAACTAAGACAAAACAACTTACCATGACACAGATTGTTAACTAAGACAAAACAACACTTAGCATAACACAGCATGTAATCTAAGACAAAACAGCACTTTACCATGCCAAATAATGTTAACTACGACCAAACAATACTTACCATGATACAGCATATTAATTAAGAAAGTCCAACACTTACCATGACACAGCATGTTACCTAAGACAAAACACTTACCATGATACAGCATGTTAATTAAGAAAGTCCAACACTTAGCATAACACAGCAGGTTAACTAACACTTACATGATACAGCATTAAACTAGGGTAAAATAACATTTACCATGATACAGCATGTTAACTAAGATAAAATAACACTTGAGGTTCATAAATCCTTTGGTAAAATAGTCCGGTAATTGTATGTTTTTGAAAATACCCATGCGCCACAGCATCTTTTTAGTAATAATCCCAGACAGTTTAGGTAAAATAATGGCGCTCAAAAGCCTGCCTATCAAAATACTCGTCAAATAACCGTGTTTACTTCTAGATCTTTCGAGAAGGTGAAAGGGCAGTCTGTCAAAGGACGCCAAAGGTAACACAACCTTCTTATCACACACACACGCAGGCACGCGCGCGCACACACACACACACACACACACACACACAAAGTTTCCCCTGAGCACGCAATTTGGAGTGTTGGAATTATCACAAAAAATAATCATTCTGAAAAGTATTTTCTAAGTGGGACTTTTTTGTTGTTGCTGTTGTTTATTTTCAGAGGAATTTGTTTGGGAGACGGATGAGAGCTTCTCACCAGCATGGATATCAGCTATCATAATTTTTATTGTCATGGCAATAATTTGTTGTACCTATGTTGCGTCCTGTAAACGATGCAGTAGATGAAGAAAGGAATTTGTTTAAATAATGAAACATTTATGAAGATATATCTATGAGTATATTTAATCACCAACAACGTTCCCTCTAATATTTTTCCTGTGCGCGCGGAACTGGCGTTTGTTTGAGCAAACCAGCTACGTCATCGAATGTCTTCATTAACCTGGACTTGAATTTTTCAGAAATTATGAATTTGAAAACACGATACTGACTGACAAATTTTTCGCAAGTTTCATTTGTGTCTTTGAAGAAACGACAGTATCTAACAAACAACTCTACATTTTCTTTCTCTCCACTGTCATGAACAGTTCCTAGACGTAAAAAAGTAGACAAAGGAAAAAACATACCTCTTTGAAGGTCAAGATTATTTTCGTTTGTTCTATAGTTAATCTGTCACTAAAAAGAAATACTTGTAGCTATTTAAATTATATAAATAGGCATAGCATCCATGATAAAAATGCTTCTACACTTTTATAATAGGTTTGTTTGTATGCATGCTAAAAATGCTTCTATACTGTGTTAATTGTTTTTGTTTGTATTCATGATGAAAATGCTTCAACACTTTTATAATAGTTTTTGTTTGTATGCATGATGCGGGACTGTGAACGTAAAAATGTTCAGCTTATATAAAATAATAAATTATTGAATTACAACCTCGCGTGTGGAGAATTTTCAATTTATGTTTTCTTAAATGTGACTATTTAAATGTTGTCTAATATTAATACTGTAGTAAGCAAATTATTTAACCCTAGGTTGTTGTAATTATTTTACTTTGTTAATTGCTAGTTTGTTTTGATTTTAAGGTGTTCTGCAAGGAAGTCGAGCGATAGATACCACTCTCAATGGCCGATGTTGGTACAATTGTTTCCTGATATTATTTTTATACCTTGTTCACTTTGCTATTACACCATTTTATCAAAATGTTTTGAATTAATAAATGTATTGAGTTATAAGATTGATGGAATGTCTTTTTGTTTTAGGTTGAACTGTTGTTATTCAACTGATAGAATTGTTAGAATGGAGATTTTTTAGTGAAACACAAAAGACAGCGGTAGGCACACTTATACTCCCAAGCAAAACACTGAGACAAACTACCAAACAACATTGTACAGGAAATCTACGGTAGACACAATCCTAGTTAAAGCACATTAAGGAGACAATGAAGCATACTTGAGGTACGAGCACAGATTTTGTTTGAGCACATGAAATTAAGAACCACATTTTAAATTTAATTTCATCCACTTCCCGTCCCCACTCACCGAAGTGACTTTGGTTCAGAACCGGACACATCCACCTTGGCTTTTCATACAATTGTGACCCTCAAGATTATGGTAGCAGTAGTTTAGTAGACGTCTACTTTCTCTGAGTTTTTCGGCACTGTCTACTTAGCTTTTGATTTATCTGTGGAAACAGTAGCAGTTGTCCAGTCTGCCCCTATTGGCCGTCCATGGTACACAGGCTGTACCACAAAAAAAAATGTATAGTTACACTATTCATACAAAACAACCAATCAGTTACTTTTTTAATTCCTTAGCACATTTCTATACTACAGAGTATTTTGAATTTTTTAAAATCACTTTATAATAAGTAATTTTTTTTATATTTTAGTACACTGACCCATTCCAATATCACTAGCAGAAACACAGTGACAGCAAGGGGGTTAAGACATTTTTCCCCTTATATGTGCTTTACGTATAGCTAATTATAAAACATCTGGTTGTATTGTATGTTGAATAAAAGAAACTTTCTAAAGTAAATAATTTCCCACTTTACTGGCAAACACAGGCTCTCAGCCACTCCACTTTTCCTAAAACTCTGTTTCTGGATACTAAAGGAACAGGTCACATAAATTGGGCAGACTAAGGGATTAATTATTTCTTATTATCTCCCCTACCAGCAAAATGGGCCCCTTTTAGTTTTAGGCTCTATCTTATAATTTATTATACGACCGTGAAATTCTTCACCTGGAAAAAGTTATTTTACTTTTAAAAAAATTCTTTAATTTCATCAATATTATTCTTTAAAATTTTCATATTCTACTTTTTGTTGTTTCATATACTTTTGCTAGAATTCTGTGTGTTAGCATGCGCAAACATGAAACTTGTATGCTTTTAGAAATGCCAGAAAGATGAAAGCAAATATACTGTATTCTATTTTTAATGCTCACAAATATGTATCACTTCCAATCAATTTAATTATAGACTAAAAGAAAATTATTATATTTAAAAGATAATGACCAGCTCAAAGATAAACATCCTGTAAACTTCAATCCTTAATTTAGTCCAATAAAACACTTTTTTCAAAATTTTGACAACAATAACAAATAATAAAATGTTAATGCTAGAGAAACATTTCTGAAACTAGTTAATAATTATATTATAGTGCTGCTTTGCAATAATTATGAGGAGTGGGGCAATTTTATATTGACAGTTAACAGTTTACTAGGTAGCTCAGCTGTCAAATTGCCTTAAAATTTTTTTTTTTTACAAGAATGATTTTCTTCTACTCATATGCACAAGTTCATAAGAAATCACTATACATAAAAGGCCTAAAAGATGAAACAAAAAGGATTATTATTATACAATAGATTGTCACTTTATATGTATGTCATGACTCACTGTTTTACCTTTGCAAATAACACGTATAAGCACTTGATAAAATAAATAAAAACAATACAAATTCATATAAACTAAAGGGTGCAAAATAATTTTATTTAACCTGTCCTATTGATAGGTGTCTGTCCAACTCAACAGTCTAGTCTAGTTTAAGCTTTTTAATTTTTTAGCAATACTTCCAAACTACAGTGATCATAAATTACAGCAAATCTATTTAACTTCACGCTAGTATGTGCCAACAACTTCCACCACCCATAAAAAAAATATTTTAAAAATAAATCCATCTTTTACTGCAAATCCAAGCAATCATCTATAATAAGAAATTTAAATTTCAATCATTATTTGATTATCTAAATAAAACTATAATATTTATTTACTGAATCTATTATTAATGTATAAAATAATAGGCCTTCCAATCCAATTTTCCAATATGATTATTTTTAATTACGGTATTCCTTGCTTTGTGAAAGAAAATCTTAACTGAAATGGTTTACTCCCACGTAATAACAAATTAAATTTCAAAATAAGATATACTGACTAAATCAAATGCATAAAATGATAAATGTATACATATTATATGGTTAATGATACCATTGAAAAACTGTATTATCAAACCAGCAACATACAATCAATACACTACACAGTATACTACATAATTTTAGTAAGTTGTCTGTTTTGTAAAACAAACTTAAATACAATGTATATGTATTTTTTATAATTTTAATTTTTAATAAGACTTATTCTTAAGAAATTCAGTAAATTCTGACTATATAACCTTGCCATGATAAGTTGGATTCAAATAATGCAATCTGTGGTAAGGATGGGTTTAAGCGATTATTTTCCAAATCTTTAATCCTTCTAATCCCACCCGTGATGGGTCTTTGTCAATTGCAGTCAGAGAAACTATGTCAAACCTCAGGAACAATACTCATTAAATACTCTATTTCTTCCATCCCCGAGTGTTACCCATTCAGAAACTCTTACCCTCTTTGCAAGTCCGAACATTTCTTAAGACTGATAAGTTTTCTCTGGCCCCCACACATCTCCTTTACTCAGGGGGAAACACTTCCCAAAATATGTAATGACTGACTTAATATAATCAAATTTTAGCCCCCACCCCCTAAGCTACATATATCCTTTCTAAATGAAAACACAGAAGTGGAAGTGTTAACAAATAACAACAAATTTATTCAATACTACAAATAAGATTAACAGGTGCAAACAGAAAAATAAAGTAGTCACAAGGCAATAGTAAAAGAAAGAAAATAAAATGGTTGATCAAATCTGGATTTAAATTTTTAATTAGCAACTAACAGAACTCTCGCAAAGAGTACTAAATTTTTCGAGATCTCATACGTTGACATAAAGTCTTTTAGAGTCTATTGCTTTTCAATGATTCCTCAAATCACATAAAGTATTTTGTTAAATGGTACAGTTTATGGTTGTGGAATTAGAATAAGAAATTATAGAGGAATATAACAAGGGTGACAGATATGAACATTGATTCGTTTGATGGACAGCTGCTCAGAGTTATCTTCCTTGGCATGGTGAGACATTTGACATGACAGTGGAGGTAGATTTCTACTGCCGCAAAATTGGCATACATGAATTCTCACACTGCTACAAAATGGTCATGCACAGCCTGTGAGTAAAGTTGCCAACAAATGCAAAGTCTACCACTGTGGACAGTTTTGCTAGATGAAACAACGATGAAAGAAGTGGTTGGTATATAACCATCAGAAGAACATGAACCTTTTTTACTTTACGGCTTGAGCACCGTTGGAATATATAAATAATTTCCAGGTGTCAGTTCGTGTGTAGAAAATCATTTTGATTTCACACCCTTTTCTTAACTCTCTCATATTCATCCACACACACACATATTATAATTTTGGTCACAACAAGTAGACCAAAAATATATAATATATATAATTATTACATTTAAAATGACAGAAAAATCATAATATTCATAAACTAATAATAAATATATTCAGTCACAACAATCAGGCATCAATATACATAATTACTATATTGGAAATGACAGAGAAATCATAAAATTCGCAGGCTAATAAATTTCTCAGTCACCACAAATAGGCGAAAATATGCTCAGTTATGGCATTACTAAAAATGTGAAAAACAGTATTTACAACCAATGCATTCTTCAGCCACAATGACACTTGACAGGCAGAAATATACAATTTCTACATTAAATGCAAGAAAATACAATTAAAATCCTTTGCATGACTGAAATGAAAATGATTATAGAAACTAGATACACAATTTGGTCAGGGAAAATTTCCTGAAATGAAAATACAATTATTTGGCTTACAGTGTTGCAATAATATTTGTACAGCATTTCAGTTTCACACCTTCTAAGTAACTTTTCCAAACCTACCTAAACCTGTGAGCTGACTGAATCAATGCTGCAAAATTCAGGACAAGCATTCAAGACAAGTGATTTGTTCTCAATTTTGACTGAACTTATTTATATACAGGAGCCCAAGAAAAAATAATTTAATCGGCTTAACGAGTTAACATAAAAATCTCGACATGTAAGTTAGGAGATATCCTGTTCGTGTAAATGGATAAATCTTTCATGTTAACTATCTTGAACATCTTGGCCCAGGGGACAGTCAGCACCAACCTGTGATCCGAATGTAGTTAGCTTTGCCATTTTTAATTTTTATTTATAAAACTGCGTGATATGACTCCTGTCGATTTTCTCTACTGATGCATGACTAAGACACCTTCTAATCAGTGCGATTATGCAATTTTCAGTTGCCGTCCGACAAGACTCTCTAGCGGTTCTAGTCTTTTGATCCACGCTTAGGGATTTTTTCTACACTCGAAGAAAAAGAAAATCGCTCAGTGAAAGGGACAAATATTTAATAAAAGTCAAAATATTTAATAAGTTTCAAGAAAAATATAAAAATAAATTTTCACTCCTGTTATTTGCTTTTCTGGGTTCACACAATCTATCTTCAAAATGGGGACATATCGACCCAAATGAGTATCATACTCAGTATGTCAGTTGGGATTGAATTTTATTAAGAAAAACAATTATATTCATTAATTAGTGCTGTGAAAAATATTTATAAATATAGATGGAAAAGAAAGTAACATTTTTTCTTAAGTGTAATACTACCACAGTAACAGTCTTACTATAGTAACATTCTAAGTTTGTAATACTACTACTGTAACATTCATAAGTGTGTAATACTACTACAGTAACATTCTTATTTATCTTAAGTGTGTAAAACTATTACAGTAACATTCCTGTGTAAAAATACCAGCCAACATATGAAGATTATATTTTTTTATTTTAAAAATTTGAAGATAAATTTAAAGCAATCATTAACTGCAGTGCATGTTAAAAAGTCTGTAAAATTGTAACTCTTTGCTATATCGTACTTGTAGATATTGACAATGAATATGTGAAGCACTGTGTCTTGGGCTTATGACTAGTAGTACTGACCAATTCATGTACACTTACATCCATAATTTCAAGATACTCCAGAGTATTATATGTTCTACTTTAAATTAAAATTATCTATAACAAAGAAACTAATCAGTTGACATACTTATTTTGCTGTCTACACATGATTTTGAGTTTAGTTGTATCTTTAAGAAATCTATCTTTGAAGCATTTTTAACTATTTAAACAATTTTTTTTTTTTAATGGCAAATTCATGCTCAAGTGTATTTACACTTACATGACGATGTAGATGCAGACTTGAAATACTGGTCAGAACTTTTGACTGTCTCTAAGTCCACAAAATACCCATGCTTTAGAACAGAGGTGCACAAACCGCAGGCCACATGCGACCTGAGACAGAGTTCTGTGCAGCCCCCAGAGGACTTTAGGATGTTACCATTATTATGAATGTAGAACACTTTATTTCATTATTTGCGTTGTTTTTTGACTTGCGGCCCTCCATGCACTATCAATGGGAAATTTGACCCTCTTGCCTAAAAAGTTTGTGCACCCCTGCTTTAGAACAACAAATGATAAGGAATCATTTAGGAATGTTCTTGGATACAAGTTGTATTCATTTAAAAGAAGAGTAATGGGAAATTATCTTTGCAAATCTTAGTTGCATCTCTTTCAAATTTTCACACAGAAAACTAAGCAATCATTTGTGGGCAAATAACTGTGAACATATAACAAGTGTAAAAAAACTCTAATACATACAATAAATGCAATAGTTTTTAGTCCCATCAGACAGGTGGAGTTGGCTTTGGACCTGTCTGAAAGTTATCTGTCCCAGAAACTGGACAGTGGTATTTGTCACACCGACAAACCTATGGATTTTTTTACACATGATTGGTATTTGTCACTCTTGACAAATCAATGGTTTGTTTAATGAGTGTATACACTATATGGTCTTTAACTCCCCTTCTCACCTCTTCTGTACATATGTGCTGAAGAGGAAGACCTTAAGGCTATCTACATCTGCATAAGTCACCAATGATAGCCCATGAAGCATCTAAAGTTTGATGAGAAAACAGTTTCCTAATCCTATTAAAAAAAAAAAAAGAAGATGATTTGATATATTTTCTGTTTACTTTTCGACTGGACACAATAATAGATGAGGGGAGTGTTTATAAAGGACTTACACATTTAGCACTAGGTGCAGAGTTATGAAATTGAACCTTGTTGGTATATATATCTAACAGAGAAGTCCAAAACCATAGCTTCTTTGCTTATGTTATAACTATTAACCACCTATTATAAGTCACATAATTCTTTTTAAAAAAACTGCCTTCACTTCATAAAAATAAATATAAATATATTTCTTATGATTTTACTTGATCTGGATTATTTTCTCTCTCAATTAATTATTTTTGAAGCAAATGTAATATGTTTTTTCAGTTATCAAGTATTATACTACAAAGCATATCACTTTACACAAAAAGAAAGACAACAAATCATATTACACTTAAATGTGATCACATACCTCACCAAAGGTTTTGGTTATGTCAATTGCACAGTGACACCATAAAGTCATGATATAAATAGAACACTAAATCAAGCTCCAAGTTACATGAAATGTTATTGCATTATCTTAACTTTAATGATGCCCTTAGCTAGTATAGAGACGAGTGTCTTGGCTTACCTACAATTGTCACATAATTATAATAATTAATAAATACACGAGATCCCTGGAATGGAAATTAATAATTTAAGATGGCACCATAACAAATGCATATACTTGTCACTGCAGAGAATAACAGGCCAGTAATGTCACTGTGAAGTCTTATTCCTAGCACTCAGAACCTTCCACAGTAATTTATGTGGCTGCGAAATTTTTTCTTTAGCAACAACAAGCTCTGAAGTAAGAATGTTGACTTGTTCTTCAAGTATCTTAATGTATTCCATTGTCATAACTGTCTGTGTTTCCTGATCTACTGCAAAATTAGGCTCCTGCACTCTACTCTGTACATCTAATTTGGTGTTCACAAAAGAATGGTCTTGCAAAGTACTCTGTATGACTTCATTTGTATTTACTGCTAACCCATTAATTACTTCAGCTTTAATAAATTCAAACGGATTCACACAAGGAACTTGAAGTAATACAGTTTCCGTTCCTTCGTTTGCATTCTCTCTATCTTCTTCATATGCTGTTAGTTGCATTACTTCAGTGGGCTCATGAACCATTACAGTTTGTATCATTTCACTGGAAGCAGAATTTACAATGGATTCTTCAATCAATAGAGTTTGCATCATTATTTCGTCAGAATTCATATTGGACTCATCCAGGACTATGATGTGCATCTCTACACATTTATTTCCATCAAGATCTTGAAGCATTTCATTTTGTGTTTCTTTCTTACTGTGTAAATCAGATCCTTCTAACAAGACAATTTGCTTTTCTTCATTGACTTTTACTTTTACAGTATCCTCTTGCTGCAATAATTCTTGAGATTTTTTACCTTTTAGTTTTAAAGCCCAAGCTTTGGTTGCAGCTAACTCTTGTTTTTGTCGCTCTCTCTCTGCTAATCTTGCTGCTCTAATGTCTGGCTTCTTTCCAAATCGGTGGCCAAGCTTCTGTGTTGGTATCCAGTCTGGATCAGCAGTTCTATGAAGCCAACCAGGTTCACCTGAAAAGATTAAGGTTGAGAGTTTTAATTCCATCCTAAAATGTTTTAAAGTTATCTTTATTAGTAATTAAAGTTTAAAATTGTCATAATATCTTAAATTATTTCCTTTTTTCTTTAAAACAAATAGTCACATGATTCTATTCTGAATTAAAAGTGAAATCTAAAAGGAAAGGAAAGGCTTGATATTGACTTACAGTCAAAGATTTATGTTTAAAGAGGATCTACCAGCACCAGCCTCTAGCCAAATTTTTGTTTTTCTTATTGTCTAAAGTCTAGCAAAAGTTTAGTAAACATTAAATAATTTTATTATTAAATATTATTATTGAATTGCTTAATTACTTCCAAATTACTTAATATTTCATGGTGTTCTACAAAGAACCCATGATTTCTAGATGCTGTAATATATAAACTATTCTGAGATCCACTTTAATAAAAATTATAGATTGATCCATTTTCAAAAAGAAATTAAACTAGTCATTAGGCCTGTACAGTTATGTCTAGTTTTACAAAGGTAAACGTGCCTAACAATAGTCAATTCAAATAATAATAATAATCATATACTGATATAAGCAGACACAAAATATAAACTTGAAAATGTGATGTCCAAAGAGATGAATGTACTATTAAATAATATTAACTAATTTAGTACTGTAGTAGGGCAACCGAAAATCGTGCCTGTTATAAAATGATCCGAGCAAACTCTGTGATGATCTTTTATAGAATTAAAAGTAATATCACGCCGTCTTATTTGAGCCAACCATTCGCGCCTCCTTCTTTCGCTTAATTCTCTCGTTATAATGCCTTCGTGACTTCTGAGGGCCGGAAAACGATGAAATTTCTTATCTGTTTCTCTATCAGACCTGTTTCTGCAGCCTAGCACAACACAAGTCGACGGCATATTACTTTATTAGTGTTTTTACGTGTACAGCGATAAAAAGGCAACAGCAAAAGTCTTTAGTTTTCTAGGATCTTAACAACACATCACTGAAATGAAATATTAGTATTAAATTGCAAATGAGGTGATAAATTAGTATCAGTTTCAATGCATCAAATAAGTTGTCACAATCCTGCATTTTCACGGTTTCTCATCAAAGGGAGGTTACTCTATTGATCACTAACTTTTTTGCTTTCCGCTTCCTTTTTAAGTATACGAATCTGCGGACTACAGCAAACTTAAAAAAAAGATAATTTGTAATATATTTTTCACCAGAATATTCACTTTATTTATTATGGCATGTATCAGCAAGATCCATAACTATGCTGGCAGGGTATGGTTTTCATTGTACATTTTCATTAAATAGTTCTAGAAACAAACAACAACAAAAATGCTCATGTAGGCCTACAGGACATTCAGAAAAAGAATTAGTGTTTGAGAGTTAACATTTTAGCGTTTGTTTTTTGTTTTCTTTTATATAAATTATATTCCGATTTATAAATACTAGATAGGTTCAGCTTTTCAAACAAATTACCACCTAGTGTACCGTAAACTTCATCTCGGGTGTTAAGCCAAAAAGGCTGACACTAAGAAAAAGATTAAGAACATATTATAATTTATATGTCTGGGTGTAGGCCCCTACAGTTCGCAGTTTGTTATGTTGGGATGTTAATTGGGCTTGCAGTTTATTTGTGACATTATTATGCCCTATGACTCAACAGCTGAAGATTGTATAATGCTGCTAATTTTGATACACATTCATAACCAGCATACACTAAGTTCCCCCTAGTGAGTTTATTAATTAAATGCCATGTATTTAAAGTCCAACACAAGTTATTTATATTGGATCAAGAATCATTTCAAAAACTGAAGAAAATATCTCCAGCCTCTCCCCATTAACCTATTGTTTCATGTATAGTGATTTTCCAATTTCTGTAATCATGTTTTCCACAAATGTGGTGTTGTAACTTGTAAAAAGTTGTATGCAATCTTATATTCCACTAATTTAAAAGTTTCACAGTCTTTAGTGTTCAGATGTCTGAAAAATAAAAAAATACTTAATGCCTGTATCTTTTCCTTATTAATTTTAAGGCCTAGGCAAAAACTGTAAAGCATGTTTATAATTTCCTTAAAAATCCACTCCTAAAATAATGGCTGTTACAATTTTTAGAATCTTTTCTCATCTGTACTCCTGTAGTGTAAGAAAAAGCAAAAATTTATCAGCAATGACATAATGTATCAGACATTTCTATTTTAACGTTTACATTTCAGATGCATTTTAGATGTTCCTTTCGTTTTGCTTCAACAAACCCAGTCACAACTTCAAAACAGCTTATTGATGAACTGTACAGTGAAGATGAAAAACAAAAGTTACTAGATTGTTTCAACAAATGCAGTCCTGATGATCTTCAGTTCACAAAGCACCTGAGCGCCCAGAAGTCATTAGCAGTGGTCCAGTACCGGGAAAACAATGGACCTTTTACAGCTCTATCTGAACTTTTGCGTGTACAAGGGCTGGGCATTTTGGGACTTCAGAAGCTTTGCAGTGCCTTAAAGACAATGGACCATAAATCTCTGCAAGAACTAAAAGAGAAAGCATGCTTGGAGAAAGTAAAAACAACTCCTCCTTTCCCCAAGTATTTAGTACAGGTATGTAGACACAGATGATGTCACTCTTAAATTTTACCTTCCACATCAAATTTTCTGACTTAATTGTTTGTTAGTCATTTATTTATATTCAGCATAGTTTTCATATATGTTTTAAAAATAGAAATCTTTATTATTGATTTAATTAATCTTGTTTAATAAGGATTTATTATTTGTTAGAAAATTCATTGTGATAATATTGAAGATTCATTTTGAAAATAGATTTTAATTTTTGTAATCATTTAATTTTTTTCTTATTTTACAATAACACTTATGCCTATTATTTGTGCTTTTTGCCATAAATCTCAGAACAGAATGGAATGACAATTGTTTATTAAAACTGAACAAATATAATTATTTAAATAAATAACAGAATTATTGTAGAGCATGACAGCAGTAAACTACTTTCATATTTAATTATTAAGGCCATAAATTAGAAGTTTTGTTTGAGTCTGTCTGTTGATGGGTAAAATCATGTTTATGGGGTTTGTGCATTCACTACTATGTTTGTTTGCAGTGATTTAATATAAATTTAGAAAATTTAATAGCATCTTTATAAGTTAATACATTAAAAATTACCATTCCTGAGCTCACCATTTTATATTAGATCTAGCTCAGAGTGAAATTATATAACATGATCTTTTATTAGCTAACATTTTCTCTTTTTTCAATAATGAAATCATTATCTCATCAACAGAATCTGAAAACTCTGGTTGCTGTTGAACTGAATTCAGATAGTGTTTCGTTTGCTCAGATGAATCCAAATTTAAATTTGGAAGCCTGGAATACTTTACCACTCTTCGACGTACCATTTCAACGAGTGGATTATGCTCTATTTTTAGAAAAAGTATACTCAACAATTATTCTCAGTTTTTTTTTTTCATTTGTAATGGATTTAAGTTTGATAGTCAAAGTATTTATAAGTATATAACTACCTCAAGTGCAATTTTAGATCTATCTTGATTTTATTTGTTAACAAAAATAGTTTAGGGTCACCCTTTAACAATTAAAATATTTTTATCATCTCACTATACTTGGATTTGAACCTTTGAAGAATGATGGCTGCATAGTGGCTGGATATAATTTTTAAATTGCATAATAGAAAATTTTCCTTTTTGCAGACCCAATTATTTAAAATGCTTACAAATACTTATATAATATGTGCAATATTATGAGAAAAGCTATCATTTTTTTCTGGGTTTTTTTTAATGGAGATATAGTATCTGACATCTTAATACACAGTCTTTAAATATCACTGATCAGTTTATCTCTCTTTAGTACACGATCAATTTCATTTTACAAATCTCTGACTTAAATATATTGTACAATATCATTGTACTGAAATCATTATATGCATATATATGCCTACATAACATTGAAAATATTTCAATGATTTCAATCATTCCTCTTGTAAAATTTTTAATGAACTTATTTATAATGAATTTTCAGTAGAGCAAAGACATTTCCAGAACTATTAAACTAATATCTAGCAGATATTCTAATATACACTTATAACTAATTCAATTTTAAAACTTTGTTTCAAGTTATATTTTCTGCATTCTGTTAAAATGTGCAGTTATGCAGTCCTAAACTACAATAGATTGCTTCCCTCCCTTTAGCATTTGTAAATTGTTTTTCAGTCATTTGCCCGATATTTTTCTGTTATGTTAGAAAGTATATAATAAGAAAGAAATTTTTTTTTTAATTAAATAATTTAATAATGACTTTCTAAAGTTCTCCTTCCATTGTTTGAATCTAGACATATAGCAAACTAGAAACTATTCTCTTGCAGATGTTTTTATAAAAATTGCAACTATTGTTAGAAAAGAAGTAATTAAACCAAAGTATTTCTTATTATTATGACAAAGTCAGATATATATAGTAAGTTTTTTGTTTACATGAACTTATTATTAAAATAATGTTTGATGTTGGCAGTTGTCGTCATCATCCCCTCTCCCTATTGTTGGCATTTTTTTACTAGTGAGTTGTCATAGCAAATTGGGGTTGGTATAACACAAAAGCGAGTTTTCTCTTTTATTTGTTTTAACTTGGAGTTGGGGGGGGGGTTGTTTTATTTAATTTTGAGTTACTTTTCCTGGGCTTTGTTTTGTTTTTTTGTTGCTACCCTTTTTGTTTTTTAAGACCTTGTATTTGAATTCCTGATGCCTTATTTTGTAATGTCAAATTTTCAAAACAGACTATAAATTCCTGAATGTATAATAGATATAAATATATGCAATAATAATTTTTGGTATAAAACATGTGGTAATGCAATAGACACATAAATACAAAATACATTATATGAATTTAAAACAAAATCAAACAAAATGAAGTTTCTGACAGTAATGACAGATTTTGTATCTGCTTCATTACAATGACATTTGAAATGCCCAATGTGTTTGTGTACAAACAGCTATGTTGCAAATATTTTTTGAAAAATTAAATAAAAAATAAAGAAACTACTTTCAGTGAACAATTTATAATTAAACTATCACTAATACGATTACGTGTGAAAACTTTTCTCTTTTCAATAAACCACTCTAAAGTATACATAAACTCTAAAATCTTCGTTTCTTTTCATTTAAAATTTACTTTCAATGAGTTACCCTAAACTGCAAATAAACTATATTTCTTTCTATTTACAATTTTGCAGTGAGTTACTTTACACTATAAATAAATATATTTTGTTGTTGTTTATAATTTTCTTTCAGTGAGTCAATCTTAAACTAAAGTATAAGTAAATTATTTTTCATTTTGTGCATAATTTTCTTTCATTGAGTCACTCTAAACTGTAAAGAAACTGTACTTTTCTTGTTGTTTATAATTTTCTTTCATTGAGTAAACTGTTTTTCTTGTTTATTAATTCCAGCTTGTGAAAGTGATGCAGCACCTACCTAAAGCTGATGCCTACATTATGGAGAGTAGAGTCTACCGCTACAGCAGCTTACGGATCCTGCCCTTTATAACCAACTTACGTGTTCTGGAAGCAATGCTTGTCACTTTACTCAATGACCAGTTTCCTTCTACCCACCACCACAAGGCTTTTTTTCTTAAACCCCAGACAGTTACAAATTTTTTCAAATTAACCGTTGGTGGGGAGCGGGTGAGCGGTCAGTTCATTTTAAAACAGTTACAACGAAAAATTTTCAGTGAGAGTGACAAAACCAGTCTTGTTTCTGATGTCACGGTCTCACAGGAACTCTGGGATCAGTATTTTAAGCAGAAGAGCTTTGGTCAAGAGCATATGGCAAATTGTTTCTTGTTGAGTGTGACTTTTCTTAAACTTTTCTTGCTGCAATCACAAGACCTTCATACTTAAAACTTTGACTCATTACTGTAGACCATTAGATACATTATTTAGAAATAAATATATGGATAAAGATGTATTATTTAGAAATAAATATACAACATATAAATTATGTTCAACCATTTTTTCACACAGAATCTTCATACACACATTTTATTCAAGTAAGACTAGTGCACATAGATTAATTATTTATGATTTTTGTGTGTGTGTGTGTGTGTGTGTGCATGATTGTGTGAACATATGTGCATGCAATGAGATGTGTGTTATTATAAGAATAGTGTATCTCTTCCTTAACCCCTTTTCTTTTGAATAAAATTAAGTTTCGTTTAGAAAGGTTTGGTTGTTAGTGAGAGGAAACTATACTTTTACTTCAGTAATGATAATATTCTGCAAGGCCTTTGAATTTTCTTCAGTAAACAATATTCTGGAAGGCCTATGCTGCTTTTTTTTTCAGTAGTGATAATATTCTGCAAGCGCATGACCTTTCTTTCACTAGTAATAATTATCCTCAACCCTATCTGCCATTTTGTGATTTATGTATTCTATGAGTATGAATATTTGTTCTGGAGTGAAGTGCCCTGTCTGTTAGAAATGTTCTTGTCTTCCCATAAAGTTCATCCAGTCCATATCAACCCTGAATACCCTGATATATATACGTCTGGTGTGTGCATTGATGAATTGTATTTTGTCAGTGCCTTCTAGTTTTGACTTGAGGACTTATTTCTCATACTTTTAGCTTTACTCTTCATTTTAATCTGCTTATTTCCCTGGTGTTGAAGTATCCTCAAATACTTGTATCTTTTTTCACTGAGACATTGCTCTTTCGTACCTTTATCAAGTTGCTGAGCCTCTAAACTTGATCTTGTCTTCCTGTTTTTGAGTTTGCTGTATTCTTCTAGTCTATATTTCATGTCATTGTTCTCAGTAAAACCTTACAGAACTGATCAGAGAATCTACTGGTATTTCATATTTGTTTTATCACTTAGTTTGAAATCAGATGATTAACTAAGTTTTCTAATTCCATTTTGTGTTCCAGACCTCTTGATAATTTGACTGAGAGGATTTGGGACAATGGTGGCCAGTTAAGCTGACTATATTATTATTTTTATGATTATTAATTCAGAGCACTGAGTGTTCATTGTGTCAACACAAAATGTATAATAATTGCTACATATACACATTACCTCCTGGATACCTTATTATTACTTAAGATGGTGAAATATTACGTACTAAATGATATTTATGTATTAATGTTTACTTCTTACAGGATCATTATAGCTTAAGATGGTGAAATATTATGTATTAAATGTTTGACTTCTTATAGGATCATTATAGAATATAGATTATTATGCTTGCTGACAAGCAAGTATACTTATCTCAGTTATCTTTCTATATTTTTTTAATTTTCTTTCTGATGCATAAATGAGCATGTAATTTATTTTCTCTGTTGATCACAGAAAAAATAAACATTTTCTTTTCACTTACCTATATTCTGTTATCCACTTTTTATTCTAATAAAATTCTGATTAGATAATGTACTAATATCCCCACCTAAATTGAAAGATATTTTTAAAAATTAAAATGTATATTTTGTTTGTGTGCTTTATATATACACATATATTTTTATATATTGTGTCTATTTTTCCATCTAGTTCGATACACACACACACACAAATCACACACACATGCATGTTTATACTCTTCTTTACATGTGGGATTGAAACAGTCAGACAATTTCAGTCCATTTCTGATTCTAGAGTAAACTTAGTAATTTAGAATTACTTTTGTAGTGACTGTATCCTTCACATCCCATAATTAATTCATAAGCAAGACACCTTAAATTGCTTGTTCATACACTCCTTCATTTATTCAGTGCACTTATGGATCCTTTACCCCAACTTGCTTATACTAATAAGTCTTTTAATTAACAAAAGTAAGAGATGATAAAAATAAAACAGGAGTAAATTTTTAAAATAAAATAATATTCTATAACAGTCCCAATCAGCCACTAGTAAAAATCAGTCAGTGTTCATAATGCACTCGGTTTTCAAAAACATTCAGTAATCATTCCAGTATCAACATAAGCACTAATCAGACTATTCCTCCTTTAAATATAACTTTTAGCATATTATACCTCTCTACCCAAACCATTAAGTCATTAAAATAATAATGTATTCCTCTTTCAGTGTATCATAATTATGTGATGGAGTGATGGTTGTAGTAAGTAATAGTGAAGTGGGTCACCACAGGATTCAAGATGAAAACAATGATGATGATGGAGGACAATATGTCACATACTTGACGGCAGCCATAGTTAGAGGTGTACATGCAGCGAGTTTACAGTTTACACGAGGGTTTTATTAATGGCGACTGACACAGCCCTGTCAGCCTGCCAAACTCCATTCTCTCCTCTTCCATGCAACATAGTTCTCTGTTCCTCTGCACACATTTGACTCTCTTAAAAAGACACAAACACACAACACACTCTGTAGCCTGATATCCTAAATGTGTGGCAGTTCAAGTAAAACCCAAGCTATTGTCCCTAGAACTAACCTTACTTCCGTGTTCTGTGCTTTCTTACTTTCATTTATGTATAATTTACTTCTAAACTACTTAGAGTTATGATTATAGTGTCTAAAGAAACTACATTCAATACTCTTTAAATACAATTCTTTCCTAACACATAATTTACAAGATAAGGTACAAAATAAAATACATATGCACCATGTAAAAGCCGAGCTCGCATGAATAAATCATAAAATACACAAAAAAGTAATATAAACTAGCATACAAAAATACAAATTACAAGCTATTTCCCATTTAAATATATAAATGTGTACTATAATTACTAACAACCTAAAACTGTACAACAATAAAAGCATGTACTCAAACACATGACGGACCTACATGTGAAGCAGAACAAAGTGCCGCACACAGCACTAGCCTTCCACAATTAGTATATAACTCAGTTATAAATGGTAAACTAAACACTCTACAACATTGCAAAGTCTGTGTGTTTTTGCAACATTCATCATCCCAACAAATCAAACATTCATCATTTTTCAAAATATATTAATAGATGCTTATAATAAAATACACACATCATAACATTCTGTGTTAGCTCTTTCTTTCATTCGTCACTTCTAAATAAACAATAATCACGTGCTAATAGAAATGGTTCAGCATGTGGACAAGGAGGTAGTTGGCACTGGTCTCCAGTTGTGAAACAAGTTAGTCGGGTGAAGCCGAAATCTTCAGTCAATAATTCAAGATCTCGGGCTGGTACTTCTAGTAGAGGAGATGACATTCCTTTCAACTCTTGAGACTGTACTCAGAAAATGTGAAGGTCATTTTATTCTGACCCGGATTTAGACCTGACAATGTTCATTTCGAGCCAGTTAGCCACTTAGTCACTTTCGGGTTTACGTCTACTTTCCACTCTCTCACGGAACGGGTGCAAACACAGCGGGACAAATTTATATTCTGGTAAGGAGGGAAATGTGATGCCACGAGTAGGCATGGGTGAGTGGAGTTTGTGTGGTGCACTTTTGCCGGGCAGCCGTCAAAGGCCTATGCTTTCCAACTGTTAACTGCCAAAGGATGTTTAGCGTGTTTGGCCTTTAGCACATGGGACCCGATTTATCGTCCCAACCGACAAACTAGCCACACCATACCACCTTGAGCTAGAAAGCTACTGAGGATTACACCTATTTTGTTTCACTCCGTTTAAACTAGGGGCACTTGATTGGAGAAGTTAATATCGTATCCTCACAGCTACTGTTTTAATAAACTCCAGTTGAGTCCGAAGTTGCGAGCGCGCGCGCACGTGTGTGTGTGTGTGTGTGTGTGTGTGTGTGTGTGTGTGTGTGTGTGTGTGTGTGTGTGTGTGTGTGTGTACTGGTCGAACTGATATCATTTAACTTGTGGAAAGGCGGAATAAATCAAGCATCAATATATTATATTATATTATATTATATGCCATGTTCTATAGCATTAAGAAAGAAAAATAATATTTCTTGCTTCGTGTAGCACTGACTTGCGTAAGTATCCATGCTGAACACGCACGCTCACCCTATTTATTTAATTTCATAAGTGTTCAGTGTCCCGTGCCTGGCATTGTCCCATGCTTTAGGGGCAGACAATTTGTCACGCTTTTAAAGACATTTTTGTCCCTTCCCTCAACCTTTGGTACAATCCAAAATGCAATGACGTGCACTCTTCTAAATACATCTGTTTGCAGTTCCCCTCTCTTATTACAGGACAACTATGATGTTCATTCAAAGTTCGAATTGCTTTTTGTATTGAAGGCAATATCAATATGCAAGCTATAAGCGGGATAAATTCAATTTTCCTTATGCGTTGAAGCACTTTGGTACTTTCGACTTTATTTTTCTTTCAGAGGAAATAAGCGGCCATTGCAGCTTTCTGAAGGCGTGGAAAATTATGCTGTATGTTTCATTTGGTGTTCAGATTCAAGTATGCAAATTATGCTGTATGTTTCGGTGTTCGAAAAAGTATGTTAAATTTTGCTGTATGTTTCAGTGTATGACTCAAGTATGTGAAACTGTGTTGCATTTTTCAGTGTTCAGACAAGTATGTGAAATTACATGTTTCGGTGTTCAGACAAGATTGTGAAATTGTGAGGTATTTTTTAGTGTTCAGACAAGTATGTGAAATTATGCTATATTGTTTCAGTGTTCAGACAAGTATGTGAAATTGTGCTGTATTTTTCAGTGATTTAAAACAAATGATAAAAGTGCTGGTCTGAACAAGGGCAACAAAAAATATATAATAATGCTCCTCAATTTTAAATTTTTTTAATATAGTTTTTTGCAAATAACAGATACTAGCAATTACACCGATTAAAATAAAATATCTAAGAAATTATACTAAGCAAAAAATATTGTTTGAAAGTATTTCTTAATTTTTATGATTATCAGGTAACAATATTTCAAAACAAAGCAAGTTACTACTTAGTTTCCCTGGGGGGGGGGGAGTGCGAACTCACAAAATAATCTTAAAAATAAAATAAGGGAATGTCATAGTTTCTTCTAACACCTCCCTCTGCTGCACCACTTTTCGCAAACCACTTCCCTCCCTTTATCTAATACATCCATAATTTATATTATGAACAGCATCTTGTCTGCCAGCAGAACTGAAGTAGGCATCTTAACATAATGCTTTTCACTGGTTCATTTATTTACTGTAAAAGAAATTAATAACTTTGAACGGAAACTGGATTTTCGTTTTAAAATATTTCTTGGGGAAAAAAATACTTTCGAAAATGGGCAGTCTTCTTGATAAAGTTTTAAGTTCATAGCTCGCAAACTTTTTAGCGAAGTCAATACAGAACCAATCTTTGTTTAGCCTAACTACTACCTAAGAGTACATGTCATGCATGGCTGCTTTCCTGCCATCATCAATGAATTACTTTGATTCTAGAATTCTGGGAGTAAACAAGAAAGCAGAAATCAATCAAATTCTTGGGACACGCAGTAGGCTACAAGCTTCTCACAGCAGTGGCAGAGGTTTGATCCTCGCTCGGAGCGAAAGCCCTGCTTCTAAATACTAACTGTTCTCTAGCTCAAAGTGATGAATTGGGTGCCCCATCTGTTGGATGAGACGATATATATCGGGGTCCCGTGTACAATTGGCTGCACACATTGACGATTCCTTGGTAGCAATTATCTGTTCGCTGAACTGTCAAAACTGCATCTAGAAAATCCACTACATACCCACGTAAACTTTTTCTCTACCTTCCCTTTCAAAACATTAATCTCTTCTCAGTTGTTTGCGTCATCTGCGAAAGCAGTCAAATTTGAAAGCGGACATGAAACCCAATAAAATACATACGAACACACACACACATACACACACACACACACACACACACACACACACACACACACGAAAAATAATTTAACGCAAACCGGCAACTGATCACAAGGAACTTTCGACTCTGGTGCTGGTATAGATCAGGCTAACCGCCAAAGCCATCTGTTTTCACACAAATCTCCCTGCCAAGTTGTCCCATTTCGACTTAACAATACATGCTCTGTGACATAGTTTCCCAAAGACCGCCGAGGCTGGGACATTGAAGTGGCTTTTATAGCGATACCTCGGACAAACACCGGGTTCGGTTTTTGCGAGTCAAAAGTGTTGGCCTCTGTTGAATCAAGCCGCTTTCACACACAAGTGAAATGGTAGCACAGAAACAGTTGTGCCGAGTGCTGTTCAGTCTAAGCTGTCTTATTACCGGGAAATACCCAAAGCGAAGAGGCGTCTTTTGTTGAAATTTGCCGAAGATGTCTTCATTCTGCTTCTACATCTAGGCGCTCGCCTCCACAGGTAGAATTCTTTAAATAGATTCTTTTGGTAGTAATACGTCTTCATTGAGCCCTACGGGTAGTGTTCTTTAAATGGGTTCTTTTGATAGTAATACGTCTTCATTGAGCCCTAAAGGTAGAGTTCATATAATGGTAGTATGTCTTCACTGAGCCCTAAAGGTAGAGTTCATATACTGGTAGTATGTCTTCATTGAGCACTACAGGTAGAGTTCATATAATGGTAGTATGTCTTCATTGAGCACTACAGGTAGAGTTCATATAATGGTAGTAGGTCTTCATTGAGCACTACAGGTAGAGTTCATATAATGGTAGTATGTCTTCACTGAGCCCTAAAGGTAGAGTTCATATACTGGTAGTATGTCTTCGTTGAGCACTACAGGTAGAGTTCATATAATGGTAGTATGTCTTCATTGAGCACTACAGGTATTCATATAATGGTAGTATGTCTTCACTGAGCCCTACAGGTATATCAGTGCCGTCCTAACACATGTGCACGCTGGGCAGTTGCCCGGAGACTCATGTATGTTGTGACTTCTGTGAGTAATTGTGTAGTAGGGGCACCAGTGCACTGCTTTGCCCGTAGGCCTATAATGCTGTTAAGCTGGCCCTGGGTAGAATTCTTGACAGTGGCAGAGTATCTAAAAAAGTCTAACGAGACTGAGCTGTTATTAATTACAATTAAGATAGCTAAAATTTCTAAACAAAGTTTATTAACTTCAGTAAATGTATACTTATCAATTGATTCATTCATTGTTGATTTCTATTTATAGCAGCCAAATCTTCGCTATTGTTGTTGATGTATATTTTGTTTAGGTTTTTACGTCCTTTTTTTTTAGCTTGCCTAGTTTTTAAAAGTATTGTGCATGTGTTGATGTCTTGCATAGATTTTGTATATTTGCTTTTTTTCTTTGATTACAAACAAAAAGTGATTTATTATTCAGAACCTTTTATACATAATTGCATTTTCTGTACTGTTTCCAGCCCCGTATTTTCCCTCTCTTCTTTTTTTTTTTCAAATATTAGTCTCCCAACCCCCTCTCTCGCTCGCTCTTCAGATATAATAACACACAAATAAATATATAACAAAATAAACATATGTCATACAAATGAATACAACAAAAAGCCATGTAAGACACAATTAAACATATAACACAAAACCAAATATTTATAAAACAATTAAATATATAACACAGAACCAAACAAGTGAATATACAACACACACAAAAATACATGTAACACACATTTAGTGAGTTGTATGAGCAAACCCCGCCCAGTGGTTGGTCACTCATTGACGGAACAGACTCCAGGAGTGAGCATTCATTTAGAGGGAGATAACCCATATCCTCACTCTAGGAAAGGGATAAGGTTGCACGAATTTTGCAGTCCCGGGATACTGATATTTTGGGATGTGCACACACAGGATTACTCAGTACCCATTCAGGGGAAGAGTAGATGTTGATACCAACAACAGAACAAAGTTGAAGGAGTACGCAGTGAGCAAACATGAACATATGCAAACTGTGGCAATGGTAGTGAGTAAAGAAAATTAAATGACCTCTAGCATTTTTTGACACAGGACCAAGCAGTTGACTACAGATGAATGAGACATAGGTTGACATGATGCTAAGTGACAAATTAATGGAGAGACAAAGGAGAGAGGCAGATGACATGTTACAAAATTTTACTGCCTTATCGACTGACAGTAAACAAATCCAAAGTTATACAACACTAGACAAGAAGTAATAACGATGGTTGAATTTGATGTCATTAGGAAAGTGAGTTTTGTCAAAGATACAAGACTAAATGCATAGTGCATAAAGGAAAGGACGTAAGAAAGAACATATATAAAGAACCAGACAGGACCAGTTTTAAAAAGCACTGATAGAACAGAATCGGAAACAAACTTGGTTGAAATCTGAGCGATGCTAAATTAGTGAAAAGTGAATCAGAGAAATCAGAATTGTTAGTGGGGGTAGAGATCGGTCACTATAAGATCAAACCACCCCTTTCCCCCCCCCCTACTCTGGACTTGAACTCATTATAAAATGTTGAAGGGAATCACGAAAGTGTGACACTCAAGTTAGTGAAGAAACCATGTGCCAACATTCAGAAGGTTGATTTACATTTTTACAGACTGACGCCATACCTTCCAAGAGAGGGGGAAATGTTTATGATTTGACAGCTGGAGTTAAGAAAAAGTTAATATCACCACGTATAAAGTGGTATGGGAAATGTTCTCACAGGAAAATGGTGACCGAATATTTTGTGCAGGATGGAAATGCAAATTGTCCATACTGAACTGTAACTAAGACTGGTCTTGTTGCGTAGTGTATTACAATGGGTTACTATTTGTTGATTGTTGTTTTGAAATTTTTATTGCATACATACTTTGTAGTTAACATTTCACACTGAGATTGATTTGGATGCTTTGAGATGTACCTGTTGACAGGGTAGTGGTTTGTTATAACCCTGACTCGAGATCGCCCTGTTGACAGGGTAGTGGTTTGTTATGACCCTGGCTCGAGATCGCATTGATGTTTGATGAGTTGTTGTTGATTGTTACAATGGGATATTCACTTGATACTGAGAACTGTTGTTTAAATTTTTCAGTGATTCGTTAGGGTCATTTTGACCTCTGTGTTGACTTGCTGCTAATTGTCCCATAAAACGTCAACTAATGTACTTGTTGCTGTGTTGAATGCTAATTGTCCCATAAAACGTCAACTAATGTACTTGTTGCTATGTTGAATGCTAATTGTCCCATAAAACGTCAACTAATGCACTTGTTGCTGTGTTGAATGCTAATTGTCCCATAAAACGTCAACTAATGTACTTGTTGCTGTGTTGAATGCTACTTGTCCCATAAAACGCAAGTGATAGGATTCAATATAGTGGCTGGAAGAGTAATTTAAACCATGTGACTATTATCAGTATTAAAATTCATGATCAATAAATTGGATAATTTATGCTTCAACAGGGTTTTTAAACTAACCCACATTTGACAATGATAAATTGATAAATGATAAATTGTATTTATTTTACATAAAATTTTGATTGTCAAACAGCACACACACACACACACACACACACACACACACGCGCACGCACACACACACACACACACAAACACATTAATAAGTATACAAATTAGAAATTATTGATTATTGATAATAAAGAATTATTTCTGAAACCTAATTATTTCATTTCGAAAGTGTGTATATTTTTTGCAATGAAAGTGTATTCTTTCGTAAATATTGTTATCAGTTCTGGTGGAAATAATGCTCATTAAAAAATCACATTAAAAGCTTCTTTCCCCATCCAACCTCTCACCCACAAGAACCGTCAATGTAGAACAGTTCAGCACTAGTGGAAATTCTATTAGCTAAGTATGTTCTAAGTGCAACGTTTAGCCCGCCCCTCTCAGATTATTTTACTAATTTTTCTCAGCTTTGTAATCAGTGACAGCTTTAACCCCCCGCCGGTGCCTCAGTCTTTATAAATTATCGGCAGCCTTTACCCCGGCCAGTTGCCCCAGTCTGCAAGTTCTTTCGTGCGTGGCCCACATGGATGACGAAAGGGAAACACGATATCGCAAGCGAGTGCGCTCGAGTGTTACAAGCGTTGACGTCATCAGCTTGGTGTCAAAACATGGCAAGTATATATACTGCTTGTTACAAATATTGTTTCTCTCCAGATTTGAATAGTGTTCCAAAAGTACAGGCTCGCGAAACCTTTTGTGTCGCATACAACACATAACACGACTGTTTCAACGCCAATCCGTGAAACTATATTGCACACGACACGTAAAACTGTGTCCTGGTGTTAAATACTGTAGAAGAGATAAATATTTTGTACATTTAAGATTTTCTATTTATTTTATGGTGTTGTTTTTTTAAATTTAAAGCATGTAATCCACGTTGACGGATGGCGGATGAATAAAAACATTAAAGCCAAAGCTAGATTCTCTTCAGTACATTTCTGCACATTTTGTCCTGCAGGCGGGAAAAATGATGGGGTAGAATGGCAGACGGTTTGCTCCTCCCGTTCCATGTGCGAGGCTCTGGGTCAAGACTTGGCAGACGATACTTTTCTGTCAGCGGTAAATCACGTGTATTCCAGCTATTGAATACGTACGCGCATACACACATTATGTTGTTACACATACAGACTCAAAGAATACACAGTATATTGTCACACATAGACCTACAGACCAGCGCATACACACAGTCACGCACGCACGCACACATACACACACACACACACAACAGGCGTAGGCCCCCTACATTCGAATCTATAGTCACACAGAGAGATATGAGCAAGCACACGAACACATACAAGACACGTGCGGCCAAAGAGGAAAATTCTTACTTAATGCCTACACAAAATATACAAATATACATTCGCAAAGAGCTATACAAAAAACATACATTCTCATGCATAGGCGCACAGAGAATCATAGGCGCAGGTAGGCTACACGCGCAAACATCTGAACACATTTTTTAAAATAGCGCTTTAATTCACAAAAAGCAGCGCATAAAACTCGAGTCTGTCGCAGATACACATACACACTAACAGTATATTCATGCGGTGCAGTATGTTTTGAGTAATAAACTGACGTAATTTTCAATTTAAGCTGATTTAATGAACGACTGAAAGTTAATAGTAAAAGCCCCTTGCACGAATCATATTTCCTCACAAATAATGTCAGCCTTCCAGGACTGCAAATGTATGTTATTTAAATTGTTTGCATTTAAATGGCGCGTGTGTATTTGTGTGTGTGTGTGTGTGTGTTCAAAACTAAACATGCACACACCCTTGTCAACACAGAAATGTCATCACAAGGAACGTAATATGACCACTTTCTTATAATAAATTCAAATGTATGGAAATAATTGTAAACAGGTAATGTCAGAAACGATTAACCGAACATTTCACCTTTGTAGATTGCCCAGAAGACGCAAGCGTACATGTTGTGTCGTCAGGATGCGGAGACAGAGGTCATCATTGACCGCTTAGTGGAACGCGAAGGAAGCAAAGAGAAGGCTTTACTGTTTGTCGTATCGCAGATACCGACCGAGGTCAAGGTCAGTTTCAAGAGCCTAGAGAGCGCAATGCATCTGTGTTTGCTTTCAGAAATTTAAAAAATACCTCGGGAAGTAAAGCAAAAAATAGCACACAAAAAAAAAAAGGGGGGGGGGGCGGGGCGGAATTAAGCATGCACATAGCGCTTTCCTTTCCCTAAATCTTCATTTACTTGTCTTGTCAGTAAACGGAAAATAGCTAACAATTATCAAGTAGAAATATCTATGGAGTGTTTTTTTCTTGTTATTTTTGTTATTAAAAATTTATACATTTTATGTGTGTATGTGGGTGTCAGTGTCTATCTTGCTTTGTATAAAAATAAAAAGAAAAGAAAAGATTCATTGGTGTGAATAGTACAAGTGACAAATAATACTATTTGTATTCTTCTAAAGTGCTGTAATTAGTTGTAATAGTTCTATCCCTTGTACAAATGACAAATAATACTATTTGTATTCTTCTAAAGTGATGTAATTAGTTGTAATAGTTCTCTCCCTTGTACAAATGAAAATAATATTTGTATTCTTCTAAAGGGCTGTAATTAGTTGTAATAGTTCTCTCCCTTGTATAAATGACAAATAATACTATTTGTATTCTTCTAAAGTGCTGTAATTAGTTGTAATAGTTCTTCCCCTTTCACAAAGGAGGGGGGGGGGAGAAGAACGTGCACTAAAACTAGAATGTTACCAAAACTGTGCATGGGGAACTTCTAACAACTCAAGCGTGACGCTGAGTAGAGTGTTGATATACACTAGGGAGTCTGTTGATATATACTAGGAAGTCTGTTGATATACACTAGGGAGTCTGTTGATATACACTAGGGAGTCTGTTGATATACACTAGGAAGTCTGTTGATATACACTAGGGAGTCTGTTGATATACACTAGGGAGTTCTACCAGACACCATTGCAATGACCTTTTAGGTTTTACTATATATATATACGGCTTTTAGGTTTTACTATATATATATATATATACGGCTTCGTCGAATATTGTCCAAACGATTGCACAAGTGTAAAATCGGCCTTCAACAATGTGTTTACCACTCAGCCCATTGGACCAAATGCACTGCAAAGTATTTGTAGGTGAAAGGGACAATGGATGTTGGTATCGTGCGGTATCGTGGGCCAGAATCATTCATCTCGCAGATTAAGCATGAATCAGGCTACAAATGGAGTTACTGGACATTCATCATACAGACAGATATACAGGTAGATGGTGTGGCAGGGCATCAGGTAAATGGCGGACAGGACATTCAACAGACGTGTATATGGGAAAATGTGACCGGACAGCAGACAGACAGATACAGATAGATGGTAAGAGATATACAGATAGATGATGTTAATGGATATTTACCAGACAGAGAGATATACAGATAGATGACGTTACTGCACATTCCTCATACAGGTATGAGATATACAGGTAGATGGTGTGGTAGGACATCAAGTAATATACATTCACCAAACAAACAGATATAGGCCTACAGGTAAAATGGCTCACAGGTACAATTACCTCAATAAAGATCAACCGTTAGCAATGATTGACAGTGTATGTTCAAACCTTCACAGTTTCAATTACTTTAATAAACAGACCACAGCTAACAACTGCTGACAGTGTCTGCTCAAATCTTCACAGGTTCAGGTGCTGGTGAACTCCTTACTACATAGCGGTGCGAACCCTTCCGTCAGCGACGCGAATGGAGACACACCACTGCACCACGCTACTCGCCGAGGCTTCAAAGGTGTTGTCAACAAATTGTTAGAGAACGATGCTCTACCTTACGTGCGTGACCGTCATGGTCGAATGCCACTTCATATCGCCATTGACAACAACGCCGACGACATAGCTGCTTTGCTACTGGCATTCACACCGAACATAGCGTAAATACGTTTCTACTTATTTCATTGTAAATATTGCTGTACTGACGTGATTGCCACATTATCTTTACTCAAGTGTACATGTATGTGTTTGCATACGACTGCCTGCTGTTGACTTCAAAGCAAAGTGTATGTGTCAACCCTTTAAAGCAAGTGCAATATTAGAATTAAAAATTTGTAGGAATTATTTGCAATCAGTATTATTAGAAAGCTTTTTTTTCCAAACGATACACTTTTAGAAGACAACAGAGCTATGAGAGAAATCAATTATTCTTCTTTCTACTCGCATTGGATGATTTGACCTCTAACCCTTCATTCTAGATTAGCACCAGAACAATGTAGATGTATTTATAGCATATTTCAGAATTTAAAATATAAGCACTTTCAAATCAGCATTAGACTTTTTGTGTGGTTTTAAAAGGCTTTCCCTCTTTAGAGATAAAAGTTTTAAGGATAGTCACAAGATCGTACCTCTTTAGACGCCAATGCCACTTAGTTAATGGATTTGATCATTATTAATTAATTTATAGCTTTATAACTCCATTTCACATTTCCTGCTTTCAAGTATGTTCTCACACATTTTCTTCTTTTTCCATGTGCACAGTGTCAGACCGCTATTTGTCAGCCATGACGACAGAGAGGCCGAACTCAGTCTGCACAAGCTTCTTCGAAGTGACATGGAGGTAAACCACGTGACTAGTAAGACTTCCGGTAGAAACCTGTATATATAATAACGTGTGCTGACTATCAAGTGTTTGCTTTTGTATTAAAAGACAGCTTTTAAAACCTCTGAATTCTCATTAAAAGGCCATGCCTGCTAATAATATGCTTTCCGTTTTGAGGAAAGAATTCTCCCAAAATTATTTGAGTGACTTGTTAATTTTAAACTGCTTATCTCTCTAGTAAAATGTTTCTGATTAGAAAAATACAAACTCCTCAGATGTCAAATAATATATTCGATTTTACAAATATGAAATCGGCTTATATAATATGTTAATACTGTCTCTCTTTTTAAAGGATTTGTACTGTACACAGGTCGCATTGTTATGACTCTCGGTTTAAGAATAACTGTCAGACTATAAAGGTGGAAGTCACAATGTACAGTTTCAAAACAGAGTATCATACATTTTTTTTTTAATTTTAGGATGGGGAATGGTAGGCTTAATACAAAGATTAAAAAATCTTTAAAGAAATAAATTTTGAAATGTCAAAAATGTACAACGGGCATTTCAAATTTTCCAAGCAGCCTTTGAAATAACCACATACTCACTTGAAAGAGATAAAGCGATTCTTGACAAGTAAGTTTTAGAGTAGACACAAAATAAAAATATTAATAATAAACATTTTTTTCCAAAAATTAAACCCGTCAAACAAACATTATTTCGCTTGTTTCTTCATTGTTGTGTCATTACATTTTTAATCATTACACAACTTTTTATTCATGCAAATATATCGAGACTGGTTTATGGCGCCAGAAACATAAAGCCCGGTATTTCTCGTGTTAGGCTTTTGTTATGACCCTATTTCTCTTATTACTGCAAAGTTCAGTCATAAACCGTGTTTCATGTTACCAGCAAACAGTTCTGGCTGTGCTTGACTCTATGGTAGACACAGTCGGCCAAAGCTGTCACGTGCGCGTCTATTACCAGGTATTGGATGCCGATGAAAAGGGGCGACCACCGGACCATGCTGACTTCACTTCGACGTCGAAATCCTGTCTCCACCTTATTTCTAAAGCTGGATATAAAGTGAGATTTTAGTTTGCTGTTATTTTTAACATGATATATTTAATATATTTTGCTGGGTTTTTTTGTAATTAGCTGATTTGGAACACAGTAGGACTGAGTTGAGTTTTGACGTACTTAGTTGACGGGAAGTATGACTGCTTCGTTTTGTTTCTTGACTTACGTAAGACTTTGCTTAGTCTATTTCATGATCAACGTAAAACTTTGCTTAGTTTTTTTTCATGTCCTACGTAAGACTTTGCTTAGTCTATTTCATGATCAACGTAAAACTTTGCTTAGTTTTTTTTCATGTCCTACGTAAAACTTATTTAGTATTGTTTCATGTCCTACGTAAAACTTTGTTTAGTTTATTTCATTTCTTAAAATTTTGTTTAGTTTATTTGACGAACTACGTAAGACTTTGTTTAGTTTATTTCATGACTCAATAGTTTTGTTACATGTCCTATTTAGCGGGATATAAATAGATACACTTAGATTAATTACTTTAGATGACGTGTTTGGTCGGGAGAGAAGATATGCAATCTAGTTTTATTGCATGACGTATCAGTTATTGGATTTATTTTTTCTACGTACATAATAATATAATAATTAATAACATACACTGTTCGACACAATTTAGTTTTTCTACGTAATATACCATAATAATGTAGTAATTAATAACATACACTGTTCGACACAATTTAGTTTTTCTACGTAATATACCATAATAATGTAGTAATTAATAACATACACTGTTAGACACAATTTAGTTTTCCTACGTAAGACATTTACTACGATAGCAGTTTTAGACTTTTAATTTTCTACGTGAAATATTTATTACGATAAAAAAGCAAAACAACAACAGTGTAGACTTAGTGTTCCTACGTAAGATATTAATCCAACCAACCAACTTAAGTAACTAACTAATTAGCTAATTAACTAACCAACAACTAACTAACTGACTAAAAAACAAAGTAACTAGCCAACAACTAACTTTAACTAAATAAACTAAGCTTAACCAGCCAGCCAACCTAAGTAACTAAGTAGCTAACAGACTATCTAACTAACTAGCTACATAACTAAGCAGCATGACTAACTAACAAACTAATAACTAAGAAGTTAATGAACTAAAACGACACTGCAATGCCCAATGATATAATAAAATATTTTACGTACATATAAACTCAAATATGCGCGTAGTACATCCTTTCGCGATAAGTCTTAACGGTTGTCATTATTTACTTTGCACACTTTTCAGTGATCTGTATTCGCACTCAATACTTAACGTTTGTTGCTCACATGGGTTGTCATTATTTACTTTGCACACTTTTCAGTGATCTGTATTCGCACTCAATACTTAACGTTTGTTGCTCACATGGGTTGTCATTATTTACTTTGCACACTTTTCAGTGATCTGTATTCGCACTCAATACTTAACGTTTGTTGCTCACATTGGTTGTCATTATTTACTTTGCACACTTTTCAGTGATCTGTATTCGCACTCGATACTTAACGTTTGTTGCTCACATGGGTTGCAGAATATCGTGTATCACGACGTAGTAAGGTTGCTCATTCGAAGGAAATGGAAGGAGTTTGCTCGGTTTAGATTCCAGTAAGCACATTTCCTGGTAGAGTTGCTTGTCTGTTACGATGTTTAACTTTTCACAGTTTCATCGATATTTTGTCTGTGTTGCTTGTCTGTTACTATGTTTAACTTTTCACAGTTTCACCGATATTTTTCCTGTGTGCTACTTGTCTGTTACCATGTTTAACTTTTTAGTTTCATTGAAATATTTGTGTGTTAGTTGTCTGTCACCATGTTTAACTTTTTAGTTTCATCAATATTTTATCTGTCTTGCTTGTCTGTTACCATGTTCCACTTTTTTACAATTTCATCGATATTTTGTCTGTGTGTTGCTTGTTTGTTATCATGTTTAACTTTTTAGTTTCATTGAAATATTTTTGTCTGTGTGTTGCTTGTCTGTTACCATATTTAACTTTTCACAGTTTCATTGATATTTTGTCTGTGTTGCCCTTCAATTATCACGCTTAACTTTTCACAATATTACTGATATTTTGTCTTTATAAGTTACTTCTATATAGTTCATTCTTTCTGCGAACTAAACCTATCTCTCTAACTATCTATCTAAGATCTAAATACTAATATATCTTTCTGTCTACCTTTCTGCCTACTTATCTATATATTTATCTATCTATCCGTCCATTTATATTAATGTACATTAGCCTTTCGCAACCTTTTTACTCTGGAGAAACCCTTGAAACAATTTTCAGGAAACCCCTCAGAGAATCCCTGCATAAAAATTACTTAATCTACGATGCTTGTTTGTTTTTTTTCAAACACAATCTCTGGAAGAACCCCTACACACCTTGATCTCTTTCTCCTTCCAGCCTTCTTCTCTTCTCCTTCCCATTCATCTATCCATATATTTATCTGTTCTGTTCTCTCTCTTTATATATCTGACCGTATATAAACTTTTTCTACTGAATACCTGCAGTATTTTCACTTAGTTTACATTACTTTTAAGTACACAAGAACGCGCCCACAGAATTTTAGGAGAAAACAGAACAATTTCCAGATGAAATTAAATTTCTTTCTAGTATTTTCTTCATTTTAAATAAAACGCAGCCAACAACTCATAACAACCATAATTCACTTATTTTTTAATTACAATGATTTCTCTGGTTCTTTATTTAAAAAAATATTCTTTTCAGAATGAACTTATTTTTGTTCGTGGTGACGCAAATGTCTCTTTGCTTCTGCGCTGTTTTATCGTCTATGACCCCTGACCCTACTCGCTATGATGGTACATTGCAAGTGTCACGTGCAGTGTTTGAGGTCTGGTCAGTTCTTGCCGTGCTTATCACCTTCCTCCTGGAACTGAACCAGATGAGAAAGTAGGTGTGTCTTAGTGTAAGTGTATTCTACTCTGTCTTACTGTAAATGTCTAACTATGTCTTATGGTTAGTGCGTCTTACTGTCTGTTCTGCTATGTTTACTGTGATTTACTGTTAGTTTGTTTTGCTGTGTCTTACTGTTAATGCATTCTACTGTTTTCTGTAAATGTCTTATTGTTAATGTATTCTACTGTTTTACTGTAAATGTCTTACTGTTAATGTATTCTACTGTTTTACTGTTAGTGTGTCTTACTATGTGTTCTGCTGTCTTACTGTGACTTACTGTCAGTGCGTTTTACTGTGTCTTACTGTAGGTGTGTTTTGCTGTCTTACTATTAGTGTGTTTTACGGTGTTCTACTGTGTCTTACTGTTTCTTACTGTTTATTCTGCTGTGTATTACTGTAAATGTGTTCTACTGTGTCTTACTGTTAAGTGTCCTTTTATCTCATGCCGTTGTCGGTGCGTAGAAATCTGTGTTCAGTAAGCGTGTTGAGGTGTTCACTTCTATGTATTAGACTCCACCCAGCCATGCAGAGCGGGGGAATGTAAGAATGAAATAAATATAGTGTGTACGATTGTGTGCTTGTGTGCTAACGTATATATGTGAGTGTGCGTCTGTGTTTGTAGGCATGTGTAGGTGGATTTAAGCAGAAATATATTACTCAATTAATTATTGACGAAGTTCCATAAAATCAGGGGGAAAAACGTTCGGAAGTTAACACTAATGTCGAATTTCTAGTCGTGCAATGAACTGAGCAAACGTTAATATTTTTTAGGAAGATCTTTCTGACAGAAACATGCAACTAATTGGACAGCTAACGTAAACTTCCCGTAAGAGGAAATAAATCAGTTAATCATCAGAAACTGATTCTGATAGTGTCAACGGTACATAAGAGATAAATCAATTAATCATCAGAAACTGATTTCACCGTCCACGAAATCACCAAATGTTATTGTAAGGAGAGCAAATCCAACTCAGAAATAGCCAGAGCCGAATCAAATCTAATTTTTCAAACAACGAATGTTGAAAGATTGCATTAAGCGTACACCATTCAATCAATCACTTATCGACAAATCTGAGTTTTTCTGTGTTTTAAAATATTATTTATTCCAGAACGGTCTACTACTGATACTGTAATGAAATGGTGATACAGCCGTCTGTAACTGAAATGAAATGGTGATACAGCCATCTGTATCTGAAATGAAATGGTGATATATATATTCGTGGATATTATTGATACAAGATTGACATGGTGATAACATCCGTGTGAACTACTTATAAGGAAAGGATGTATCATACAACTGATGATAATGCACCCGTGTGAACAACTGATAAAGATAAAAAGTCTAAAATTTGCATCAGTAACTTTTTCTTTCACTATCCAGTGCTTGTCACTGTGTTTGTATTGTTTTCCCCTGCCCACTTCCCCCATCTTACCGTCTCCCCTGGAGACGATGTTACCTAATCAAGAGCCGTTATACTTTTTTTTTTAAATCGCGATATGACCCCCCTCTCATGACGTCATTTAATTTTACTATTAGCAGGTGGATTGTATCAAAGAAATGAACAGGCATTCATAGATGTTGTGACTTTTGTAGACATCGTCTGGACTACTGGACTGACCAGTTTAACTGGATAGACACTCTGTCGTCGTCGTTGCTGCTGACGGTGGTGGGTTTACGGTGGGCGCATCGAACTGAGCAGTGGCCCGTGTTCAGTGTAGGCTTTCTCTTGTGGACTCTGCGAGTCTTCAAGTATGCTGCCGTTTTCAGGTGAGGGTAACTTTTCGACACTTCGGCCATTTTTCATTATACAAACTGTACAAGTAGGGCTACATTTTTCATTATACAAACTGTACAAGTAGGGCTACATTTTTCATTATACAAACAGTACAAGTAGGGCTACATTTTTCATTATATAAACTGTACAAGTAGGGCTACATTTTTCATTATACAAACTGTACAAGTAGGGCTACATTTGACAGCTCAAGACGACAGTGTAGTACCGCCTGCTTGTGTTTTTATTTGTTGGCATTGCTTGTAAATTATCTAGAAATCGTATTTTCGTTAGAATGCGTCTTAGATAAAGTGAAAAAAGTAACAAAACAGTGGATTTAGATTTCAGGCATACCATTTTAACTAATGCTATTGGTGTAGTTTTGAACTAAGGAAATGTCTGGAACCGTGAAAGCAGGAAGAAAAGTACGGCTTTCTCCACCGAGTGTGCTTTCATTCTCTTTTTGGTGAATTATTTTTGAATGAGCAATCCCCCAATAATAAATATATCTGTAATGTTCGAGAAGACGTTATAGAGCAAGCAAATTCAAGATGGACTGTTCCGGCAGAAAATGAGGAGTCCTGAGTACTATACAAGTATTTCACTCAAGTAACAAAGTAAGTTAAAAACTATGATTATGATTCACTTTCAGTAGCATACAATCCTCACTGTAAAGAAGCACATTCACACATATGTAGCCCTTACGTGAATCTTAATCGTGATTTTACTTTTCACTCTAGTACTCTCTGCTAGTAATAGAAGGAACACAGCGTTGTACTTTTAACTCTAGTAGACTTTATAGATTACGTAAAAATCGCATTATTCTAGGAGAATTTATGTATGTTACAATGGTACTTTTTAGACTGGGAGAATTTATGTATGTTACAATGGTACTGTTTTAGGCTGGGAGAATTTATGTATATTACAATGGTACTTTTTAGACTGGGAGAATTTATGTATGTTACAATGGTACTGTTTTAGGCTGGGAGAATTTATGTATGTGAAAAAATTATATTGGTAATTTACGTTCACATGATGAACTATATCACATTATAATACATTCATATATTCCGAGTGCATCTTGATCTGACAGACGACATCCACCATTTATCTGGTTCCATTTTCTGTGACAAAGCCTAAATGCAGGAAATGAACACAGTAAACGGTTTAATTCAGCCATTCCAGATGAATTACCCACTTTTCGGTAACGCATGTTTTCATCGACTGTTCACCGACAGGCTGCTACCCGTACACTACTGTAATGCTCCATTGAAGCAGATAGCTCGACTAGCTTTGCATAATGTTCAATACACGAAAAACACACAACTTCCTGTTTCCGTTTACGTCACTTCCTGTCTTTCAATCGACAAAGTTTGCCACACTACTAAAGGTCATATTCATTTCCCAGTGCACAGTACTGCCAGTCAGATTTTTTTTTAATAAAAAAAAAGTATTGATCGCATGAATGTTGAGTACAGAGTAAGTTCCTTTAGCCTGTCCGACTCCTACTGCCAGTCAAATTTATTTTTAAAGTATTGATCATATAAATGTTGAGTACAGAGTAAGTTCCTTTAGCCTGTCCGACTCCTACTGCCAGTCAGATTTATTTTTAAAGTATTGATCATATAAATGTTGAGTACAGAATAAGTTCCTTTAGTCTGTCCGACTCCTACTGCCAGTCATATTTATTTTTAAAGTATTGATCATATAAATGTTGAGTACAGAGTAAGTTCCTTTAGCCTGTCCGACTCCTACTGCCAGTCAGATTTATTTTTAAAGTATTGATCATATAAATGTTGAGTACAGAGTAAGTTCCCTTTAGCCTGTCCGACTCCTAAACACGTACGCGACTGTCGTCGATAAAGAGTCCTTCCATTAAATTTTCTTTTTCGAAATTTCTGCATGTAGGCCTGGTAGCTCTCTTATGCTTTTTGGCACGTATTAATGGCCATTCATTTGTTACACCAGAATGTAAGCTTATATAAATAATATAATAATAAATATCACTGCCATCAAGCTGAAATTAAGTCACTACAGCAGTAAGTGTATACATTCCAATATTCTAATATAGTTTCCTAAGCAAGGTGCTCTCGATCAGTGAAGAACATATCTATAGAAATATGCAATCATGGTTGACGTCTGAGTTCTCGAGAGACTGGCCTTATTTTAGCACAGACTTATAATTGAGACTTTGTTCTCTCTCTCTCTCTCTCTCTCTCTCTCTCTCTCTCTCTCTCTCTCTCTCTCTCTCTCTCTCTCTCTCTCTCTTAATCCCAATTTTTTTCCTTCCCTTTCGGCTGTGCACTATGCTGTAACTGTTAAGGAAATATGTTTTGTACTGTTGAATGTTTTGATTTTTGTTTGTTTTGGGGGAGGTCTTTGTTGTGTGGGTTTTTTTTTCCAGAAATGTATTCGTAAAGACTTATTCAGCATTTAGACCACACCGTCAGTATCATCAGGCTTTGCAAAGTATGCGATAATTACAATGTCCCAAAGATTGTTAATTACGAAAACGGTTACGAACCCTCAAACCCAACTTGTCCTAGTAGACGAAGGCAAACAGTTAAAGGAAAACACAATACTAGTAACTATAGAGAAAGATTAAAATTTTATAGAAATAAAGTAATGACAGTAGAAATGTTGTTATAAAATCAAAATGATGCGAGCACGTTCTGACAGTTCGATTTTTGCATAGTGTCCACTGTATTACACAGAGTAAGAGTTCTGACTGTATATCTCTTTAGACATGCTGAGACAGGCTGTTAAGTTGACCATGATGACTGGCGGGTTTTGCATGAGCCTCGTTAGCAGTCTAGAGTAGCATAGCATTGACTTTGGGGTTTGCTTTGGTAGAGGGCCTCAGCCGGCTGGAGCCTGTTCTGTTATCACTCAACGAGCGCAAACTAAAGGTGCCAATAAAATGCTAATTTTAAAACAAAGAACACTCTTTATACAGAAAAAGGAGGAGACAAAGATGAGTGAAAGAAGAAATAAAAAAGAATGAATTAGATAACACACACACAAACACACACATATATATATAACTCTACATGGTTCGATAGTAAGTTCCACCTGACTGATCTTTCTCTGCAAAACCTTTTTACCAGTGAGATTCTGGGAGAGTTTTTTGAACGATGTTTCTCCAAAACGGCAAGATAGACTCTGATCTTTGAGGCTGATTTTGGCGTGCACAAAGACAGACCAAGCTGGTCACATGGTCAGCAAGGCTAAATATCTAGTGAATTATTACAACCTGACCTACTAGGTCGGCCAAGACTGTAGAATGTAGAATATCACCAGTGATTGCCAGGGCCTCCGTAGAAGAGATCAGCTAACGGGTAGATGTGAAGCGAGAGATTTAACGAGTCTAACAGTGTTTAGAAACCTTGAGAAATTCAAGATGAATTCTATGTTGGGCAACTACCCTTATACGTCACAGGCTTCTCATTTAGAGATACTTGTTTGTGTGCTTGCTTCTTTTCTGGTATTTATGAGTTTCATTTACATGGCTGATGCTTAAATTTGCCTTTACATATATAATAGTTATTAAAGTTACGTTCACAAATGTCAACATATTATCTTAGGCACACACATGTGAACGCACGCACACACATACACACACACAATGCACGCAAAGGCATTGATAAAAGCAGTTAAATATATAACAAATTCATATACTATAAATTTTATATATGCATCTACATAGAGGTCCTCGAAACCTAACAAATACACAAACAAAATTTACACAAACACCAATACACACATAAACGCCAACTCCTATACACATATACATACATTATACATATAAGTCTCACATGAATATACACGCCGCTACACGTGCATATAATATATACTCACACATGACACTCATATAATTCACACACTCACACATACGCGTACACGCACCGGTGTGACGATTGTGGTTCGTGTGCATGCAGACCGGTGCGTCCGCTCAGATCCTGCGGCGCATACAAACAGATAAACAAACACACACACACACACACACACACACACGAAGGACCAAACGCATACACACATATACACATAGAACACACATGCAAGCATGCACACAACACACATACATTCTCACATACATACACATTCACAATCACATATACACAAACACACATACACAAGTAGACACATACATGCACATAAACACAAACACACATACACACACAAACACAAAAACACACATACCGGTGTGACGACTGCGGTTCGTGTGCAGGCAGACCGGGGCGTATGCTCAGATCCTGTGGCGCATTGTAGCGCACGACTTCCCGCAGTTCATCGTCGTCTTCGCCGTTATCCTTGTGGCGTTCAGTGGAGCGTTCATTCTTTCACTGCGTGGAGAAGACTCGCTGTCTGTTCATAAAGAAACAAGGTAACCTTCTCCGAGTCAGACAATTAAATAAAATATACATGACTATTGAAACACGCACATAGAGAAAGATGTCGAGCATAGAGAAAGGGATAAAGAAGCTAATGACTTTTCTTGGCCTGTACTGCAAGTCATTTAATAGATATTGTTAACCTACACTGTAATAGTGCAGTGAACACAAACTGCCGTGTATATACCCAGTAATACCCAGATATTCTAAACATAGTAATAACCAGACATAACAAACATACCCAGTGTGACAGGCAGGGTGAACCTTCCACCCCAGTAAATTAATAATTAATTCTATTTTATTAATATAGTAATCGACAGGGTCTTCATCTTTTGCAGTCAGGGAGACTTAAGTCAAGCCCTAGAATCAACACTTACACTAATTTTTTCCTCTTCTAGGTGTTTACTCGTATACAATACTGCTAATCAATATTCAGCTAGGTATTACAGCATTTCCAACTCTCGCCCTTACAAATTCCCTATACCAGTTTGAAGGGATTCTTTCCCCAAAAGTATGTTTGACTGACTTGTTAGGATTAAATATGTTTGGTTGCCCCCACCCTTCAAACCTGCATACTTCCTTTTTATCAAAATTAGTCAAAGTGGGAAAGAACAAATCAACAATTTTATTATTACCACATATGCCATCAGCAATCTGCTGGTATTTCTCCTGCTTTCTTGTGTCTTGGGTCAGACATTTACTATATTTTCTTTTTATCTGAAGCACGTTCTGGAATACATTATTTACTGGAATTCGAATCCTAATAGAAGGGGAGCCTGTGGTCGATTATACTGGCCCACATGGATACAAGTAAGAACAATTAATAATCAATTATCATTGTTATAGTCACATAACCTCCATTAGACGGAGCTAGAATAATGCATTTTATTATTTGTTTGAGAATGATCTTTTGCATTATATTCCCCCCCCCCCTCCTATATGTTACAAATATACTAAGGTATTGAAACATATGATGTAGTTGAAAGGTCATGAACAAGTTCTTCTGACGTTTCCACTTCCGGTCTTTGTCAGAACTCTGAGCTGCATTCTCATGGTGGTGTTCTTGTTCACCTGCTGTGTGGTGCTGCTCAACATCCTCATCGCGCAGCTCAGTGACACTTACCAGAACGTGCAGAGTGATGCCCAACGCGGACTGGAGCTCAACAGGGCTTGGATCATTTCCCGAGTAGAGCTCAACAGTCTTTTTATCGGCAAGGTAGGTATAATTTGAAAAAAAACAACTACTAGAGCTCACCTTAAACATACTGTTGGAAGCTACGGTACGGTTTGAGATAAGGAACTTACTAGAGTAGATTTTAACCACCATTTTGGAAGCTAGAATGTGTGATTAGGCCTACTTAAGTATATCTTAAAGGCACAACAGCTCTCGTTTGTTTACCTTACGCTATAACATAAATTGATAGTTTGATGAAGGAAGCCATTTTAAACCTTGATTAGGGAACACCTTGTGCCCTTAAAATAAGTACCATATCCTGAGATGTGAAATAAAATGCTTAGAAATAAATCGCACCGTTGTCAAGGGAAATATTATGCACAGAACATTAATTTTCGTAAATATGACGTCATTAAGTCAGAAAGAGATTGGAATTATTTGTATAGCATAATTAGTAATGATGGTCAGATTTACAAAGAAAAGAAAACATGGTGACCCGTCAAATGCGCGAAAGACAATTGCGCGCACCGACAAATGCGCGATAGGGTTAGGGTTAGGATTAGGGGTTAGGGTTAGAATTAGGGGTTAGGTTTAGGGTTAGAGTTAGGAACAGAACGCGTCGTCGCGCTTTTGTCCATCGCGTTTTTGTCGGCGCGCATTTGTCGGTGAACCGAAAACATTGATGTTTGAAGAAGTCAGTCGAGTGATTATTAATAAGCAAGAAAAAATTGGAAGGCAATTAGTTAAATTAGTTATCTATAAATATTATAGTGAAAGTACTAAAAGTACTTTCTTAAAAGTAAATACTTAGCAATTCGATCTATATTTGCTATAGAAATATACATACGTAGCTTAGTGACATTGATGCGGAATAAGGCCTGTATTATGACTATTAGTGCAGCTCGTCTGAAGTTACACACTACTTCTATTCTCAAGAGGGATGTAGCACACGTGAGCCACAATAGTCTACAGTAACTGTGAGCAAAGCGCGCACTGGAAGGGATAAAATAAAATAAAATACTAAATAAGTCGATAACGAATATTTATCGTGAATGAGGGGAATGGACAATGTTGCAGCTCAGTATCATATGTTAAAAAATAAAAATAAAAAACTCTAAAAATGTATTAGCTGTGTACTGTGGAAGTAACCTTTGACCCATTCTTAAAGGGAAAGTCAGAGCACGCGTTTTGAAATTACTAATATCAATCACCAGTGTTGTCTGCTATTTCTTTGTCCGCAATAAACGATATCGATAAATTACAAGCAATTATATACTAAAATGCGTTTGAGCTAAAGTTAAGAATAGTACTATCAGATAGCACTGTATTTTCCTAAAGCTCGATGTGTTTCGTGGGAGAGTCATCGAACCTTTAAAACGATGACTCCCTTCGAAACCAAAGTTACACTTTGAAATGAAATTACTTGAGTAAATATAAACCACTCTCAAGAAGAAGAAGCTGTGGTACGTTTGAAATTGAGTATTTATCAGATTAGAGATTAACAGTATTACCACCAAAGCAAGTGTACGTTTGAAATTGAGTACTTATCAGATCTGAGATTAACAGTATTACCACCAAAGCAAGTGTACGTTTGAAATTGAGTAGTTATCAGATCAGAGATTAACAGTATTACCACCAAAGCAAGTGTACGGTTTGAAATGGAGTACTTATCAGATTAGAGATTAACCTTATTTATCGCCAAAGCAAGTGTATGGTGAGAATTACTTATGTGTTTCTTTGTCTGTGTGCACTTGTACAGATATATTTCATACTGTGATATATATATATATATGTATGTATATAAGTCACTAAACTTAAGTAGCATCAATTAAAACTCTTTGCAATTGACGCATTCCACTAATTCATTTTGCTCTCAGTTCACGCGCGTTTATGTGCCTGTCTCAGTTTATGTTTGTGCGTTTATATGTGTTTTTATATATATATATTAATGTGTGTATTATATATATTATTGTGTGCGTCTATTTATGTGTATAATTATGTGTGTGATTTGTGTCTGCGTGTGTAAATGAGTGCGAGTGATTTTATGTTAGTGGTTCATATGCGGTTATATTTTTATCTGCATTTTGTTTATATATATATACATGTATGTGTCTATTAATGTGTATTTATTTATATTTATGTGCCTATGCGTTTATGTGTGCATGGTTTGTGTGTCTACGTGTGTGCGTGTGTCTGTGTGTGAGTGTGTTTGTGTGTGCGTGTGTCTGTGTGTGCGTGTGTCTGTGTGTGAAAAGGGATACCGTCAGTCTCGGTATTGTGAGATGGAGGAGATGCGGAACCCCTTAGAAGTGCTGGTCAAGTGGGAGAGCCCGCCCCTCAACGAAATGACCAAACACGTGCGTGATATATGGGACAGCCTCGAGTCCAACAAATTCAACATGTTCACAATCAAGAACAGGTTGTCCAGACATGAGTATGCGCTTTCTCGAATTCAGTGAGTATTTTCTTGCTACATTCCCACCACTGCTAAGTCATCCTATACGTTTCTCCTATTACATTTTTACCATGACATCTATACTGCCCTCCGTATTCTCGCATTTCTGACATCGAGGACATTGAGTTTAGGCACAATGTATAGGCTTACCTGTGAAGAAAAAAAATCTAGTAGAAGCAAAAAGTGTTACTGAAGTGCAGTAAGTAATAATATATCATGTAATTAAACCAGAAGCTATAATCAAACTGCCAAACTAGTGATAAACAAGCATGGACGATCATGGCAACACGCCATCTTTTAGTTTACTGCATACTGTCTATAAGCTTTTAAAAAGTGGAAACTAAATAATTCCGTTGGATAGTGTAATTATGCTTATTATCAGAGGTGAGTGATTTAGTTTGGTGGAAACAAATGTCACTTTGCCTAATTTTTGTTATAATGGTGGAAAATTAATTTAAATGAATTCTTTCCTTGAGTTTATTTACCTATTCTGAGTTTTGCTTCAAACCCATTGTGCTAACAAGAATTTTGGGCAGAACTCGCAGAGGTACAAGTGGTTTTCTCAGACCTTTTTTGTAGTGTATAACTAATACTTTATATAATGTTTAGTTATTAAACTGTATTACCTGTTATTACCTTAGCTAGACGTGTAGTCCCTTTGAGATCCAGTTTCGAGAGTTGCTTACCTTTAGTACTAAAGTAGAAGCATTGAAATTTTAATAGAAGATATTCCGAAAGCCAGTCCCTAGTTATTATATATGGAGTGAATTCTACTGTCAAGTTGACGTTTGATTGGTTAAGACCCGATGGACAGCAGTCTAATCTTGCCTCGATATGCATGTATGATTCTTTCAATCAAAAAGCGTGCACAGTGTGAAGAATAGTGTGGGCAAGAGCGATCACATCTAAAAGTTTTGATTAAGCAATTGATTGACACCTTAGAAATCGTAGTATCAACCAGTATATTTTACCTTAATAACGGCTAGTGCTGTTCTGTATGTTTTCTGTGTTGAATTAGATTGTTAGAACCACTAATATGCTTGCTTTGGTGATTGAATCACAATTATACTTGTTTGGTGTATGTCTGTATTCAATAAATAATTGGTTTTGTTTATTACTTTCTTGACATTACTTTATGAGTGAGATTGAATATCTATTGGACGTAATCTGCTTGGAAGAAAAAAATTAATAGACTCTGAACCAGTTATAATTTTTATTTTTATAAATATCTATAATTGTGGATCTTTTAAGTAACGTTTCCTCCCTTCCACAGCCTAGAAGATAGTAAGTTCAGAAGTTCGTGTTAATGTGTATGTATGTGAGAGAGAGGGGGCATGTGTGTGTGTGAGAGAGAGAGAGGGGGCGTATGTGTGTGTGTGTGTGTGTGTGTGAGTGGTGCGTATTTGTTGTGTGTGTGTGAGAGAGGGGGCGTATGTGTTGTGTGTGTGTGAGAGAGGGGGGCGTATGTGTTTTGTGTGTGAGAGAGAGAGGGGGCGTACGTGTTGTGTGTGTGAGAGAGAGAGAGGGGGGGGGCGTATTTGTTGTGTGTGAGAGAGAAGGCGTATGCGTGTGTGTGAGAGAGAGGGGGGCGTATGTGTGTGTCTTGTATGTATATTTTAAAGGGGAAAACATTAAAATGGGGTGTTTCAAATTTATTAATAATGTTGCTATCAGTCTGTTATTTTTTAAAATTTGAATACAAAGCCGCCATGTGCATTATCTTTTAACATGTTGTTTATCACTTTCCTCCATTTATATCATTGTGTAATTTTCAGAGTTCAACTTGATAAAATACTGGAGCACTTAACGCATCCGGGAAATCCCAGAACAATGGCAGACGTACTATCTGGAAGAAGGAAATCGGATATGACATCAATTTCAGATGTTAACTTCCGGGAAGATTTGTACAATGATTACACGGAGTACGACTGATATTTATCATAGTTTTTTTCTTCAAACTTATGTGATTGCTGATGCAGGCTGACCTTGTTTAATATACTTTTTTTTTTTAAAAAACCCTTGTGTAGCATTAAGTTACGAGAATTAAATTGCTATTGCTTGTCACTGTATGTATAATCTTTCATCACGGAGACCGTTTGGTTTTTGTTGCATATTTTAACGGTCGTATTTTTTTCCCCTTTTTTTAAAGCAAATTTCATATGAAAATTTTCGTTAACGTAAAATACTAGAGTCAGAACTGTGAGGCGATGGTCAGTCTGTGATTATTTCAATGTTTTAGTGCTCTCTGCCGTCTGCATATCTATTAATATTACACACAGAATGTGCATGAATAATAAGCGATCACAGGTATACATTTTTTGCATTGTGAAATATTTTACCTTCACACTCAGAATTATTTCTTTACGGGGTGTTTGGTTTGGTGATTTTTCGATCCGTTTGTATTTTATAAATAAATATTTCTAAGTGTATATGTAAGTGTGTGACTGTCTGCTTGTGTGATCTTACTTTTGTATAAAATAAAAAAAGAAAGAAAGAAAGAAATTATTAAGAAACACAGAGATTAAGTCTGAATTTTAAGAATTTAAATATGTCAACCTTTTTATCACAGTGCGGATAGACCTACTGCATGACAGCAGGAAGTGAAGGGAGTTAATATTTTTGTGTGTGTCGTGAGGTGTGTAAACATAATTTTTTTATGGATAGATGGTTGGGCAGAAGGACGACGACCGATCGACAGACCGATAAATAGATAGATAGATAGATAGATAGATAGATAGATAGATAGATAGATAGATAGATAGATAGATAGGCAGGGAGAGAGAGATTGGGAGGGTTAGACAACTCAGTTTAATTTCTCAAAGTGTTGTACTTGAAGCTCAAAATGGCTTCTCGGAGTCTTTATTGCGAGGTACTTCCTCTCTGTCTTGTTTTGCTGTGACCGAGCACCTTTACAGAATAGAATACATCTACAAAATACAAGATGAGTCGCAACTCTTCACGTTTAGTCTTGATGGGCAGTTGCTGTGGAAACTATTAATAATTCACGAAATCTAAAAGCAGGCGCTCCGGTTGGTTAATCTTCGTCAGCATTAAAATTATTCTGTAAATGTTTCTCTTGGTGTAGTGATACATTTTGTTTTGTAAATTTGATTATTTAAAATAGAAAACAAATTCTACTGTTAAAAATGAAATTGCAACGACTTGTGTGGAACCACTTAATGAAAATTCTTTAAGATTTATATTTATATATATATTTATATTATATTTAAGATTATAAGAATTTTGTTTGAATTGTTCTTGTATACTAACGATAACTGTGATGATACAAACAAGTAGGTTTTGTTCCCTAATTACAAAATTGACATATAGCAATGAACTTCTGCAGTTATTGAAAGTAATGATTATGACACGGTTAGGTAAGAAACAAACAACCGATATTAACAAAACTACGCCCGAGGTGTATTCAATAAGTAGGGCAAGGGTGAAAGGTCCCGGCCTTTTGCAACTTCACTAAATGGATGGCCCGTGTGTGTATGACATAATATTTAACCGCTCCAGTTACCGTCATCATTACTATTATTTGTTACATAACGTTTGTATGCTATAACGACATTTTTTTGTTTGTTTTAAGTTTGATACAATTTTATTGATTTAATTTGTAAACACATCATTATAATCAAAATATATTTATTTATTTATTTTATTGAGTTTTTTTGTTCGAATTTGTGGGTATAGAACTTGGTTTTCACGTCACAACACTACATTAGACTTTAGGCGAAGGAGAGGGGTGGCATGATTTTTAGCCTGAAAGTCTTGGTGAGTCACACCACTTGAATAACAAATCTGTCGTGCTGTTCATGATTCTGCAACTCTTGTAAAGGTCTTGCTAAAACCGTCTGCGAGTTTACAGTAGTCTACTTTACCGGTCTTGCCGTAACGCACTTTGTACGAACGGCTTTCATTTAATTCCAGAGGTACGGGACATTTTCAATTTTCGCTTGGTGCTCCTGATATGCGGTTGGAGATTCGCCTGACGATTATTGAGAAATAATCACATGTTTTGATAATGCATATTTTAGCGCAAATTTATCCGGTTGATTTGTAGCTAGCATTCTGGCTAATTACACGAATTATAAAAGTCAATATGACTATTTTAATACTTGAAAAGGTGAAAGGGTTAGAACTTAAAGAATAAAAGAGGGCAAATTTAAGAAGAAATCTGAAAAATACTTGCTGTATGGCCTTGCCCTTTGAATGCTTCAAGAAAGAGATTTATAATAATAGATCGTGGTCAAGGGATAGTAATTTATCTCTATATCACGAAAACCGTTTCCCGATAGATAGCCTAGATCAAATTGATGCAAATGAATTTACAAAATGTAATTTTGAAAATAAACCAAGCAACATCAGAACAAACACTTCATTTAGAACTGTTACTTTTTGTAAATAATTTATTTGTTCGAAATTCCTTTCACAAACGTTTCATGAATATAAAAGTATACTTTTAAAAAATAGATTACAGCAAAATTATTTTTTTAAAAGAATGAACGTTGATTACCATAATTAATAAATATACATGGTGCAAAGGCCTATCAAGGGTTTTCGAGCTACGTTAATTAAATTCACGAAAATTAAAAGGATAGGAGAAGCAATCTAGCTTTTGCAATGAGATCACGCATGCGCAATGTAGTTATCACAGTCAAAGTAAAATAGTAAAACGTTAAATTGATAGATAATGTACATCTTACGACAAACACATTATTTTCTTAAATAAAAGCCAATCGTAGTGATTTTATTGTAAAGGTGTTTCACACTAAAACGTCTAGATGGAATCACATTGAATACCCAGTTGATGTTAAAGCTAAAATTAGTAAGAGCAACAACAACTATATTACCTAGGGAAAAAGATACGTTCAAAGCCAGATGCGCCCACGTTATCAAACTATTCCAAAGGTTGCTTATTTCACCTCTTTCTACTGCTTTTTTCTTTTGTAAGCAAAGCCGTTCAAGCTACAGGGTTTCTCAGGGTGTGGCTCTAAAGTCTTACTATATACAAAGTCAAAATAGCACACAAAGCAAGCACAAACAATAATACTGATTTAGGTCGGAGCGCTGAGCAACCTTCCAAAAATAAAGCCTTTCAGCTTTAGGTAGCGAAAATCACTAGAGTGTGTTCTTTTTCTCTCCTCCTTTGATTTCAACATAAAGAAACTGAAGAATTCTTTTTCATCTTATTAATCATCTTAATAAATGATTCATTCGGGGTAGGTGGGGTGGGGTATTCCTTTAGTTCTTTCTAACAATGAATATGGCCACTGATGTGCCCGGATGTGGAAATGGTATAAAATTTGAACCGTCAAATAAATTGTCTGCGACACCTATGCCGTTCTGGGGGAACTAGTTCAAAAATGGATATTCAAAACGTTGAAAAAGTTTCTTAAAGGTTCTAGGATCATCGGTGTCAGTGCTACAGCTGGGGCCGCCCTAAAAGGAGACGACGCGTGGTGACATGGGGAAGGTCTTGCGGATCGCCAAACAACGCTCACGGTCGATGAAGAGGGAGTTGTTCTTGACGGACAGGTCAATTTCCAATGCGGCTTTGGTGCGGAGCAGGTGCTGAAGAGCGTTCTCAGAATCGCGCAACTTCGCCAGCAGCCCTTCCAAGGATTCCGTGATCTCACCAACCTCTTCAACTAGTCTGGAAAGATAAAAATGGCATAGTTTGTGGTAAAAGTTTCCAACTAGTCTGGAAAGACAAAAATGGCATGGTTTCTGTCTGAGTAATTGAAAAGGAAGCGGGTCGTAAATGTAATGCCGTGAGGTATCGTAGACATGACGACATTATTTTACCCTTCTTTAATGTAATAATAATAATAATAATAATAATAATTCATCCCTCTGCTTTCTCTAGGCTCGATTTTGTTTAAGGGGTAATTGTATCGATAAAGGAAAAAAATACAATTCATTTCATATCTTGGATGGAAATGGTCAGATTCTTTTAAAAGACGATATTCTGCACCTTGTGATTCTCATCATCAGATCTTTCTGACTCACTTCAGAATGTTATTCTGATAGAATTTGTGGCAGTGTTTTGCATGTCGCTATATTTTATAAACTTTAAAAAACGCACGCCTACACACACGGTCTCAAAAGCTTTGATGTTAAAGGTTTACTCTCAGTAGACTGCTGATAAAGGACTTTTTATGTCATTATACCCAGTAGGACATTCATTCCGATGATGAATGACACACTGTGCTCTTAGCGTTTAAACCTTTTGGTTCTCTGTCAAGCAAAACACAACAGGTATTTTACTTGTAAGTAACAGCAGTTCTTTTGTCTAATAAGACTTGCAGACAAATTGGCAGTGAAATGCATGCAAATTGAAAGAAACGGTGCTGATTAGCACTGCCATTTCTATTCTTACCTGTTCTGCACAGGATCGCGACATAGCTCCACGTTAGCACTGCCACTTCTATTCTTACCTGTTCTGCACAGGATCGCGACATAGCTCCACGTTAGCACTGCCACTTCTATTCTTACCTGTTCTGCACAGGATCGCGACATAGCTCCACGTTAGCACTGCCACTTCTATTCTTACCTGTTCTGCACAGGATCGCGACATAGCTCCACGTTAGCACTGCCACTTCTATTCTTACCTGTTCTGCACAGGATCGCGACATAGCTCCACGTTAGCACTGCCACTTCTATTCTTACCTGTTCTGCACAGGATCGCGACATAGCTCCACGTTAGCACTGCCACTTCTATTCTTACCTGTTCTGCACAGGATCGCGACATAGCTCCACGTTAGCACTGCCACTTCTATTCTTACCTGTTCTGCACAGGATCGCGACATAGCTCCACGTTAGCACTGCCACTTCTATTCTTACCTGTTCTGCACAGGATCGCGACATAGCTCCACGTTAGCACTGCCACTTCTATTCTTACCTGTTCTGCACAGGATCGCGACATAGCTCCACGTTTGGTCTGCGCAAGCGAATGTCCAATCGCGTGTGGGCAACCTGCATGGGCGCTTGTTTGTCCTGGATTGCCTTCTTCAGAAATTCGATATTTTTCTCCATATCAAAGACCTCCTGCAGCGTCTGTTGGCATAAAGAGTTAAAAAAGGGTATATAGCCAGTATATTTATCGTGGGAACTCTATCTTATGTACTTTAAAGCGATTGGCGGATTCAGATATTTTAAAAATTTCTATCACGTGTCGGCTTATTTTCATGACAAGATTATTCACCTCCTTGTTCTGGCCTAATGTGTTATCGAAACTTACAGTCAGTATGTTTTACAAATAAGATTAGTTATTTACAAGATAATGACACTGTCTTTGTCATTTAGTAATATACATGTATATGAACTAATGCTACTCCGGTATAGCACTTTAATGAGATTAGTGACTTCTGTTATGAAACTACTGACTTCTTGTATTATGAGACTACTGATTTCTTCTATTATGAGACTACTGACTTCTTGTATTATGACATTGACTTCTTCTATTATGAGACTACTGATTTCTTCGAGAGATGTGAGATGAATGATTAAATCTTTTAATGACTAAAGACTTTATTTTGAGATGACTGATTTCATCCACTATGGAAATTACTGACTGCATAGCAAGAAGACTGACTTAGTCCAGTAGGAAATTATTGACTTCATTGTACAGAAACCGATTTAATCCATTATGAGATTTTTAAAACTTTATTGTAAACAATAATCTATTAGAATCAACTGACTGTTGTAAATCTTCTCATTTGTCCATTATGAGACTATTGGCCTAATTTTGTGACGACTAACTTCATCCATTATCAGATGTGAAATATCACCCATGACGACACGATAAACTTCATTCACTGTAAGACCATTCACTTCTTTTATGACAAGACTCGAAAAGAGTCGGGTATAATGACACTCATCACCTTCTAACAAGTGCACCTTATCGATAACATTGCTCAAAACCACACCGACGCTACCCCATGCTAAGTAAGAAAACTATCGACAGACAAACCTTGGACAGGTGGGTCTGAATCTTGTTCCTGGCGTCAGTGGTCTCCTGGATGCGTTGGTTGAGTGCCACGTTGACGGCGTTAAATTCATTCCACATTTCGTTATGACAAGCATTGAACACGCTCTCCAGTTCGTTACGCATTTGTTTGGATGCGGCACGCTCACTCTGTGAACGCTGGAGATTGTCGTTACTGAAGCGCGCCCAAGTCTCCGGAACTGAGACCCTAGAAAATACACAAGGTACCGATGAAGTACTGTCAAGTTACTGTTTGTGTGTTTCTAGCTCTCCTTTTTTAAAGGGAATAATCTGTGGGTGTTTATTTATTTTTTTTTAAAAGAACAGAATTAATATGTATGTTTAGACAAAATAATATTGTTTGGGTAGATATTTTTACAAAATTAAATAAGTATGCGTGCTTCTTTGGTGCAATACAATGTGTGTGTGCGTGTGTGCGCATGCTTGTTTCACGCAACATTTCATAAAATAGGAAGCGGGATTGAGGATAGTGTGAATCACTTGAAAGACTAGTTCTTGCTCAGAAAATACATAGTACTACGAAACTGTGTATATAGTTAAATGCACAGCTGTAAGCCATTCAAATAAATAGTGCCGTTTATCATCGTTGTGCAACAATAGCATAGTGACGTTTTCTTAATACTGTGTAACATTATCAATCGCATAAAGCTATATATTACAGTTGCTAAACTTTTATACACTTTATGCATCATAGGCTCCCCTCCCTCTCACAAGCGCACTACTAAGGAATTAAAATTAATGCGTAGAGAATGTATTTAATTAATGGATAGATTAATATTTATGCAGATATTTTATTAATAGCTCTAAAAGTTGGAGGAAAGGGGAGGGGGAGGTAGGCGGTAGTGACTCGAAAATCCCAAACATACAAGAGGGTGGATGATATAGAATGAGAAAGAAAAAATGCTTCAGTGACTGAAGGAAAGGGGTAGCGGAGAGAGGAGGGGGGTCAGCACCTAAACTTTCATCGCGACATCCCATTCTTCATTACACATAAATAATATGTAATGAAGAATACACATTATTATTATTCAAAATAATAATTTTGATAATCACGAGAGCATGAATCTTTTCAAGTCAATTTATCTTTGGATTATTATAGTGGCTTAGCACACGAAAACGACTACAGGGACTAAATAAAATGTTTCTAGACTATAGTCATGCCATAAAAAGCTGTTTCAAGAAAAAGACTAAAAACAAATTAACTGCAGGCGAATTCGAAACATTTTGTGCTTTTAAAAAAAGCCTTTAATTAAACAAACTAAACTGAACAGAAAGCAAAAATGCATCTCAGTAAAAACAACAACAACCCCAAACCACTTTGCGTGTGGATTTTCTGACTACTCACACGATTTGAAGAAATTTTTCTTTACACTACGTGGGCGGTACAGACACATTTGAAAATTAATATGGATACCATCTGTTTTTAAGACTACAACAGCGCAGAAAAAAAGAACTATGCGCGTACAAGAGTGTGTGTGTGTGTGTGTGTGTGTGTGTGTGTGTGTGTGTGTGTGTGTGTGTGTGTGTGTGTGTGTGTGTGACTATGTATTGTTCGTGTGTGAAAAATATACCATCCGGTTTTATTTTGTTTATAAATTGGCGTGAGAATCGAACATCTGTCAACATGTAAAGTCTTAATTATGCTAGATTGGTTTTCAGTTTTACGCCATTTCTTTGGAGAGATTTTTCTTCCATTGTAAAGAATGACTTTGTAACTGCAGAGCTTGTACATCTAATCTCCATTTTATTGACAAATTGCAGCTCAAGCTGTGCCATACACACAGCCACAAAGATTTCCAAGACGACTGAGTTCTGGGGAAGGGTACTGGTGTCTTACCAAAAATACAGTGATTACAGTTCGGTGAAAATAGATGAACCTAAAGCATAATATAAATGCTTTCGCTCAATTTAATTTTGTATTTGGCTGGGGGTGGGGCAACTTGAAGGATACTTACCAGTCCTCTGGATTATCTTAAGTAATACAACTGTACTACTCACTATATGCAGGTTGAATAACAAATAGAGAATTTGCATTTGCAATATGTCAAAGGTAAAGATTTTATTTAGGTAAATCGAAATATGTTAAACAGCAATCTATGACTCACAGTTATGAAGACAGACAAAAAATAAAAAAAATAAAAGCACCTATGTTTGACTAGGTAAATAAGAAGAAATGCTGTTGTTGAAACAGTCTTTGCCTAATGTTTCTTTCTCTCATATTTATCTGTACCTTTTCAGTATTTTCTTGGAGTAAAAATAAGAAAAAAAATCTATTAGAGCATATAAGAATCGAAGACCAACAAAGTTGATAGATTTCATTCAAACTGAAACAGATATATAATATATATATATATAGCGTTCTTTAAAAACAAAATGTCATATTTTAGTTTTATATTCAGCTTAGATTTCATTTCCTAAATGCCATTCCAAGAAATAAAAATGATTCTCCTTATAACCTTTCGAAATCAGTAAACCCAGAACTGCTGTGTCATTTGTCGGATTTATCTCCCTTTAGTATGAGCCTGTGCTATTTAATACTAAAATTATACATTTGCTTTTAAATAATAATTTATATTAAGTTAGTACATGACTCAAACATGGAGCAGATTCATAAAACTAAAGCCATTCTAGAACAGCAACGGTGTTTTTATTTTTTTAAAAAGTTTTTGGTTGTTTGGGAAGATTTTGTTTTGTTTTGTTTTTTGTTTTTTGTTTTATTTTGCTTTGTTTTTAGCTTTGCTTTTTATTTGGAATGATGCCGATGTATTTCAACATAACTTCTTTCGGAATAAATTATCGTGTAGATAAATAAATTGATTTAATTTATTAAAATCTGACCGAAAACTGCATTAACCTACTTCTAAAGAATTATATCATTTCACGAATAATTTCAGCTACCAATGTTGTGTGTTCTTTCCAATAATGTTGCCAGCCATCATGAGTTTTGGTTTAATATAGTGTCTCAGCTTGATTTTGTTTTTAGTTCAATCCTATGCAATAATTTTATTTTAATAACAAATTTTAAAGACAATGACTGACAAGAAAAACAACCCTTGCTATGTAAATTTGTTCATTGTCCTAAACGGTTGCTCTCAACTCCTAAAGGTTAGCCCTTTCACCAAACGGTACACTATTAAGCCTCCTCTTCAGTACAGCATTGTCCAAAAGTGTTTACATGCAAACAAATGCAAACGCAAGCCAAAATGGAAACACTTCCAAATATATAACTGCAATTATAAAAAAAATTAAAGGGGGAAACAATTACTTGAAGTAACTTGAAATGTAGAAACAGACAAATCAATCAGAACAGTTTTTTTTAAAAAACAAAACTTTTGAAACGATCCCCCGGTTGTAGTTTATGGTCTCACGTGTTGTCGATGAGATGGACCCCATTGTGGTATGCGATCCCGCGAGAAGAGTTGCGCAAACCATGACAATGTGTATCCAGATTGTTTGCGATGAACTTGTCTGCGCTGTCCATTTCGAGTTCGTGCTGTGCAGCGCGGTCCAGACTGTGCATATAATGAATGGACATCTATTAGCTATCGATATTTGACTAAAACATAAGTGGTGATATCACCACAACTTACGTCTTGTCAATGCGTTCGACCCCATTGTGGAAGGAGATGCCCCGCGAGGAGTTGCGCAGGCCATGGCAGTTCGTTTCTAGACTGATCGCTCTGTCCTTGTCAATTTCATCTCTCTCGAGCTCGTGCTGGGCTGCTCGGTTCAACCTGTGTTGCGGGTTAGGAACAGTGGGGTGGGAGAGATGAGCAGCGGATGTGTGTGTGTAAGGGGAAGATGTGGAGAGATATTTTTTAGAAAGAGAAACAAACATCATTTGAAGCAACATATTATATACACAAGTATATTAATCATAGAATAATACTCGTCAACTACGATATAGTTAGTGCGAGATGATTAAGTATATAACTCTTTAAAAATAATATTTGCAGATGTGACATAAGAATTGCGAGATCCAGACATGTTACTTGAATCTTATGTCCTTTTAAGTTTTACAATCATTGGGTCTTTTAGTCTGCAAGATCGAAAATGCATTCTATTGTTTAGGAAAGGCGCTTACACCCAGCTAAATCACGGGACCAGATGACGCAAGCAACATGAAATAAACTCCCAATTCTGAACATCAGTGGTTTTCACCTCTATCTGCATCAGTTCCATGGGAAAAACTGAGTCAAATTTAAACCAAACAAAATAGAATATCCTTTATTTGACAATTTATTAATTTAATCACGATGCTATGAAATTATATATATATATATTTGTGTGTGTGTGTAATTTGAAAAGCATGATAATAAAAACAAAGAGATAAGTTTCTTGGGTTTGTCCATAGTACAAGAATCCATTAGTAGATGCCATATATATTATAATAATATAAAGTTAGCTAAATGTTTGTATAAGGTTGTATGCAACCGGCATAGTAGTATAAATAAATCAGTATTAGTCATAGTAGTAATTACATGTGCATGTGTGCTATTTACTAACTATTAACTGAAAGACGTACCCAAGCTGCGCATTGGCCTTCTCAATTGCATGGCGCATGCGCTCCTGACAGCGCTTGATAACATCCACTTCCTGTAACAAAGGTTAGGTTACTATCAAAAGCTTTGTATGCTAAATATATAAGATATTTTACTGTCATCTCCTTATCTATAAACCATCATTCATTTCATTAGCAGATTTATCAATGTTTAATAGTTCTGAAAGGTTAAGTCATCTGTTACTGATGTTCATTTATGTGTCATTTTGTAGAGATAAATTATATCGACTGTCAACTAAGCCATAACCAAACTATGTTTGTAACCAAAAAAACAGCTAAAAAGAGGGTTTTTAAAATGTCTAGCAAATATAATTTACTTTCAGTTTTTGTTGTTGATTGTTTAAGGTGGGTGGGTGGGAGAATAATTTTAAAAATTAACCATAGCAAATTAACGATCATATATCCAGTGTTGCCATGTAGTAGAAGTAAAGTTAACATCAAATAAATCCTTAATTAAAATTACACCAATTCCATTTTTAAAGAACAAATTACAAAATCGATTGCAATAATTATTGCGTGAATTGTGTATAGTAAATGTTATATGATTAGTTTTGCAATGAAACAGAATCGAAATTAACATCGTTAACTCAGTTAAAATTAGAGCTTTCTAAGAGGACAAATTTTAACGCTTATCGTAGCGAATGTTTGTGAGAATCTATCGTAGTAATTAATATGAGTTTAGTTTTACCGTGAAGGAGGAGTACGAATTTTGATAAAAGTTAATTTTACTTCAGGAATTCGTCTGTTAATGTATTCCTAAATTTCGATGCGTTTTCTTTAATGCTGTCGAAAACAAAAGAAAAAAAGAAATGCAGAAACGTTATTCTAACGCATGTATTTGAAGGAGCGGAGTGAGGAGTACGGACGAAGATTTAACTAAAAAAGAAACAAAGAAAGAAAGTATGGAAATATACTCATAGTAGTCACCTGCCAAATATCGATCAATATTTTTGCACGCGCCGACAAAATGCTTCGTTGGGCCAAGCCCTTGACCGATCACAAGTTGACATGTCTCGAAAGTCGAATACATAGCAACTGAGAACAAAATCGTTATGTGAGTTCGTGCAGGCGAATTACTTCTGCAGTTATAAGTTGAAGTAAATCATCTGGTATTAAACCGGACTTGGTTCTGTACGTAACATATGGAAGTAAAACTAGACTTGGTTCTGTCAGTGACATCTGGAAATAAAACTGGACTTAGTTCTGTCTGTGACATCTGGAGTGAAATTGGACTTGGTTCTGTCTGTGACGTATGGAAATGAAACTGGACTGGTTCTGTCTGCGACGTATGGAAATAAAACTGGACGTGATTTTGTACGCGACATCTGGAGTAAAATTGGACTTGGTTCTGTCTGTGACGTATGGAAATGAAACTGGACTTGGTTCTGTCTGTAATCTGGAGTAAAATCGGACTTGGTTCTGTCTGTGACATCTGGAGTGAAATTGGACTTCATTTTGTCAGTGACGTATGGAAGTGAAACTGGACTTGGTTCTGTCAGTGACGTATGGAAATGAAAATGGACTGGTTATGTTTGTGACATCTGAAAGTGAAACTGGACTTGGTTCTGTCAGTGACGTATGGAAGTGAAACTGGACTTGGTTTTGTCAGTGACGTGTGGAAATGAAACTGGACTGGTTTTGTCAGTGACGTGTGGAAATGAAACTGGACTTGGTTCTGTCAGTGACGTATGGAAGTGAAACTGGAGTTGGTTTTGTCAGTGACGTATGGAAATGAAACTGGACTGGTTTTGTCAGTGACGTGTGGAAATGAAGCTGGACTTGGTTCTGTCAGTGACGTATGGAAGTGAAACTGGACTTGGTTTTGTCAGTGACGTATGGAAATGAAACTGGACTTGGTTTTTGTAAGTGGCATATGGAAGTGAAACTGGATTTTACCGTTCACGTTACTCCATAAATGATCATTCACTGAGCAAACAGGTTGACATATAGTCGCTATACATTATATATAATAATTTTTCTAATGAAAGAACGCAAAGACGACTCACGAACCACCAAAAGGAAATCAAATTTGACGAAGATAGAAATGTCCTGTGAAGTGAATGCACCGTGGCAATAAAATGAACGCATTGTAGCAATTAGTATAGTTGAGGGTGGGGTGTAGATTATTCTTTACACTAATTAAACTCATTTACGTCTACATTATTTTTTTTTAAAACTCGCCGTTCATAGGTTCCAAGGCGTGTCTCATCTGACTTACACAAGTTGTCATTTACACACACACACACACACACACACACACACACACACACACACACACACACACACACACACACACACACAATGAAAGATAAAATAAAGCAGAAAGAAAAACAGAAGGTGGCTCGGAGTGAGATATTTAAACATAAGCACATACGTAATTTGGGGTTTAGTTTATATTAATTAAAACATGTAAGCGCCTTACAATCAAGGGTTAGCTCAACAATTCCAGATAAAAAGATTTGTTCGGGGTTTAGTGTTCGAACCCCGATCACCCGTTCGCAAAGCCAGGGCCTAGACCAATCGGCCAGCAATCCCAGCTCTACCCCTTCCTAGTGGACACAGGAATTAAATTATTCCTGTAGGTATATGAAAGCTCTGACCTAACTTTAGCCTTTTTTCCCTCCAAATATGTTCAAAGTGTGCGGTGGTATAATCAATTGTGACTACCTTAACTTTACAATGAAATCGTTTTTCTACGCTTTTACACTAACCACGCACGCTTACTTACCCTGATGAGTTCTTTCTCGGGGTTGTCGTGCACCAGATCGATAGACTGTCGTTTCTCGCGTTGGTACAGACACTCCTGCGCGACGTGCAAGGGGTTTTCGGTCTCTTGGAGCGCCACCTCCATCACTCGCTTAGCCTCCGAAAGAGCGTTGATTTCAGCAATCATGTTGTCTGTCTCGTGGTTTAGCTCTGTTTTCCAAAACGTGATGTCCCCGATACGCTCACCAAGTCGCTTGCCCACATCGCCCTGCGTCCGGCGGGTTTTGTCGTCTGTCTCCCGGCAATAGCGCACGGTGTCCAGTCTAAGGCGTTCAGCGTTGGAACGCACGCGATCAGAGGACAGGTAGTTGCCCTGGTTGGACGCTGCCCAGTCGTTGGGCGTGTAGCGGGTGTAGAGTGCGTTGCGAGCAGCAGCGAAGACTGGGGGAACCTTGATGGCGTCCAGCTCGCTCAATTGCGTTTTGGCGGACATTGGATCGGGCATAGATCGTGTTATGGCGGAACTGGGGTTGACTTTGGCCGTCTGGTAGTAGGTACCAGGCCTCCACGGGAGGGTGGTCAGCGAACGCCGCATAGGAGAAGGGGCTGGGTATGTGTCGAAGGATTTGAAGTTTGACTGCATGGTGCCAATGGTGGGCAGGTTGTAGGGATGTGTGCCGCTCAAGCGGGGCCCAGTCATGTAGGTTGCCGTCTGCGTGTGGCCAAGATATTCCATGGCTGGCGCGGTTTGGGCTGTTGGATAGACAATGCAAATGGACAACCGTTTAGTCTACAGTGTTGGAGATAATCAGCGTTTAGATTCAAGAGATCTGAGTGGAATCTTGAACGGAATCTGTGAGAACAATCATTTTGTGTCAGCTACTCTGTTAAAGATACCACTGAATTACAATTGCGAAAACGCGTTACAAGCATTGACTTGATAAGAAATGTTTTGACGAAATTCAAACTTTTCCATATCTCAATGCATGTTCTCAAAACTGTTAGAGCTATTTCGAAGGGGTTCTGTGTCATTTGCTGTGCACCTATGATGATGATGATGACGACGTCGATGGAAATGAAGATGACAAAGAGAAATTGGTGTTTTTCTTGACAGCTGCACTGATTGGATCAACATCCTTCCTAAATCATGCAACTTCTCATGCCAAGTGCAAACATGATAACCAACCAACATCCAGCCAACATCTAGCCAACCAGTCGGTAACAGAAAGCAAAATATCGTGAGAAATATTCCGTGCTGCTGCTTCTACTGGTCAATATGGCATAACTCGACATTTGTACCATCATTCCATTCAGCCTTTGTGAATATTTAGAGATTATTTATAGCACACTCTAGATTGGGGTTAGAGAGTAGAGAAGAACCTGAGTAAAAAAGTTATTTAGGATAGAAAGATTCATTTATTTCAAAAACAGACCGCAGGAAGTTTGAAAAGGGTCCACGCTTACCGACAGGACTGTAAAATCAAAAGTATGTATTGTATATTCTAATACTCTCAGGCAATGAAATTAAACTGAAACGAAGATACTTTATTTCATTATTTCACGTTATTCAATAAAATATATAAACTTAAATATGACATGTAATCTGTGGGAGTTAGTGTGGGGAGGTTATAGTGGTCATACTGTGTGTGTGTGTGTGTGTGTGTGTGTGTGTGTGTGTGTGTGTGTGTGTGTGTGTGTGAGAGAGAGTGAGTGACAGAGAAAGAGAGCGTGTATGTGCGTACAGAGAGAGTGACCCATGTTCTTGTTTTAGCTAATGGAACTTGGATGAATCAAAGAAATTTAGAAGAAGTTTTGAAAAATCGTGTCTTTTAAATATTACGCAACTGTTTTGCTTTTCTCCTCATCTGATACACTGCAAGAGTGCAGAAATTGAAAATCTACTCTGTCTACGTGCGTTGAATTTTTTTCTTACAGTAGTGACCACCACAAAATTTAAGAAAGCAAAAACTCAAAGTGACGGCTACTTTTGATGAGAATATTGTATATTTATTACTTTTGTATATATAAGATAAAAATATTTCACACGTAACGATGAAATTTCTTTAAAGGAGAGCAGTCTAGTAAAAAAAAAAATGACAACATGAGAATATAAAACAAAACTACATATGGCCGATGACATTTTTTTTTTTTTAAAGACGGTCATATCTGTTTCCGATCTGAAACTTGTTGTTTTGTACAAATTTGCATTATTTCACATGATTGCCTGTCGCCAGATACTCATAGCAGTTACATCCGGGAGTCTACTGAATGCAGTGAATACAGAGAGTTTACAACTGACGTTAACCTTGCAATGTTTTGCGACTTGTACTTACAGGGACAGCGCAGGGAGAATAAATTTCAGAGCTAAAAGCTGTTGTAAATAAAAATGGGATTTTAAAAGATATTGCAGTGATCTCTATCAGTGATCAATAGCTCATTTTTATTGCTGAAATCGTATTTATTAACAGTAGTAACACTTGTTTCAATTGGCTGGTCGTTTTGGTTAATCTGGACGGCTAGCTATTACAAGGCGAACAGTGTACTTTCAAAACTGGTATAACAACAGGCGTTGCTTTATGACTAATATTAAGAGAAACGGTGAAATTGAGAGCAAAATCCATGAGATACCATAAATAATGTGAAGATTAAGACTCAAATAAATCAGCAATAAAAAATGTCATACAAATCTTTGAGTCACGCCTTGACAGGTCTGCATCTGACTTCAATAAACATTGATTCTCATGTACGTAAACACACGCACGCGACAAAACGCACTCACACATGCATACAGACTCATCCCCTTCATGTCCACCATTAAAAGACCAGTACTTTATATTAATTTATCATATTTGGTTTGTTTGTGGTTCAAAATGGATTAAAGAGTTGTTATCAATGACAAGTGAGAAAACGATGGGGCCGGTTATTTAATGTCCACTATTCACGTGGAATTCGTACACATTTCGCTAGCCTCACCAAGCATTTGATTTCATAAACAAATAGTGTACATAGGTTTTTAATCAATTTACAAAAGTTTTCTAATTTAATACCTCGTAGTAATTCAAATTTCCCCCAACTTCCTCTCTATAAATAAATATACCTGTAATTAATACAGAATAATAGTGCTGAATAAAATAAAATCAAGAAAATGAAAATGAAAATAATTATGTCTTATAGAAAGCAAATTAAGAAACTACTTACCTAATTGTACTTTCCAAGTCAATTTAAAACTAAACGTACATTAGAAGACGGCACTATATCGAAACATCCTGCATTGTTTCCGATGGTTAGTGTCAAAGTCAATTGTGTTTCCAAGACAAACGCTGGCAAAAATCCAACCCATTAACTGAGCCAGCCATGTAACTGATTTGTTCTATTTTCAGCCGACGACAGCATCAAAGATCGTGTATGTGGGTCACCGTTTTTGCTCTCACACATAATTTTTAAGTGCAAATGCATAAATGCTCTTATACTTTACTTTTTGATTTATAGATTTTACAAATATATTTGTGGAAACAATGTGTGCGGCACGCTATTTAAGCTGATGGGATTTTTTGTTTTATTTAAAGTTTGTGTTTCTCGCCAAAATTATAAATCAGTTAAAGAAAAGGTGTATTTATATTTTTAATATTTTTCTTAAAAATAAATATAGTGAGTCAAACTATAAACTATATTATACGTGATGCACAAAGTAATCTCACGGAACTATTAACTTATTAAACGTTGTTGCAGTGAAATAAACGCAATGAACATTACTAAAAAGTATGTTGCTAGAATTAACTTACCTGGAGAGGTGAAGATCGGTTTGAGGACTGATTGACTACAGTGACCTTATAAATCAGCTAATAAGTGAGTTGAGTTAATGTGGCACCAAACGTATCTAGTAAAGAGTAGCCAGGTCGATAGCTGCAGCAATTAAGAAAACTTTCATGCTCGGCCTCTCGCCTATGTGCGAGTGTTTGGCTTGCCAGCTACCAGGCGACACTAGGCAACCACAAAGGGACATTACTTCAATCCTCCTACTCCTTATCGTCATAAGCTTCGAGTCAGAAACGAAAACCGAGTACATTCCCTTAGCTCGTACTACTTATAGATAAGTGTCTGCTATTAGATTTAATCCAAAAGGAAACGTAAACTGGGTAATTAGTCACAGTACAATAACAGCACTTGGAAAGGAAAGTTATTATCTAGTAATTCAATAAATGTAGTTCGATTATCCAAACTGAATTTGGGCAGGTACAACAAATCTTTTAATGATTCAGTTAACCTATACAATTGCATGCATGCACTTTTTTCGAAATTTTTCAGACAAATCACAAAGTTAAGTCAAAAAGTAAAAACAATTAATATTCTCTCATTTTAAGGTGGTAAAGCACTACAATAAATATAATTAATATCGAAAGTGTCATTTATCTTATTTTCAGCAACAGTGAATTGAAACGTGCACACAGACTACTTTTTTAAAAGATTGCTTGTGGTCAATGTAATTTATATAATGTTAATAGTTACTATTAACGATTAAGATAAAGAGCGAAATACGTTTGTAATGGTACTTTAAAGTTCAGCTAGACAGTCTCAAAATCTGTTGATAACTTGAGATGTTTATATGTCGGATGTGGCATACAGAGACAGAGAGAGAGAGAGAGAGAGAGAGAGAGAGAGAGAGAGAGTGTGCACAAACGCGTTATTGAGTCAGTTGACTGTGACACTAATTGGTTGGTTGTGAAGGGAGATGAAATGTCTGAGATTTGGAGAATAAACCATGTTAATATTACTTTTTACTATTTTTTTTTTTACTTTTTCAATTTCTCTTTGCCTCCAAGTTTTTACTTTTTGTTATTCTAGTTTCTGACCAAATTAACCACTCATTTGAATTGCTAAGAGAATATTAGGAGGTATACATGACTGATTTAAACATCTTGATTATCATCGTTTGCCGTTCTTCGCATTTCGTTGTAGTTTTTCGTTTTGTTTTAGTCTTTTTCACAAAGAGAAGAACTAGTTCATTGCACGGATGTTATAATCAATGTCACAAGTCGAAAAACATATGCTAAACTTAAAAAGCATATATAGGCCAAGGAATACAATTATTCTTGTACTACCGCGTAAACGAATGAGATTATGGAAATTATATTTGTTACTTTTCGCCTGCATATATCAATTACATCTTTTTTAAAGAAATATACTGAAAATCTTTAAAGTAAACAAGAATGAGTTATGAGGCACACAGTTATAATAAAAATATCTGTCTCTTTCATGAATGTTAAGCCATTCTTTACTGGTTGGACATATTAATTTGTTAACGGGACCATGAAGCCGGTCGTCTGACTAAAAAGCAATATAAATTATTTGTTTTTAGAAAACAGTTTATAAATACAAACTTTTAAATACAAACAAATATAGATGTATTGATATTTTGAAAAAGTATCTATCACCTTCAACAGACATAACTGATCGGACGCAGCGAATGCCTGCCTCTCAAGATACACGCTTCAGCAGTCGACGCCGTCGCTAAGGATAACAGCTCATGTACCCACAATGCATTTGATACCTAACGTTACAATTATGAACTCTTTTGCTTGTGAGAACTAAAACTGACTCTAGCTACGCAAAATGGCGGATGTTCCTGAAAATGCACCCGAACGTTAGTATTTACAATGAAGCTAACACTTTTTAACAGTTAATGACTTTTTTTTTAAAAACAAGTACGCGAATAAACAAAATTAAAAGCGTGCAAATAGTTGTTTTTAAATATAACTTTCTATCGATATATTAACTTTAATGCTTGCCTAGGTAGTCTTTAAAAACTTTATTATTTTTCACCCACTTTTAATTTTATCCTAATTGAAATTTACTTAATTTGTAAATAGTAACTTACCGTATATAATTATAGTATATATTAAATTACTGTTTTGTTTATAAATACTTTTGCCATTACTGCTACTACTACTTTACTAGTAGTACTACCGCACTAGTATAAGTAATAATAGTCTGCTATAATTTAATAAATAATAATAGTAATTTGCATTGGCTGCGTGTATTAGTTCTATTACCAGAAGAACAGAAGTAATAAAGTTCGAATTAATTTTTGTTTGTATGATACTATTACTAACACATTGTTGGCATTTTGTTGTGTGCACAGTAAGATCTTTAGATAATCTTTAACCAGCGCTTTAAGTGGTACAGTTTGTGGGATGTTCAATGTTGTGTAATTCTATTTTCCTACTAAAGCACAATCTGGCTTTAAAATCCTGGTGAAACTTAATTTGCAGAGTTATAATTATTAAAATCTGCATTGCATTATATTATTACAAATACAATGCATACATTTATGTGTTTACTGCTACCAAACAGTGAAACACACTACAGTTACAAACCTTTTGACAGAAGGGATTTTTTTTTTACTCTTTTAATTTAATGAAAAACTAGATATGGTTTATCACATCCAAATTATTCCATTGATAAATAATAGGAATCATTTATTTAGGTACTTCTAGACATTTTTTAACTATGAAGATCTGCTGTCTTGATTTCAGTGAAATTATGTTCCTACTAATTCATTACTCAATAATTAATATCATTACTAAAAGTATATATAATGTGTGAATTAGTCTGATTACAGTATTTTGAGAATGAAGCTTACATTCTTAAAATGTGCTTTACTGTCAATTAAAAGGCCATATAATATTTCAAAAGGTGAAGCAAAATGAGTGATGAGCCACAAACTTTGTTTTCTAACATACAGTTAAACAGTCAAATAAAATAAATGCTATAATCTCTGCAAATTTGTATAATTCATAATTTTCTCGATTGTTCACCATTTGAGAAATGTATGGAATAATAAAGTTGGACAATTGAGGTTGAACACAATTTATAGTAAATTGATCAATTATCTTTGTAGCATTAAATGTGAAACTGTCAAGCAAGTGAAGCAGAAATAACCTAACCCATGACCTGAAAGGTCACCTTCATGCATAATTCTCTAAAAATAGTAAAATGGTCAATAATAAACCTAATGAGGAATGTTCTCACTCTGCATCTATTAGATTCAGATAATAAAAATTAAAATTAATATTTGGGTTTCTATTTGTCTTTATCTCATACTATAGTAAATTGTGTAATTTTATAAAACAGTTAATATAAAAACCTTTGACCTTTGTATATTTTAATTTTGCTTTTGAAATATTTTGTGGTTGGCACTCATGATAGAAAAAATGCAGTGACAAGACTTTGCAAAGCTTTAAACCAAAAACATTACTTGTTTGATTAGTCCACATAATGCCTCATATTATTATCACTGGCAAAACATGCACCTTATTTAGACTTTTCTACACATTTGCACTTCATGTGTTCTTGCGTGAAAATAATGTTTGTGGTTTGAAGCATTTACACAATTTATTGCTACCTACTCCATATATTATACGGGTTTACTCTGCAATAGATTATTAAAATTTACAACATGAAAAATATAAATGAAAAATAGTAAAATCTAGTTTTAATATTTATACTAAGTATGCCTAAATTATAACTCTAGCAAGTACACTTAGCTCATTAAAAAATATGAATAATAATATATTATTAATAAAAGTGCATTTATTCATTAATATAATTTGATGTTTTCTGTTCAACTCTTTACTCATTAAGAGAGAAAATATAAAAAGAATAAAAAAATTAAACCATGTTACCTTGATTTACATAAAAACCATGAAACAGTAAAAATTATTCAAAGTCTATTACATTAAAAGAAAATAAAGTCAGAATAGAATTTGTTTTAATTTTATGTTAGTGTAATATTTTGTCATGCAGTTACTAACATAGATAACAAATGTGCTTCTTTTTTTCATTAATGTGATATAACTTTTAATTATCATAATAATGGATATTTTATTTGCACCACACATATTTTTTTTGCAAAAAAAGAAAAGATATGTTTGTGATTTTGGGTTGGTAACATATATCAAAATATTGACCAGAAAATTGTTTTCCACATATAATTGAATTTTGATCAGTAAAATATATTTACAGTCTTCAAAATTAGGGATATGCAAGTTATTTGTTTAAATTTAAAAAATATCCTAACATCACTTTCTTCTATTTGAAATATTAATACTTTGCTGCATATCTGTGTGCAGACTGCCCAGGGACATTCAGTTCTCTAGCAGGAAAAGTCAGTACTTGTGATGGTTGTCCAAACCAATCAGTTTGTTCAACAATGCCAAAAGAGCCTGACCCTGGTAGGTTGATCATTTGTTTGTTGTCTGTTGTCTCACAGATTACTGTAAGTTTTAAAATAATTTATTTACTTTTACACCCATCATCTGTTCTGCAACACTAAGACCATACACATTTTCCATGAGATTTTGCTGCCCAGCTCCAGATTTCACAGCTCATTTTATTTCCGCTAGAAACACTTGAGCTATTAATTATTTTGTAACTTATTGTAAACAATGATAGTATAATACAATGGCAAAATAGTATAGTAAATAATTTTAATTGAAAAGTAGTCGAAGGAAGTCTATTTTTTTTTAAATAAAATTTTAATTTTAATTTCTGAAGTAAAAAAAAAAGGTTGAAACACACACACATATACACACACATGCATGTGTGCCAAAATAGAGTGAATGTACAAATTCATCATATGATTTTAAAATTATTTTCTACAAAGACTATCTATATTGGATGTGCATTATGTATTATTCATTGTCAGCATTCTTGTCAGACAGGTACAAAAGATCTTTATCTGAAATATTGCCTCTCCTGAACATTTAGACTTTTAGATGCCTGGTACCTGGTTTCAAGAGCACAACTTGACATTTGAAAAACTAATATGCACAAAAATAATAAAAGAATCAAAGATGTATTCATGTTCATCATTCTTGCAAATGCTTAGGTTAGAGTGTATGAGCTGCTTACAGCTAGAAATGTGCATAATTTTTCTCACTTTCTCTTAAAGAGCATGCTATACAGTGACCCAAGTACTATTAGTATTAGGTAGTGATAAACATAATTCTCCAATTTCCAACTAAACTGTAATAAAATACATGTACTAACAAGACATTTTTTTTGTTGTCATCACTTCTCCACCAGTTATTCTACCTGTCCTAGGCAGTTATATTTGTCACACCTTGATGTATCTACATTAACATGAATGTATTTATTTTGAAACCATACATTTTTTTTGTTGTTGTTCTCAGCCATTCAAGAAATTAATAAGAAATTATCATCAGTGCAACACAAGATTATAGTTCTGTCTGGCAAGGGAGGCGTAGGCAAAAGCACTTTTACTGCACACCTTGCACATGGTTTAGCATCAGATGAGAAAAGACAGGTAAATAAATTAGTATTGTATCATAAAGTTCTTTTTTTTCTATATCATGGAGGAGTTCTGTTTATTTATCATTTTTTTTGTTATTGCTTATTAATTTTTAATTATAGACAGTTGAACTTGATTTTTAATGTTTGGTTTTTAAAGTTAAATTTCAGTCATATTGAAACAGGGTGAACATTTCCATCATTTGCTTAAAAGGCGCCAGTTAAAAGTAGAACTTTTTAATTTATTGCTGCTGTTTCTGTGAGATTCTGTGATAATCTTGTGAGATTATTTCATTAATCTGAATGGAATATAAAATGTAAGAAAAGATTGAGAGAAGAGTGAACACTGAGTTCATAGTATCAACATCGTATCACAAGTGCCATTCTTGGATAAAATAAGAACTAAGTTTATACAGAAATATCTACCAGCTCAGTAAAATCTTCACCCTTTGTAAACCACACTCATTTTCATCATTTACATTTTTCTTTTTAAAATTGAACACCTTGTCCTAAGTGGTATTTGTACAGTCATTGACATAGAAGCATCAGTTTCATTATAAAACTGTGAACATATAAATGCACACATATGCATCATGCATTTTTTTTAAAGAGTATTTAATGTAGAAATATAAATGAACTATTCAGCCAGCTTTTTCTCCGCAGACTAACTGGACCATATTTACTTGAAACACTAGCAAACAATTATCTGTACCAGTGGTTCACAAATTGGTGTCCATGGGTGCCATGATAATCTTATGCAATGGATGAGAACTTTTGGAATCTGGTTGACCAAAAAATAAAATCTTATTTTGGCTCCACTTATCTTTGTGATAAAATCGAAATACAGATCTTAACTTATAGATGCCCATCTTGACGATTGCTTAAAAATGGGATTGTCATCATATTCTCCCAACTATACCAAATTGGCTGATGAAATGCAGTACCAACAATCATACTGACTGAAAACTACATGAATTAATATCTTTTCTTCATTGATTACTTATGCGCACTTATGATTAACTTTTTCATGTTTGGGTTTATTTCTTGTTTATTGACATCCAGATACAAGTAATAATACTTAGAATATTTTTATTTAACCGTAGCTGGCTAATTATAATAAATTAACCTTATTCCTTTCTGTTTTAGCCCTTCACTAAATCCATCAAATGTTCTAACAATAACTCTTAATACATCTGGTCCTGTTGTGTCCAAAGGAATGGTCTCACATTATATAATTAACATTTCCTATTGAGGTTCAACACAAATCAAGTTACATAATGCCTGCTGTCTGATGATCATTAGTGTCCTGGATTGGGCTCATAATTTTTTTACATAACAAACATCCAGCCTTGAAGCTAAAACAAGATTAATTGTAATCACCGGTCATCTTGACAAAACATAAATATTGCTTAAATTAATATCAGCATAATAATATAATAATAATAATAATAATAATAATAATAAAAAAATATAATTATATATATTTAAGAGCAAATTTGCTCCATCACTTTATGTATATTTTACATATAATCTTTTGCATATTATTGAAGTCCAAATACAGAGTAACCCTTGAATTATTCTTGATGCCCGCCACACTCTTTTGAAAACATGAATGTGCTCTTGGCCACAAAAAGGTTGGGAACAATTGATCTAGACATAAAATGACAATTTCAGTTTTTGAAGAATATTATTACATCACAGATTCCTGCCACTAGTTATCTGCCTTCAGTGTTCAAGGTGATGTTTGCACTAACAAATGTTAAAATATCAGAAGAACTTTAAAAATAAAAGGCATTTGCTTGTGATAAATTACTGGGACTGCTTACTTACTTTAAAATTTTTTTTTTTACTTTTATGCCAATCTGAGGCTGTTCAAAGTTTTCTCTATAGATAAGAATTCTAATTCTAGACCCATTAAACATTGCACACATCATTATATAACACGTTTTCCATAGAATTCACATATCTGCAAGATGAAAAGTTACCCAAAAAAAAGTTATTGTCCAGTGATTGTCAGCTACATACACTTTATTTACAAACACTATTTACACTATTTACAAAACACTGTCCACTTTTTATTGGCTGCCAAGGTGCTTAGGGAAGCAAGAGTCCTTGCAAAGGTTAATCTGGCAGACATCACAGCCAAATGTGGTCTCCACAGCTCTGCCAGATTCAGTACAGCGTTTGGCCACTTTGCAGCGCACACAGACTTTCTTTCTTCCTTCAAATTTCACCAGCTTATGTGCACTTACATTGACCTGGGCCACTGTCAGGCTCTTTCTTTTGGATGCTGCCTTACTTCTGCAAGAAAATCCTGCAATGAGCTGGTCTGAGAGATCCAGGCGGTAGTCCAGCAGGGAGTAGCGTTTGCTTGGCTTCGCAAAGCACTTCTCGTACAGGATGAAGGCGTTGTTGATGGCTGAGTCAAAGACAAAGCTAAGCAAGTACCTCCAGTACTTCCTGCACTTCCTGATTGTGCTGTAGTACCCCCTCATCTGGTCAGCTTTGTCCACTCCCCCCAATGCTCTGGTTGTAGAGCTTGACAACAGCAGTGCAAGGCACAACCACTCTGGCGCGAGAGCATCGGTCCCAGCGCTCAACTTGGTCCATCTTGTGTGAGGTGTTGGTGGACAGTATCAGCACATCTCGCTTATCATGCCATACTGTTGCAATAAGCTGATCCTTCTGAAAACCTGATGCTCCCCCTGCTTCAGTTTCCTCTTCTGTTTGAAGGCCACAGGTAGTTCCTTCCTGTTCTTGCGCACTGTTGATGCTGCGTAGGTCTTCTCGCGCAGTAGATTGTTCAGGAGGGCCACAGAGGAAAAAAAGTTGTCAAAATAGAGGTGATGGTATCTTCCAAGGAATGGAGAAGCCAGCTTCATCACCACATCATACCCCAAGCCCTGGTGTGTACCATCTGCTCTCCTTCCACAGTAGACATCAAATTGAAGAAGATAGCCACTCTCAGATTCACAAGCACACCAAACTTTCATTCCCCACTTCACCGGCTTGACTGGCATGTATTAACGAAGTGTGCTTCTGTCTTTAAAAGAGATCATTGCTTCATCAATGCTGATGTCTCTGTGGGGCTTGTAAGCTTCTAAAAATTATTTGTTTGTCATGTCTAGAAGAGGCCTGATTTTGAAGAGACGATCAGTGCCTGCTGAATGAGTGTTGTCTGCAACAAGTAAATATTGCCCAAGCTTCTTAAATCTCTTCAAAGGCATTACTTTGTTAATTCCAGGAACACCTAATCTATCATCACCCGACCAATACATTTCTTCTCTTGGCAGGTTATGAATACCTAACAAAATAAGAAGTCCAAAATACACTTTTATCTTGGTGCCGTTGGTTTCTTTCCAAAGTGGATCGCCATTTTGTTTTTGTACGATCTTCTGACGAGCATACTTGTTTGTTTGATCGGCAATTTTTTGAAACATTTCTTCTTTGAAAAGCTGGTAGAAGAAATCCAGCTGAGTAGAATTATTATCTAATATAATAGTTGGTCCTGTTTCTGATTTAAAATCGGAAATATTCAGTGCCAAAGTATTACTACTCCAAACATGTGCATCTCCACTAACGCCCACCCCCTCCCCCTCTTTGACATCTTCAGAATCATATTCACTCTCCTCCCAGTCAGAAAGATCCAAAGTATGTACACTACTAACGCTAATGTCACTATCAGAATCAAAATCAACTTCTCTCATCTCATTATCCTTGATATTAAACCCACTAAACTCCTCGCTGTCACTAGACGATTCAACGAACTCCATTTTTTGATATATGCTCGATATATGCTCGCAAAAAACAAAGAAAACTTTAGGAAAAAATTAATGCTGCCACGTGAAAACGCTTCAAAATAGCGCGGGAATCGTACAAACGTCATGCTTCCTATTAACACCGGAACTCTCACAATTTCTCGAACGATATGAGAAGGAAAGAGCACTGGTTGCTATGGGCGCCGTTGGGCGTTCTGCCCTACACGATGTACGGACGGCATTGGGCATTCCGCCCGGTAAAGAGTTAACTAATCAAATAATCACTTAATCATTTAGCAAATGGCTGCCAATCAGAATAATTTAATTAGCAAATCACAGGAACGGGGAAGTAATCAAGAATCCAGATCAGACTCGGTAACAAAAGTTGTAAGTTGTAAAGTAATCAAAGAACTTCTCTATAAAAGGTTTAAGTCAGACATGACCATTTATTGATCTTTCCCAAAGGTAGTTCAAGAGATGACACCAAGTGAGTTGAATAATTAACCTGATGATTATTTGTTCAATCTGAGAACAATGTCCATACTGTAGGAGAGAGAGGATATCCAGGCTTATGCTCCGAGCAAGGAATCAAGATTTATTTTTTTTAAATGGATAATTTTGCATGTGCTAGAACTGTTCCGTAGTTCTTCTCAAGGTTTCTCCAGGGTTGAGACCAGTTAAAGTTATTTGTGCTACATTAGAAGGTAATCTTTAACACATCTTCATACAGTGCAAGAAACCTTTTTCATTTTATACATCACAAGAAAAAAAAACAGATGATGAGGTAATGAGAAATATTTCAAATTTTCTTATGAGAAGTTTGTGTATGCTAGTTACCCATTTGCAACTGTGTCTACTGAAGATGCTAGTTTAGATAGAGTAACTTATCACAATAGGTAGGGCTGGAAATCAGCAGTAACAAATGTGGTTGTCAAAAGTTGGAATTTGTCACTGGACTTTAAAATAAATGGCAGTATTTTACACCCTGGATTGAATTTTTGCCCCCATCTTTCTCATCATCTCCTCTTGACAGAATCTATGGTCTATTTATTTCTTTTATCAGATTTATGACTAAATCTAAATGTTTTATTTTTGTGGTGAAACGTAGTTGTTTATTATATAAGAGAAAAGCACAATAAATGATTTATAGAAATGTTTGTAATCTTCTCTTATCTCTACATAATTCTTTTGAACATAATTTGGGCTAAGACAAAAGATGGTCTTGTGGGGGGAAGTAGATCATCATACATTGACAAATTTGTAAGTAAAAGGCAGCCTTTTCATCTGTGCATTATAACTCTAACATAAAAGTAACAAGGTCTGATTGATTATGAAAATTTTAGTACAATCTTATAATAACTTTTTTCAAAACTTTGCAAGCCTTGTTATATCTGCTCTTCACCATTAAAATATGTGCATTAATTGATCTAATTGATCAAAGAAAGTAAGATCTGAATGAGAGATTAACCATAGAGATATACATAATTGATTCAACAATTACTGGTTGATGAATAAACACAATGCTTTTGATCAGAACAAAATTGTGTTTGTCCAAACAAAAAGACAGAAACTTAAGAGAAAATGAATATTTAAAATTGAATTATATTAAATGACATCTTGCCTTTACTTTTAAAGCGATTATTAATGTATTTATTTATTAAAACTGGTACACAACAATAAAAGTTATTAAATTATTACATTGCATTGTACTAAATACCATAATGTATATAAACCATACACACACACACACACACACACAATCTTGCATTTTTAATTTGAACAATCTTGTGTGTGTATTTATTTAATCTATGTAGTTAACTCAAAAATTCAATTGTTTGTTGTTTTTACTTGCTTTTCAAAGCTTTCATTCCTTTTTCAATGATAACAAACATTTACCATTATGAAAAAAAATTAATGCAGTAGAATTTAGTATTAAAATTTGTAGTGTTTTTTTTTTTTGTTGTTGCTTTTTAAATTAGAATGACAAATATATTTCAATCTGTAATGTGAGATTGTTGATATTCTGAGATTTTATTTTTAATAATGCAAGTGTTTCAATTAATTACATTTACACATGAATCTCTACTCAAGTTTTATTTGTGCACTTTCATAGTTCATTGAATACTTGATTAACTCATGGCTTTAAATAATGACACAAAGCACAATCTCTTGATGTTTACTGACCCACATAACTTATATCAGTAACTGATTATTTATCTTTTAAATCTAAAACACCTGGCTTATCTTGATAGATGATATCAATCTCACTCATTACACTCAAGTATGCATTATAGAATGATTACACGCTCTCTAGATATTGAGTTTTATTGACCAAGTGAAATGCCTGTCTCCACAAGTTTATCTAGTTATTGATTGTTACAACAACAAAAAAAAAAAGGTAAGGAATTTTGCTAAGTCACCTAAATAGTTCTTCTGAAGACTGCAAAAGAGATTAGAGAGGCTTTATAACCTTGTTAAGAAATTACCAAAATTGAGTTTTCTTTAAAACTACAAGAAAAAAATATTATTATTGATGAACAAAATAACTAAACTTTTATTTGGCTTTGTGAAAACAATGCCCCAAACTTGGCCAATTCTTTGTATTCTACAGATAGTTACTTTATTTCAGTTCAAAATAATAACATTATTAAACAAGGGACATACAGGCTAAAACATATAAGATAAGTAAAAGTTATTAACAAATAGTGTTGTTTAGTGGCTTAAAATAATGTCAGACTTACAGAATATATTTTTTCTTGGGTATAGTGGAAGGAGGGATAAATGTTGCTTGGTTATAGGGGAAAAAAATCATCTATCAAGAAAGTTAATATTTGTAATATATGCAACTCTTTTATTTTATTTTTTTTGGTAATAAAAGCAAGAAAGAAAAATAATGTTTAGATACTTGTAGTTAGACAGGAAATTAGAAAAAATATTAGGTGGGTGGAGAAAAAGTCAATGACAGTCTGCTCAAAGCGAAATGAAAGGGTGGGGCCAGTAGTGTTTGTCAGGTGAATTGGGGAATGAGAGAACTGAGTAAAAGTGACAAGCACTATACACTACTTAATGGATAAGTGTTTCAAGAGGTTCTGATAATAAATCCCACTTATGCCCAGTGGGGTGCTCTAGTAGTGGAGTATACTACTCCTCTTGCAGATTGTGCATTGTGCTCATGACAGACTTTTCCATATCTAAAGCAATGATGCTATTGATTACCTTCCCAACATTCACTCTGATATTGTAAAGCTAACAATAACTGAGTTAACTGCATGAAGCTTGACTAATTACTAGTAGTAGTACTAGTTCTGTACCTTTTAGGATGACACTATGTTTTGTATATTTCTCAGCATCTCTAAAATATAATATAGTGTATTTTCTCATTGTATGTCAAATGATTGGTCACTTATTTATTACTGTATTTTGCATTTCATTATGTGGACTGTCTGAATTTTTTTCCCCTTAGTAACATAGGACTAAAAGGATTTTTTAACTTTATTTACATGTGCATGCACACAACACAGAGTTAATTTTGTTAGAGTACCACTGTTAACCATTAATAATTTGTATTAGCATCTGGTCTCTTGATAATTTTTACAGATTACATGGAGCTCATGCACACACATATCCATACTGACAAATACAAACACAAACTAAGAGTATTTGCTGAGGAAAAGTATTTGAATATTCAAAATTTAGAATATGCAGCCTGGTGACTGGGGCAAACTCCCTCTGGATAACTCCTTCCCATTTTTTTTTTCTGAATCTGTAGATCTGCTGTTTTAATTAATTTACATTTTGTCAGGTACCCCTTGAAATCTTTTTGCATGATACCAGTGGAAAGCCTACTATACTTTGGGAAAGATTGATATTTGTTTTGATTGCAGTCCTAAGGAGTATGAACATTAACCATTATCCATAGGTCCTTCACAATATAATTTTTCATGTTCTTAAGTATTATATTTCATAGTAGTGTCCCTAGACAAACCTAATGCATGCTATTTGTGCTATTGCTTTTATGGCTTATTTTTTAACTCCTTCACAGATTGGTGTTTTGGATGTGGACATTTGTGGCCCGTCTATTCCCACCATCATGGGTGTGGCAGGGGAGCAAGTTAGTTTTTTCTTTAATGTCTGTGTGCATGGAGATGTTAGGTATAATGTGTATTTCATTAACTGAACAAATTTAAAGTTTATTATAATATAGTAAGGCATTCTGATTAAGTTATGCTAGTATTTATATCAGGGGTGCCCAGAGTTTTAAAGAGATGATGGCTCCACAAAAATTTGCTTTGCTAGTTTTTAGCAGATTTCGTTCAGTCTTGTGTATCCCCACTATATGCTATATTGTTATTCAAATGAAAGTGAAATCATCAAATTCCACTTTTTTGGACTCAGAGTATACTATAGTCTATACTCCATGTTTTGAGATTTTCTAGCAGCTACTAATAGGAACCAAAAATAAGGAATTTTTTCCCCATATACTACCTCCATTACAAAATTCCTAAAATATAGAAACATTCAAAATTGTGACAGAGTGTCTTTATGTGTGTTCTAATTAGAGAAATTTTATTCTTTTGTTGTGTTCTTTTAAATAAATATTACAAATACAAAGAGTAAAAACAGCCCAGCTACTGAATATAATAACCATTAAAAATAATGGCACAACACTTTATTGGAAACTGATGAAGAACTTATGCTAAAAAGTGAAAGTATCATTTGATTGATATTTTTTCTTAATTTTAATTTTTCACTTAGTTCCTTCTCTGATTGTGTCCAAGATATTTGAGTGCCACACTATTCATATCTTTGTGCATGTGTGCGTTTGTGAATTAGTTAGATATATTTTGTGCCATTCTTACCAATTCTTGTACTTTATATAGGTTCATCAAAGTGCATCTGGATGGTCCCCTATTGTGAGTTCATAATTTCATTCTTTAAATCTTTTAGCACTATATAGATTTTAACATTTCAATATTTCTCTTCTACAGGTATTTAAGTCACTATTAAATTGAAAGGGAATCATTTAATGAGACTACTATTTGTTCAGTATTTCTTATGATGCCTTACCTATAATTGCTTAAAATTTCAGCAACTTTTCTTGTTTATATTCTTTTCTTCTCTCAGTTATGTGTTTTCTGTGTTTGCTTTGTGTATGTGGCTTTTTGCATTTTTCCTTGGGTTTCTTGGCATTAAAAAAAATCTTTTGCATTTAATAGTACCAACCCTTTTTTTGTTGTTGTTGTTTCTTTCTTTTTTTTTTTTTTTAGTTGGCAAGACCTACTTTCAAGACACTGTTTGAATTAATTTATTGAGATCAATATAGAATCACTCTAACCATCAAGCCATGAAATATTGATCAGGCCGTGGAGCAGTTGATGCTTGATGATTTACTATAGCCTTTTATCATTGTCCAGAATTTTTCTCATCAATATTTTACTGAGAGTACAATGATCTTCCTGTTCCAGGTCCTGTTAGGCAGCACAGAGAGTTTTTGAGTTTGAAATATTGAGAGAGTCAGTGTTTGGTGTGTGCACACCTATCCACATACAATGGAAACCATTCGTTTCCCTATAATTGTTTTAAAACAAAATTAAATTAATAATGCATTTTGAAGCTAAAGCAGCGTTTGAAAGGGTTCTGATAACTGATATGTCATTTTGTGTCAAATATGAGATATATATATATATGTATATATATTCTTACTTTTAACAGCTAGGCTGTTTTAGTTCAGTTGACTTTTTAAACCATTTTCTTATGAAATACAGGTTACACAAATTCAAGATTTGGTTCAACATAAATCTCACTTCTTTGTCAAAGTAAAATATATATATATATATATATATACTACAAAATTAAAACCACTCTAAAGAAATAACAGTGAAGCAAGAATTCACTCAGCTTTGTGCCCCTCATATGACATCACATGCAAGAGATCAGACTCTAGAGTTTCTTCAAGATCATGTGATTCAAGCATTTTCAAGCTGTCAAACAAAAATGGCCAGAATAGCTGGTTTCTTTTAAGTTTTTAATAGGTACAGATATTTTTTAAAGGGGTTTAATCAGTTGTTTTTTTAATTGGTTATAGGATTTAATATAAAATGGATTGATAAGAGTTTTAAGAAAACAGTACTTACACTTTAAGATTGTACCAGTATGTTGATATAATGTGTACTGTTTTTGTCACTTTATACAAGTACATAACTGCAATGGACTTCAGGTTAAGGTTAAAATTCAGGTTAAATGAACATTTTAAAAATATTGTACTTTTGTTTAAGTAAATTTGTTCCTGTGAAGCTTTAGTAAAACTTTAAAATCTTGTAACCTGATAGCAAAAGTAAGCTATACTCATCCTTGCAATGATTAATTCAGATTATCAGTGTTGCACTGTTTTATTTATTACATTTATTTAATGTTTTAAATTCTTTTAGTGGATTTTGATTATACTGATTTCTGATTTACTTTATATAGGTGTATGACTCACTTTTGTTGTGCCCTTTATCTTTTTCTTGATTGCCAGTATGTTAGTGACAATCTGGCAGTTATGTCAGTTGGTTTCCTCTTGAAAGGACCAGAAGATGCAGTGATATGGAGAGGACCTAGAAAAAATGGTGAGTTGCAACTTTTTAGAACCAAATTCAATTACATCAATGTGGAGGTGGGGGGAAGGTGTACTGTTAGTAGGTCATCAACTTCTTAATGTGCACTGAATAAATGTTTATGTGTATCAGCAGGTTGGGAAGACTTTTGAATAAAGACATGTCTTAATCCTACTGTTTTGTACCATACAAAAATTAATGTTTATAAATGCTGCACATTTCCTTGAAATGGTTGTTGTCATTGTGAGGTAAAATATAGCTATGTCATTGTTTCAGTGCATAGAATACCACCTTCCTAAAATCTTTCTCTTTTCTCTTACATATCAAGAATTCTCAGAATATTTTTTCAAAGTAAATAAAAACTAAACACTATTTTGTGGTATAACTTAAACTCATTTTGATAAAAAAAAATTATTTCCAGGTTTGATCAAACAGTTTTTACGTGATGTTGACTGGGGAGAGCTAGACTTCTTAGTGATTGACACCCCTCCTGGAACATCTGACGAGCATTTATCCATTGTTCAGTACCTTAGTAATGTCGATGGTGCCATTGTTCTTACTACACCACAGGTATATTAATAAATTCCTTTAAAAGAAATAAAGTAAAAATTTATGCAAAGGATATAATTTTTAATATTCTTCTCATATGTACCTCTATTCTTGGGTTTATGATTTTTATTGGTGTTTTATGTGAAAAATTAAATTGCAAGAAACATTCAAATTCTTTTTTAATCCAAAATTTTTAAAATAGTGTTTAGTTTCAACGTTACTTTGTTAGTGGATGTGACAGAAAAATGCAAATTAAATGCACTTAATTAATTAATTTAATCAATATTTTAATTAATTCTTTATTCTTGTAAATTTATATGTTAAATTTCGCCATTCAAATCTCAGTGTGATGAGTTTGAAACAAACAACTCTGACATATCCAGAATAAAGGGAGTTATCGTTAGAGGTCAGTGATCCTTCTCTAGTGTGCGAGCAGTCAATCGTAACTATTAGACAAAGGCATAGGAACAGTTCATAGCCCAAAGGCTGATAAATTCTAGAATCTTCCTCACAAACCCCAGAAGCATATATAAGGGCAGATTCAAGACTGACCGGTACTCTTACGATCATCAAGTCCCGTGGGTAACGGCTTCGCGGTTAGAGCTGAACAGAAAGGTATGTCCGAGATAGAGATTGCCATTGTAACTGATTTCTAACATTTGTTTTAAAACCTGTTTGAATTATGTCTTTTCTTGTAAATGTTATAACGATTTTAAACTATGTCATTTTATTCTCGTTTAACAAAGAATCAGATGAATGTAAAAAGGAATTTTTGAATGAAGAAACGAGAATAAAAGTAGAGATTACAAATTATTGAAACACGAGACTAATGCGTGCCATTACTTTTCTTCTGTCATAGTTCACAAGCTGTTTCTGATTTCCAAGTGTGGCAAGCTTCATTCCTTTTGCTGCCATCAAGTTTCATTTGACTCGACATTGGTTATGTCGACGTTCTTGCGAGTTGACATCAGAAGACTGATATTTTACTTCTACGTTGGTGACTGTTAACTGCCATTGGATTCTGCTGAAGGTGCTAAGGTCCATGAGCAGTGGAATTCTTGTTGGGACATTTTATGTTATTCTAAGAGAAGTGTGGGACGCTGCCTGTGTACTATGACAGGACTGGAGATTATGACAAGGAGTATCTTCTAACTTGGAAAAAGATTCATAGACAACCAGCTACACTTGCTTGAAGAAGTGGTCCGTCAAGAAGACTGGAGTTACGAGGAGAGCTGCCACGAGGAGCATAAGTCTGACTCTTCCTGTAACTATTGAAACTAAAAAAACTGTTAAGTAACGAAGTGCTTTGAAACCAGTTTTATAAACTGGAACTGTGAAAAACTTTGTCCACTTATTCATTCAAGGACAGTGGAAAAGGACTGAGCTTTTGTGCTTGCACAGTATAGTTAATTCAGACAAGAAACTGATTTGTGCAATTATGCTGTGTATTCACATTTGAATTGTGACGTACATTCTATATGGATATTCAAACATTCATGTGACGACGGTATACAGAACTGTTACCAGGTGAGGCCATAATAACAAGACTTTTAACTGCCAACCAACTCACAGGCCGCCATCAGGTGAATCATTATTATGAATTTTCAGTATAATCTGTACATGTTCTATGATTTCATAAATTCCTAATCTATTTCTGATTCTTCTCTATAATGTCTTATATTGACTAAAAGTGTATTGACTATCTAGTTTGCTTATTGACATTGAGAATTGGTGTAAGCTAAACTAAAATTGTAATATTTTCTCTAATTAAAATTCCTAGTATTTTAGTAATTGTTCTATGGAATTGGCATGGTATATTTTTCTTAAATTTTTTATGCTAAGTCTTATGAGATTTGTGACCTCTGAAATTGCCTTGTGTGTGATTTTTGAGAACGATAAATGTAAATTTATTAAATTGTTATTCTTTATTTTCTTTAATAAATTGTTGAATTTATAACTATCCACTCTCGATACTGTGACAGAGAGGTATTTGGCGCATGATGATGGGTGGGGGGCTGCCAACGACCTAACGACAATAGAAAGACAGTCAAGTGCAAGTTTTAGGATAGTTCCTGTCATCAATAGAGAGCTGTATGTGGGGGGCTAGATTAAGGACAGAAGATTGACGAGATTGTTCGATTAAGGTCTGTTAATCTAGACAGGTAACACTTGGACAGAGAGTTAATTAGTTAGCAGACTGTTCCAGGGATTGACCTAGTCACTCTCATGACCGCAAAGACAGTGACTGTGTGTGTTGAATTGCTAGGAAGAATTATTGTTTGTGTTAATTATGAATATATTATCTTAAATTAATAATTAAGCAATTAACAGACAGAAGCCTTGCCACAGTGGAGGTACTTTATTTTTATTTTCAAGCTGGCTTGTTTTATAGTTTTATTAAACATAATTTTAAATGGGGTTAACCCCTTCAACAAATTCACCAAAGATCTGCAATGTGTTAATCTGAGGTGAATGCAGTGATAGGTATTTGCTTGTCAGAGTGAAGCTGTTTTACTCTCAGGAACACACCCTCATTAATGTGATGTTACAACCTTCCATAGAAATTTATTATATTATCTTAATATCTATCACCTTTTGAGATATTAATTTGTGTGAATGCATCAGTACTATTCTCTATCCAGTTTTACTATTTTGTAATGATATTTTGATACAGCATGGAAAACATTTATTAGCATGTTATTACAGTGTACATAATTTATAGTGTATTTATTTTCTGTAAATCCTATTATTATATATTTATATTCTACTGGATATTTAGTAATAATTTAGTGTTTTCATGCTTGTGCTTTTCAAATCTGATTACCAAAATGAATGTCAATGGATAGATATAAAAAATTTACTCCGGGCTAAAGAAGTTAATAGGCATTTATTATTGGCAGATTTTGTCTGAATATATATTTGTTATTTTACAAGTTTAATAAAATTGTTGTTAATTTAAAACATATACATATAAATGACTGATGACCTTGCAGGAAGTATCTTTGATTGATGTTCGCAAAGAGATCAACTTTTGCCAACGTGTAGGTCTGCCTGTCATTGGTGTAGTTGAAAACATGAGTGTGTTTGTTTGCCCCAAGTGTCAGGTATGTCCTTCATTCATTTTTTTCAGCATCTGTTTTCATAATCTATTTTGGGGGAACCAACTTTATTTATTAATTTGTAACTTTTTGTTGTTGTCTTATTTTTATAATTTCAGAAATAAACAAAGAAAACAAATGAGCAATTCATTGTTTTTTAAATAATGATATCTTGTTCATCAGTTTCTTAGCTGCAATCTTCATGTTGTCTTAACTGCAGTCTTGTTTCTTAGCTGGTCATTGTTCTTTAGTGTTCTGTCTTATCTACAGTCTTATTCTTCAGTGTTATAGCTATGTACGAGTTAAAAAAAAAAAAAAAGCAGTAATTGCTAGTAGTAGTAGCTGAAAGCTACTGAATGCTTTGTTTCAGCAAATTTGTCTGAATCTGTTAATGAACTAATCTGAATTTTTTCTTTTTCAATAACAAAATAATCCAAAGTGAATCAAGATACGTATGTTAGTTTTCAGCTTCTTCAGCATTTTTAAAGTTCTTAATTAGTTGTGGCTTGATAACACTAAGCACATCTAAATCAGATCATTGCATTTCTTGATAATACTAATCTTGTTGCATCTATATCTTTTAGCTGTTTGGTGTAGATATATGGTATGATTTATTTTTTCATTTTTTCTTACAATGAACAGATATCATAAATAAAAAAAACCAACACTATCCTTATGTTTTCAGTCAGAAATGTTAAAATTTGTTTCAGTTTATTGCTGGTTCTGATTGTGAAAATTTATAATTTATCTTGTAAAACAACTAAATGTGTCTTGCCAAATTTATTAGACAGTATTCAGCAAGCATGACTCATACCTCATTTTTGTTGTATTGTTTTTTATAGCAAATAAATGATTTCTGTATATAAAGGCATTAATGATTATCGCTCTTTTAACCACATCATGAGTTACTACTAATGTACTGACCAGCTGGAATTAGAATAAAAGTGTATCTTTTAGCAACTTTATAATGAGTGATGTTATACCTAACAGATCTCTATTTTTGCTTTATCTTTCAGAAAGAATCTATAATTTTCCCCCCTTCAACTGGTGGAGGAGAGAAAATGGCTACAGACTATAAAGTTCCTTTCCTTGGCAGGCTTCCACTTGATCCACGCATTGGTTAGTATACTGAAGTGTTCAGTAACATAGAGGGAAGTTGGTTGTTTTTTAGCTTGGACATTTAAAGTAGTCAGGCTGAATGTTTTTTATGAATTCTTAGTTTTGTTATAATATTTGCAGTCTAGTCTTGTTTATTAGAGTTCAAGATTATTTTATGTATCTGAAGTTTGAAATATCAAACTCCAAAAATTTAAGAAGAAAAGACATAGCACATACCTAATAGGTATAAATTAATGATTTATATTTTGCACATTAAATTTGCCATGATTGAATACCAGACTCAAACTGCAGAAATTTTAGAGTGCATTTTTGTTTTGCATTCTATCATTTAGGAAATGTATACACTTTTCCATTTTGGATTGTCAGCTCCACTCTTTAGGGGATTTTTTTTTTTTTTTACTTTATTTTTTATTTATTTTAATTAATGTTTTGTGCGTGGTCTTTTTTTTTGTGTGGGCAGGGGCTTATATAGGACATATGTTCTGTATTGTGCTATAATACAGACTCACATGCAGTAAAGCAAAAATAAGTCCCTTACATCAACCAGTTTCTTAAATCAGTATAAATATTGATGAATATCTTCTCAGAATGGTGGCTAAGTTTTTGTAATCACTTTAGAAATTTAAAGTGTTAAAGTGTGCATTGGTATTTTATAAGGTTATCTTTTCATAGTTGACAATCTTGCAAACAGCTGAAAAATAATGACATATCCTATACCAGTTTAGAGATAACTTTGAGTATTAAAGAAATCTGATAACTGTAAATTTTAATATATCCACTAGATTCGGAAGGTTAAAATCACCATGGTTATAACCAAAGCTTTAATATAAGCAAGTTCAATAAAACCAAAGTTTTGGGTATCTTTTAGAAGTATAATAGTCAGAACCATCCAAGGCTGCTCATTTTAACTGAACTGTTGATAAATCCAGTTCAATAAAACAAGATTTCACTATATTTTGATTAGCATCTGTTTACAGTCTAAATATTGATGAATATCTTCTCAGAATTTTAAAGAGTTAAATTGAAACTTTCATACTTTTAGTTTTCTAAATATTTAATAAGTAATAAGCAATTAATTGCTTCTCCTTTTTTTGACTGATCCTAGAAATTTTGGTTGTGTTTCATTGTTTGCCACACTATTTTTACAAAATTCAGTTGTGATTTGTTCTTTCTCCTTGTATGTTATGCAGATATATTCTTAGTGCCATTCTTTCAGTGTAGTTTTTTAAAACTTACCATACAAGTACACTCTAAACTGTTCATGCATATATAGTAGAATATAATAAGAGGGAAGGGTTAATATATTAATAAAAATATTTACTGAATCTATTGGTTTGGGGGCAGAAAATGCTTGCACACTGCTTTTAAAATATTACTTTTTATTTAATAATTTATAGATATTTATGTTTGTTTTGCTGTAATTTTTTTATGCATTTCTCTTTGGTGGGAGTTGTCATTGGAGGAGAGTTGTGGGGTTGAGGGTCAAGGGTGACGTTTGGGGTTTTGTTTTTTTAAACATAGTTGTCATTTATGCGATCATCTTCCTGTTTGGAATTATCATATAGAAGTTTTTCTGTGGATAACAGAATAAGGAAACTACTTTAGATCATGTGTCTAGGACTCTATGTACGGGATTATTCTGATGTCACTCCTTAACACCAGGACTTATTCCTTTGTTCTTAGTATATATTAGATGGATTTCAGTGTTTGCACAATGCTTCACATTTAGAATATTCTTCAAAGGAAATTGATACACATAGTTATTATGCACACATGGTATTTCTTAGAATATGATAGCTAAGGAAATGAGTGTTGTTACTCAAGCTGACTGTTTTTCATATTTTTCTCAAAATGAAGATCTTGATCGATACCATATTATCTTGAACATTGTTTAGGCTATATGTCCAGCTTTCTTACAACCTGCACCATTTAAAGTTTCTGTTGGTCTCGGAATGTCAAAAAAAACTTGTCTTCTATCTCATTTTGTGGTGGTGGGTCACATAGGTTGATATAGAAAGGGAGAATATCTCAAATAAGGGTCTGGACAATTGGTCTAGCTGTGAATAGTTAATTTTAACAGCAGAATTCTAAAAACATACAGATAATAAATTATCAAAATTGAACTGTTACAGGAAAGTGCTGTGACGAAGGAAAATCATTTTTGGAAGAGATACCAGACTCTCCTGCCACAGTTGCCTTCAAACAAATCATTAACAGTGAGAAACTTCTAAAGATGTTTGATACTTAAACTAAGCATTGAGTTTTTGTACTCAGAAAACTGATCTCTAAATTTTTTGTGCTTTAAAGATTACGAAAAGGTAATTTTTAATTTTATGATTTACTTGTTTAAATGATTTATTGAGAAACCAATATTAAAATATAGCAGTTTTAGTGAGCATTTGCTAACAGAGTTCAAGTGATTATGTTCAGATCTTCTCCACCTCAATTTAATTATAAAGTTATGCAAAATGTGTATACACACTGGAGAAGAATTTTAATCTTCCAGACAAAATTCAGTTAAACACTTAAACTAATCACATTTTTTTGTTGTAAATTTCTCCCACAGAGATATTGGAGCATTGTACCAAGCAGACTTATCTTAGAGCAGCTGATACTGGAGAGCTGATGGACCAGAGCTGAATTTTTCAGATTAAAATAAACTTTTGTGTCACATATTTTATAAATATGCTCGATTGTAGAACAATCAGATTTATAAATTCATGCAATCAATGATTGATTTTCTGTTGTATTTGTTAGTTCAATTAAATGATTTTGAGAATGACATTACTACTTTCTATAAATGTTTTCATGTGTTCAGCAAATTCAGTTGTTTTATCTTGCAAAAGGCAGCTATATGCTTACCATAATCTAAGTAAGCAAATTACGTCAATCAAAATAACAGGCTTACGTCTGAAGATAGAAAAAGGATTCATAGTTGTGTGCAGCTTGAACACGTTGTTTTATTTGTAGTCTGTATGAAAATTGGCTGAAAAAACCTACAGACAAGCCTTTTCATATACAAAAACAAAACTCAAAAGATTTGAAGTTCTTTAACATGAAAAACATTGTTTTGAGAGGGTAAATGGTATCTTTTTACCACATTTGTTTCTAATATCTTGTAATTTGTTTGTTGTGAAATAGTAAGATATCTTTAAAATGATTTTGTTCCTAACATCTGAAAATTTATAGAGTACTATATTGTATCAGTCTGTTTACAAAGTTACTTGGCTTGATGCTCATACATATTTTGAATTATTGAGTATCTATTTTAGCCCAACATTGGTAGCACAATGTTCAGTATATTTAGCAGATTTGTTTTTGTATTATTTCCTTTTATTGGTATTTGTCTCTAAGTAAACAACAGTATCTACTTTTTTTAAAATTTTGTTCAACAGCAAACAAAATTAAATATGAATGTTTAAATTTGATGAATGAATGAATGTCAAATAACTGAATAAAATTACACTTTACCTTTTATATATGTTAGTTTAATTTTGTTGTGCTGCTAGTATGAGTAACAATAAAATTTCAACAACAGGAAAAAATATCAAAATATTCCCTCTCCACCTGACAAAAGATCAAATAGCTCTTCTGTATCATTTTTGAAATCTCCAGTGATTTTGTTAGCTTTTAAAATTAAAATAACCACCAAATTATTTTCTGTTGATCAGGATGAAGAAATAACTTAATTTCCAAGTTTAAAAAAAATAATCATGGAATTCAAATTGTATTTTGATTTATATTATCTCATAAAACTTGCCACTGCTAATTGAGTTTGAAAATGATAAGATGAATGTATTTTCTTCTGGAATATATTATTGCTTTCTGTCAGATATTTTCAGATGAAAGACCATTACAAAGTTAGTTTAACATGTTAATATTTCTTGTGCAGTTCTGTAGTACACAGAAGAAATTTTGCTTGGTTGCATGTAATACCGTCAGTATAAAAGAGTGCCTGAGTGGCCTTTAATATTCAACATTGCCCTTGAATGTGTACACAGATAAAATAGAAAGTCTCATAGAAACATGTACTTTTAATTACTTTTACACAAGTGAAAAAAAACACAAGATTGTGAAGACTGACACAACCTTTTCAACTGTCTATCAAAGCCTGATTGCTGTAAAGAAAAAGGACTTATTTTATTCACCTTATGATATGGTGTCTACATAAATTTGTATGAAAGGACAAGTACTGAGACACCAAGCAGTGATGCATTAATTCAGGTTGATTTAGAAAGTTTCAATGAAGCACCCCCAAAATGCTGTGAAACTCAAGGAAAGTATTAGTAACTGTATATGAATTAACTGATTGGGGGGGGGGGGGAGTTTCAAAATGCTGTGACACTCAACCGATTGTTTTCTTTTTTAAGAGCTACGTTTGTTATTGCTAGTCTGCACTTATTTTCAGGTCAGGTGGAGCTTTTAAGATATCTTCTTTAGTATGATTTGTTTTCTTCAAATGGATTTTATCTACTCTTTTTTTTTTTCCCGCTTACATTTTAAGTAAATATGCATGTTATAAATCTCTTTATAATTGATATTAACTGTTAATACAATGTGTGTAGTTTAGTAATGCTGAATCCAAAGTTTCAGCAAGCTGATGAATTCTTCTATCCTTAACACAGTTGTAAGCAGGATTGCAACATATAGTGAAACTGCTATAACGCAATAATTGGGGTCCACAAAATCAGATTGCATTAATAGTGGGGTCGTGTTAATGCAGGGTTGTGCAATATTTTACTTTTTTCCGAGAACATACACGTACAGTGGGCCTGCAATTGTCATGAGTCACTTTGTAAAAAAAATTTAAGTTGAACGCATGTACAATTTCATACCCTTTAAATTTACAGCTAATAAAGCGGATATTATTTACTTTCAACTGATTGCTTCTAACACCACCACCAAGCCCAGCCAATATGTTGGTGGCTTTTGAGAAAACAAATTTCATGTGTGAATGAATATACAAAATTCTGTGACCCATGCCAAGACAGCGTTATATCTGAATTCGCTATTTCGCAGGGTTCTACTGTATAAGGACAACTAAAGCACTTGCATTAGTAATGTGCAGTTGGTTTCTGTATCCTTAGTTAAAACCAAAAAGAATTAATATCCAAATTACATAAACTGTACTTGAAAAATAGTGGGATTTTAAATATAACAAGGAAGAAGAAAATTATTTTTTATTTAATTTCACCAGAAACAGATCAAAGACAGACTGATATTTTCCAAGTTGGACACAAGCAAATTTTTTTTTAAAATCGTTTTAATGCAAACACACACACAAACTCAAATCAGATTCCATCAATTTTGCTTCAGTTTCAGTCGGAAAAAAACAATATCAAACACTGGCCATAGAGGGATTTCCCCTGGACTGCTTTGTGAGTGACTTCATTCGCTTTTCTCTCAATGTTTGGTCCTTTGCCTTGGCAAGCCTAGAGAATCAATAACATAAAATATTTATAAATAATGACAATGGTGAGCTATGAGAGATGAGACACTTGCAGCAAACTTGCATCATTGATCCAAAGTGAAAGAAATAAGGTGAAACTCCATTTGACTGCTTAGGACCTGGGGGGAAAAGTTACTAATTATTTAAATTGTTTTCAGTTTTTACATCCCTATACTAAAAAATAATGAAAATACATTTTTATATTCTAATCATCTATGTATCAATGAAGCAGCTGGCAAAAGCTTTCATATTATCCAATTGTAGGTCTTGCCCTTATGATAATGTTCATTTATTTTGTTATTGTAAGGAACATGTTTCAATTAGCACCATTAAAATGAACAAAAATAAATTATACATCTCCTGTATATATTTTATCCGAACATGTTCATTTTTGTAAGACTAAGCTAAAATGCCTTGCATCTTTTCTTTCTCCACTCCCAAAAAGTTTCTCTTCTTTAGAGCTGGTAATTGCATAGTCTAAAACAGTGGTCCCCAACCCTGGGGACATCAACAACAACAGTGCCAATGACAACAACAACAACACCACTGGTGAACATTCTGGGCGCACATACACACTAAGTACAGTCGATGTGGTATTAGCCTGGGCTCTGTAAACCCCCTCACCCGCCAATACAACAACGGCCACCACAGCACTTAAATCCCTATTGCCATTTCCGACATCCTATCTGTGTGAAGCATGGTTTTCTGCAGTGACAGCAACCAAAACAAAACAACGAAATAAACTGGACATAAGCAACACACTTCAGGTGTAATTGTCTCCTATTACCCCCAGATGGAACCGACTCGTTGCAAAGAAACAAGCTCAGGGTTCTCATTGATTTAGCATTCTAGTGAGTTAAAATGTTAAATCACTTTATATTCATTTTTTGGTGTAACTGTATTTTAATTTGAAGGCATGTTTAAATACAATTAAATTAATTATTAAATTAAAACAATCTAAACTATAAACAATCAACGTCCCACCACCACCACCATCATCGGGCAGCGAGGAAAAGGTTGGGGACCACTGATCTAAAAGACCCCTCAGCACACTGGGCCAACATCAATTTTATTTTTTTGGTTGAGCACCAACATTGACACCATTTTTACAACATTGGTTGTGCACTAATGTTGACATCATTTTTGTATTTTGTAAGTGCTAGTGTTGAAATCACTTTTATATCAATGGTTGACCACAAATGTTGATATAATTTTTTTTATAAATGAAAGAGCACTAATATAATATTCACTGCATAAATTGCAAGCAAATTAAGACTCCCTGATTGATTTGCTTGCAGTGTATGCAGAGTACCAGTTTTGTAGGCATGATCCCAGACAAATATGAATTAGCAATATTTATATTTTAATTACTGAATTAATTATGCACTTCCTAATTATAATAATGATTGATCACATTTGAACTGAGTTACTGTAAATAAACTCTACTGAAATACTTAGAAAATTCTTCTATATCTGAATTACTTTTAACCACATACATGAAATGCATAATGAACTTTACATTTAAATATTGATTACAATAAGAGCATATTTTGCATGAATAGTATGGTAAATAACATGAATTTCTATCCTATCCTGCAATTGGTTGGTACATAGCCATTCCCAGACAAAACTCAAAATGATCCTGTACAAAAAATATACAGCCCAAAACAGAGCTAATTCAACCTTGCTTTCAAGTCGTTCCCACTGCATGCACACAGACCTTTAATATCACCAGCATATGTGCACACTGACCGTTTATTCTTAAGTTGAATCTCTTCTTCTGTCAGACCTCTTGGTTTGTATGCGGCACGAAAAATCATGCTGCGAAGCTTATCAAGGCAGTCTGCTTGATTAAGAATTTGTTTCCGTGTCCTATCTGATGTGATCACTAAGTATCCCTCTTTAGTAATGTGATTTTGTTGCTGAAACAGTAACAATAAAATCTCTGACCTATCCACGTAGGTATTAACATCCTGGGTTAGTAAATAATAAGTGTAAATGACTGAATGACACTGAAAAAATACATGATAAACATTACAAACCTGCAAACAAATCAGGTGAATTTACATTACAGTATCATTACCATCTTTAATATATATATTAAACCCTCTGTGCCTATGTATGTGCAAAGTTTACTACTTGTATATGGCTCATTCTCTGGGGAAGTGTACCAAGAAGGATGGGTCCATTTGAAATGAGTTTTCTTAAAGCTTCGAAATTTCATATGTTTATATTCTATAAATTCAGAATTGCTGTGAGAAATACATAAGATAGCTGCATAAATATGCGTTTATTTATTTTGTAATTTTTTTTTAAACTGAGAAATGGCATCTCTTTCTGTGACATGGATACACATAGCTATTTTCTTTAATTTTTATTGTTATAAATAATCCAACAAACTTATCAAGGTTTTCTTAGAAGTGATAATACATTAAAGCAAAAACATTCACTATTGCTTTTATCTTGCAAACAGTTAATTTTCTGGTAACAAATTTTTTTTTCCTGGTAAAATCTTACTTTCTAAGTTTTCAACAGAAACATGCTTTTTATGTATCAACATTAACATCTTTTTTTTTCTTTTTATGAGCATTAGGCTCTGTTGTAGACTTCAACGTGTAAAATAATTAAATTTAATACACTTTATTTTTTGTACTTAATGTCAGAAAATGGTATACTTGCTCAAAGAATGAGCAATATACAATTCAAGGCTTCAAAATGAAACAAAATTTTCATTTGGGTAGAGAAAATCACCAGTACTTTATTAAATAAAAAACAGCTATACTCTAGAGAAAGTATTATGTTTCATTTGTAATTTACTATATTACTATTATCTTCAATTGTAACAACTGGAAAATGGTAACGATATTTTTGTTAAGTCTTCATTTGATTTATGTAAATATAACGAAATTTCAGTTTAATCTGTGTTCAAATTTGTAGCTATTACTCTGGACAGTGAAACATGAAACTGGTTTATTTTTCAGCTATTTCATAAAATGGAACATTTTATTTTTATATATATTTTTTTTTGTCCAATGTAAGCAACACATTTTAAAAACAATTCATATCAAAAGAATTGTTTAGATCATTTTGCCCAAGGTTTGGTCACAACAAAGAATCAAAACAAAATATCAGAAAACCAAGTGGTATGTGACTATTAACAGAGAGATTTGGAAAGTACTAAGTAGTGTACATCAATTGAAAAATGTAAATATCTTTAAATTCACTTTTGTGCCATTTGAAAATAAAATGAAAATTTTGATATATAAAACAATTGTGGTTCATCTGTATTCTGTAGTACTGCTACTGTGAACATTCACAATACAGTGTGTCCCTTAAGTCTGGACACAAAAAATTGCATATTTTCAAGAAATAAAATTTCCAAAATTTGTGATGCAAATGTTGATGCACTTTGCAAGATTCACATGAACTCGATGCAATAACTTGTAACTTGTATGGATGAAAGTTTTGCTCTTTTAAGATATGACTGTGGGTTGTTTTGTTTGGGAACATCCAGTTCCATGGATGTCCTGCAAGGTGAGTTGGGGGGAGGGTCTAGCATAAATTTTAGCCATAATAATTTCTTTTGTTTCGTCTGATACATTTGTGGAGGTAAAATAATTAAAGTTAATGAGATTTCTTGTGTCCATACTTTAGGGACACCCTGTGCAAGCACAAAACAATCAAGAATATACTGTATTCTGTAGAACTGTATTGTGAACAATGTGCATAAACTGAACACTGGTAAACATACCTGCTCCATTAGTTTTGTCTTTATCTCAGCTGGAACCCATGTGGCACTTGGCACATGGAATCGCACCTCTACTTTTGTATTCACTGAAATAAAACAGGAGAGTTACTATACACAGAAAATGGAAAAGTTATTTAGCACACATTTTAGAAGAATTTTAGACATAATGAAATTAGAATATCTGGAAACCTTGAAAATGGTAGGACAACTGTAGACAACATAAAAATGAAAGAGTTATATAGTAATAGTAAATAATATTCTCTTTATGACATCCAACATCACACAATCATTAAGGTCATAGGTTTTCCTAATATAATTATGTAGTTTTATGCAATTATTATTAATAGTATATTTACCTAAGAACATTCTCTCTTCATTACCAATATATATATTTATAAAAAATACCACAAATAATTTTATTTTCTACATCCAGAGACCCTGATCCCGTTATGTACATTTTGGCTGTAAAACAAACATCATAGCAAAATTTGATTCCTAGCTAGCTTTCTGCACCTTTGATTTACATTAATAATTCATATATATGGGTGGAGAAGGTGGGGGCACCCCAGAGACAGACCCTGAACTGATGCCCATGACCATTCTATGAGAAAGGGAGAAGAAAATTTCAGCTTTATAGTTTTCTCCCTAGCCATTAATCAAGGACATCAGGGTTGTGGAGTCAGCCAAACAATTTTAAACTCTGACTCTGGCTCTTGAACTTTTAATAGTTTGACTCACAGACTCCAAATCCAACTGTAGTTTAATATTAATATCACAAGGCATAAAATTATAATATACTTCTATGGAGTTATATGTGTGAGTATGGTATAGGTGTAAATAAATGATGAAGTGGCTTTCATAGATTTATATAATACAAGAAAACTCCAAGTATATTTAATATAATAATGTTTATCTAAACTGAATTGTTTCTTAAAAAGATTGCTTCCAATAGGCCAGGCTTCACTGCTACTTTCAAACCAGATTTTACGATTCTTAGGGCAGAAAACAAACATTCCACAGTGACTATGAGTCGGTAGTTTCTACTGTGACAGCAGTCAAAGCGACATTTTGAATAATCTTAGGGTAGAAGGATATTGCATTTTTAGCGCTCAATCCAGAAGTACAACCAAAATTTTCAACCTCTTTCAGTGATTAGTAAAGAATTATTTTGAATTTAGTTAGATATGATGGAGTTTCTTTCTCAAAAATTTTCATTTTAAGTGCTGATGTTTTGACCAATCCTGTATGTCTAGATATTTTTCAAAATCGTCATCTTCATGGTTAATGTTGATGAAAATGAAGAAGGTGATTGATTGATATCGCGAGTGATCCAGCTATCCTCTCATCTTCCCCTTGTATACCATTAATACGAACTTCTAATTTATACAGCAGATTTTTTGTTTTTAGCTCACTATTTCAATAACTTCAAAAAGTACTTTTTACTTCCATTGCTTAAAATGTACTAAATTAAAAACAAACAACTACCTTAAGATGTTAAGGTAAATTTTAATTTTTTTTTATTTTTTTTTTTTTACCCCTGCATGGTTCAAACTTGGACCTGCCTTATTCTCTAGTCTCATAAAGTTTGGAGTTGGAGTTGGAACATTTTTCTAACTCAGGTTCCATCAAAAAGCAATTGACTCTACAACTCCGGCTCAACACAGTTCTGGAGGACAAACAGACACATTTTCAGTTTTATTTATTAAATTATCTTTTCAAAACAACTATTACATTCACATTTTTCTGAGGTGACTTCTGTTCAAAAATTACTTTACATAAAATTGGTCTTATTATTAATCAAGTTACCTTTGTTGACATTCTGGCCACCTGGACCACTGCTTCTTGAATAGGTAAACTCAAGATGTTCTGAAAAGCATAAAATAAGTTGATCCAATACATTAAATCCAAAAATACAAGCAGGTTAAACAAACAATAATTAAAACAAACAAAAATTAATCTAGGTTTGAACTTTTTATAAAATGACAAAAATATATACTTTGAAGTGTTATGTTTATGAGTTGCCATGGCAGATTAATATGCCCATAACTCAATGTTTTGTGCCTGAAAAAGCCAAATTATTAATTAGCTAAATGCATCCAACATGACAATTTCCAACATTTTAATTTGAAACTGACTCTAACCCAGTATGTGGGTGAGTCATTTTCTGCAGAATTTAAGATTTTTTCTTAAATAAATTTGTACAACAAAATGAAAACAAGGCTATATTTTTATTGAATACTGCACAGTTTATAGCATAAAATTACATATATGAAGTCAGTAAATTTGAATATTTTTTTTTTTTTTACAAAGCCTTATTTGTTGTTTGCAGAAATAAACTTTGAATCCAAGACTGATCATTCTTTTTTTAATTTAAGCTCATTATAAAGCTGCAACAACACATTAGAAATGTATTATAAATGAATATCATTCTAGACATGTTTACTTCAGCTTCAATCATAAATGAAGGACATATATTATCTTGATGCAGTTTTAAGTTGCACTACATGTTAAATGAGATTTCAGTAAGAAAACAAAATAAATGTTTACAAACTTAAAACAATTTTTATAATTCATAATAAACTATGAGAGAAACCCAACATAGCCTGGGTGTAGAAAGCAAATGATATATGATTGTGAGTCAACCCATCTTTAAACAGTAAATATGATATTTATTTGGGTGTTGGGGGTGATCCAGGAGTGGACCCTGACTATATGTACAATCTAGAGGTAAAACACAACTTCATTTTACATGTTTGGACAAAGGGGTTGCTCTGGGGGCCAGGGATCAACCTTTACACCCCCTTCACCATGCCCATCCTGGGAATAAACCATGCTTCCATGCAAAGTTTCAGCTCCATAACTTTTATCTTCATATTAATTACCAGCCCATAATTATGTGTGATTTGAAGGGTTGCTCCTTGAGCCAGAGGCAAAGCCTGTGTGACGTGAAAAATACAAACCACAAGCGAAAACTTGTTCATGAATTAAAACGTAATCTATACGACGTCAAAACTAAGTGAATTACATCATAATACCAATGACGTCTTCATGTCGTCAGAGACTAACGGGTTGCGGCTCTGAAGAGCTGATTTTTCCGAGCAAACTAGAGACAGAGCAAGGCACGCCTGAGGTCTCAGGAGTTCACTCGTTCACTCGTTCGTTCAAGTTTGGACCAACGAATAACTGAAGCTTACGAAGTCGAACGCCGCGCAGTCAGACGTGAAGCTATCAGGTTATCGGACCGCTTCGTCTGTAACGTTACCAACTTCGACTGATGTATGTTATCACTGGGTACTTCCAGGCTACAGACGGAATTGTAGGTGGACTTTGTTCAAGCCGTTACTTGGAACCAGAGCGACAGTGCTATCGGGGAGATAGGCATTAACTTGCATGATTCATGAAGCAAGGCTCTGCAGAGTTAAAGGCTGACAAAGGGATGTACATTGCGAACAGTGACTAAATTACATAAAGCTACCTGTGAACGTTGATACCGCATTGGTGTTAAGGGTGTGGATTTATCCGTTTAACAAGAACTGTGAACGCCTAAATAATCGGACCTGTGAACCGGACTATAAAGTTGTTAACGTGTGTGAACATTCTTGTGGGAAGCAAACCGGACATTGTTCCTGATTTAAACTCTAACCAGTACTAGCTAGAAACCATCGCACACAATATTCCAGGTGAACACGTTCTATGCTCGTTGTTTCTTTCTGTACATTGTTCAGTGATTATGTGAATTCCTGTTCTAAAATTCTGATTTTTCTTTCGTGTTTCATGGTGTTAATTAGAAGTTCTAATGAAATTGCGCCTAGTAACTGTCCTAGGAAAAGACATTTAGATTCTAGATCTTATATTAATTTCTGGTGGGGTTTTCATGACATTGAATGATTTGAGTTTTATTATATTCTTTTAATAAATTTTATTATTTCTTTAAAACTATTTGCTCTCATATCTGGAAGAGAGTTTCATGTGAAATTGAGAATGGGTGGGGGCAACCAATGACGTAACAACAATTAGATAGACGGTCTACGCACATGATTCAAAATAGTTCCTATTCTCGACGACGAGAGACAGTGGTAAGGGCCAGATAGGTGAAGAGACGACTGTAAGATAACGTTGTATAGTTCACTATCTGAGACAGGTAACACTTGGGTAGGGATGGCCACTGACTGACGGACTACCCAAGGCTTGACCTAGTCACTCTCAAGACCGCACGACAAGACCCTTGAGGAGATTGTGGGTGTGATTGGGAACGAGAGAATTAATTAATATACATTAATTGGGGGCGTGATTTCGTTTATTAATTAATTACCCAAGGGACACACATAGAGAATCCCCTCCCCGCCACAGCCTGACCCCATAAGATTGCCCTAATGGTAAACCACACCTCCAAGTGAATTAAAGCTTGAAACTGAAAAGTTTTAGCTATCTCCATGTAGCTGTTTATGCAACAAGACATACTATTTTCTGCTTTATATATGGGATTACAACATTTACAGTCCACTGACAAGGTTGAAATGAAAGAAAGTCACATTCTTTAGTCAACAAAGAGTAACAAAGAAACAAAGAGAAAAGATTGTTTGAATTTACTGTAAGCAACTATCAGTGAAGACTCTAGATAAGCCAATATGATCAGTTTGGTTGCTCTAAGAAAATTCTAACTGCAGTGTTTGGAACTACTTTCTGCAAAAACATATTGTAAAAACTAAAATATGAGAAAAATAAGAGTGTAAAATAAAAAAAAATTAATTTAAAAAAGCTGCAAAAACACATGGAGGTTTGTAAGGCATCAACTGTAGAGGAAACTTGGAATGGAGCTATTTTGTCTCAGCTCTAGGTATGCTGTCCTACTGCTGTCAGAATATGTAGGTATAGTAATACCAAGTTTCTAAGTGATTTCTTTGGTATTTAATGATTACTTCTTAGTGTCCAGTTCAAGTGTGTTCCTGTGCTTTAGTAGGATTACTCCTGCTCAAAATAAAAACAGAATGAATTAAATAAACGGCTATATTCAAATTTACTAATTATTTATTGTCCAAAACTATTCAATTTGATGGATGTCCTGGAGTAGATTTTCAAGGATGAGTTTAATAAATGGAAAATGGTTTAACAATAAAATGTTCTAAATCTATCACAATATTACCATCTCTGGTTTACCTATAGGTATGTATCCAGTGAAACTTGTTGCAGCTGCTGGTGTTTCGTTGGTTGCTGCATTATCTGTGTGCTGTTATAAAAAATACATATAAAGCATTTACTTACAGATTTAAGTACTATTGACATTTTATGTGTGGCATAAATTCCAAAACTCATGACATAAAGGATGGGAAAAATTAACTTCTGACTGTCAGTGACAACCCAAAAAAACAACAACAAAATCAGTTGAGCAACAAAAAAATGTTTTTCGTTAAAAAAAACTACACTTATTTTACAAGTAATAAAACCAATTAGAACAAATCAAAAAAGTACTAACTCACTTAAGCAAGCATTCTGAAAAAAAAAACAACTAAACATTGTATGATGAATATTTTATGATAATACTAATATAAAATTAATTGCTTATTAAACAAAAACATTTTCTTTCGTAATTAAAATACTATTAATAAGTATTATTTATATTAAATGTATGGTGGTGGTGGTGGTGGTGTCCTTAGACATGTATATCTTCACAAATATTTTCAATCTGATGTTTTTCTTTCTTTCTTTTTTTAAAAAATAACTTATTAATTTAAATTTTCATTGAAACTATGCTACTTCATCCAGAGTGACAAGAAGAAAACAAGTAAATTTTTAAAAATATAATATATACATGACAGTAAGTAAGAAACATGATATTATTAAAATGGTAATTGTTTATGTCTTATATTTTATAAACTAATATTTTCCTACTGTCTGGGGATAAATAAAGTCTTAACTTGTCTTCCAGGAACATAAAAAAAAAATGTTTACTGAATTACTCTATCACTGTTTTTACTAGAAAATCTAGCCATTTCCAAATTCTGGTCTCTTACATTCTGTATTGCATTCACAGCTAAAAGGCATTTATGATAGTACTGTGATAAATAATAAAAATAAATTGAGTAAATTAAAGCATCCATAAACAAAATAACAGGTTTGTTCATTAACTATTAAAAATTATTTTTCAAATCTTGATTTCTATGGAGGTTTTTACTATATGTAGAAAGACTATGGAGTCAGCATTTAGTGGAGACATTGTTTTGCTGGACTCAGCTGCTAGGTACCTAACCAAATTTTAAATAATCTACTGACTGCAAGAATGAACACTTGAAAACTGAAACTTTTGATGGTAACTGGTGTTTGTGTCCGCTTGCGCACACATGCGAATGCTGTGTAATTCTACTTTGTTGCCTACCTGTAATAGCATCGACTACCAGATTAATGCAATAAAAACTATAAATTGAACATAATGATAATAACACAAAAAAATGACTATAGAAGTTACTTAACTACTGCGCATTTAGCATTAACAGTAACAGAATATTTAAATAACCTTCCTTACTAATTTAGTAATTACAACTAGCATTTATAGTTATACTTTAGTAATATAATAGTGAATAGTCTTTATTATGTCTATGTGTTCATTGTTTAAAGACTATTCACTATTATATTACTAAATATTTTTTACTGCATAAAAGTTCCAATAAAACAAATTTAATCCTTACAATTCCAACAGTATTTCATTTCATACGGTAAAAGTTGTGATTTCGTATTTTAAATTTATATTGCAATACGCCAATAGTGAATATTCTAATGAAAACATACAAACAAAAATTGAAAAATACATTATTGTATAAAGTAACATTACTCTCTATAAATCCAATTGTATTTTGCAATTTTATGCAGCAGCATTAGCCTAATTTCTTATTATAAAAAAGACAGCAAAGTCAAATAGTTTAAAATATTAGCAAATGAGCACTCAACCATAACAATTCTGCTTTTGTTTTTCACCTTTAATCTGGCGAGACATGCTGCGCTTGGGATCCTGACAACATGTTCTACTGGGATTAAGTTTGAATTTGTTGAAAAATTAGTTAAATTGGAAGAAATTCGTCTGCAAAAAAGTATTGCTCGCTGCATTTTATTTGAAACCGGAACAGAGAAAACGTCCTTTACTAAAGGAGAGTAGTTTCCCTTTAATATTTTCAAATTTCGATAAAAAGTCCACTGCGGCTCCTGTAAGAAACAAGGGAGGAAAACAAATTCAAAACGATTCATCACTCATTTAATCGAAATCAGCTGAGCTACTGCCACTCAACGGTTCACCGAATGGACGGAAGACACCCGTGCTAAGCGCTTGTCAGGCGACATTAGGAAAACATCGCCAACTGCCTGCTCCAAGCCCTTCTCGGGGCTGGAGGAACAGTATGACAAATCACGATATCCCGTAACTTAATAATAAAACTGACAATAAAGGCTAGATGATCGACAATCCGGCAGGCCCTACTAATTACTATATTCATTCCTTCTATGAAATACATGGTATCAGAACTAACGACGATGGAATCATCTACTCTTGCTCAATGATACCATATGAGAATGAGCTAAAATCTGAACACCAAGCTATCAACAGTTCTTTCAAAATTTTATACTCTGGGCCCTTTTATTACAAGAATACAGAAGGGGACGATTCAGACCATGAGAAAATTATGAAAGCTATTGTTTGCACCTTATCACTGTACCAGGTTCTTGAGAGTTACCTTCCTTCATCTTGCAAATCTACCTTGAGGTCGCAAACAGTGACCCTGAGCACAGGAGTGAAGGGGAAACGAATACACTAATTCAATGGAAAATTCCACCAACTACAAAATCAGACTCCACACAGACACAGTCAAGTAGGAACAAAGACAGGCACACTCCCAGACCTTGACTACAATAGGGGGGAAATCCCACATACTTCAGTCATTTCAACCAGTGAAAAAGAAAATACAAGCAACAATCCCCACAAAGACAGACAACAAAAGGAAAAAAACCCACTGAATCACCAGCACCCAGACAATCACAACAGATTCAAAAGAAAAATTAATAGTCAGGACAACTGATACTCTGACAGAAACAGAAGTTGTCACCACCCTCGAAGAGCTCTTCAGGGTGCCAAGTGCTCCACTACACTCACTTTTGCCTACCATCCCATCACAATCAGCATCAACAAATGTAACTGTGGGACAGAAAATGCAAACATACACACTTAGTACAGACTCTAAAAAACCCCACCCCAACATGAATGGTGACAACAAAACTCAACAGCACTTTAGTCCACAGATTTCCGAAATAAAGCTGACCGGACAAACTCTCACAATGGACAAGCAAGCTATGAAACGCAATGCTGTATAGTCAACCAGCAACACACACGGACACCCACACTCTACAGAAAACAGGAAATCTACATCAATACTTCACAACATGCTACTCACACCACAAACACCAGTCTACCCTCTCAGGAATCCATTGAGGAGAGGAAGTATCCCCAGAAGCAACCCAAGACTGATAATATCTTATGATAAAAAGTCTAATGTGGCTTCCGAGGGAATTGTCAGTAGGGGGAAAACAAAATCCTGTAAGAAAGAACTCAAGTACACCAGTTAATTCTGTCAGACCTTTTGCTCTATTTCATATATGATCCATCTTTAAGCTGAAGAGTATTCCAACACATTGCTGCTGTAATGTTGGACTTGTGGACAACTACTGTTAATTAAGGATCTTTTTGCAGGGATTACATGATCTTTCCTTATTTCAAAGTCTACAGTATTAAAACTTTTGTTCAGTGACTGCTTCTGGTTGGTACATCCATGCTCTTTCTGGTGTTTATATTTTATATTTTATAGTTCTCACACAGATTTTTTTCCACTTGTAAAAATTTCTTCTTGTATTTTCTGTTTGGCTAGAGATTGGCTCTTGCAGAGTTGACATTTGGAATCTGTTGGGAGTGTTGCGATATTTGCCTTGTGAAATTTTGTTTTCAGTGCTTGATCTTGCACAGAAGTGATGAGTGCTTCTCTTTTAACTTTTAAATGTTTCTCTCAGCCATCTGTATGTTGACTGCCTTTTTGGTGTTTCTTTGGCTTCATATATGCTGGCCATGGAGCAGTTTCTACTTGCTGACTGTTGCATGTTTTGTTGCTTTTCTTTGTTTATGGTAATTGGCATAACCCATTGAGTTTTATTGTTTCTGTCACTGGCTCATTTTTGCAGTTACTTCACATGTATTAGGAATGGCCTATGCTGCTTCATCATTACCATTCTTCAATTTTCCTAGGTACATATTAATCTTTCTATATCTGCTTTTGGGTGTAGAGCTTTAGGCATCATGAGCAGTTTTCTAGTTCATTTGTTATTCAGTCAAAAACACCCCCTATGAAGCTCATTTCAGAACTAATACATTAACGGCCTGTATTTTGTTAACATCACTTAGTTTTTGACTTGAGGGCTTGTCATTTTTCATATTCACTTTTAACTTTGATCTTTAATTTTTATTGATGTTGAAGGTTTCCCTAGATATTTTCGTCCTCTCTCTATTTTGAGACATTGTTCATTCTTCCAGTCAAGAGTTTAGATCTTTTTTAGTTTTAACTTTTCTCTCAGGCTGATAAATCTTCAGCTCTTATCAAGTCTCTATTTTATCTGAATGTCCTCACTGAAAACATTGACATTTGACTGTTGTTCGGAGAATGGGCATGGTTTTTATTTTTACCTTACAGTTTGAAATTGTCCAAATAGTGCAGCTGGCTAATGAACAGTCCTCATTTCATTTTGTATCCTGTGACATGCACCCCTTTCTTACTGATTATGATTATCATTATTATTATTAATCATCCATAACTAATTATAAGTGATGGAGAAATCTTAATGTATGTTTATTAATAAACATGTATGTTTGATTATTTGGGGGGATGGGAGGGTAACTCTTTTAGTTTTAGCTTCTACCTGCAATATAAAAGCACAGAAACATTCATAATTTGTCTTTCCCCACTATTTAACTGTAAAATGCATCTTGGACAATGCATTTGTTTTCTAATTTACATGTACATATATTTTACTCTGATTAATAATTCCACTAAAATATAATGCAATTTCACTATAAATGATAAATGCACCATTAAATACTTTTGGAGATAAGAAACTGTCAGTTTGCAATATCAATGGTCAGATATTCAGACAAATAATTACATAATTTTTCTTTGTGACTTCATCTGAGAAATTAAAAAAAAAAAACACAAAATAATATAATAAATATGCCAACAATACTTTGTCACATGATTGCAATTTTTAAAGAAAATGAATGCACATGAAAAAGAGATTTTTATTTCAAATCACAATGTGAACAATAACTTGTGAGATATTGAGGGAATCCAGTGCTGAATTTCAAGTGATAGAAAAGTTAAATAAAGGAGTAAATAAAAAATGCTTGTTCATCAATATTATTACCTATACATAAACAAAACATGCATATCTATACATAATCATGCATACCTGGACATAAACGTGTACCTAGACATAAGCATGCATACCTGGACATAAACATGTGTACCTAGACATAAACATGCATATCAAATGCAAGACTAAAAGCTATGGTCACACAGTGGCATCTCCGATGCAAGCTTAGAAAAAATAAAAACTTTAAAATTTGTATTCATTACTTTGTATAATTTTTGGACTTGACAGTGCAAACAATAATTGTTAATTATATTTTACTAATTTAGTAATTAAATAACTCTAATTAAAATGTTCTCTTTGCGTTTAACATCTATGTTTATACTGTATACTGTAGAGAGAACTTGCACATTCATAGACGCCCTTTCTTCTTCAATGTTCCTGAATGGTAATGAGTGCAGATGATATCAGTAAATTCTCATTTATAATCTAACACTAAAGACACTTTTTTAGAGTATTTCAGTCTTTGACAAAAACACTGATTCAATTTGTAATTATTTCTTTTAAACAAAATTAATAACAACAACAAAATAGCACAAAAGTGTGATATGTCCTTTACAGAGAGACATATGAAGCTGTAATAAATTCAAATTTAATTTGTTTCCTTATTAAAAAAAAAAAATGTCTTACATGGAAAACCTGCATATTTAAAATAAAGAAGATGTGAGATTAATCATAAACATTGCCAAAATTTTACATCTACTTTTTAAACTGGGGGCTGGGAAAATCTTGATAAATGAGAGTAAAGCTATGAATGAATGTATTCTATGGTGGAAATCATCCCAAATTCATGGTCTGTTGGTTAAAGAGTTCTAAAGTAATGGCACTGAGTAGAGCAGGGATGCTGTCCTTGTTGTGTAGGTACAGTGCTATGTTGTCTTGCTGGCGTGCTGAAAAGTCCGTTTGCAGCATCTGTATCTCCCCTGATGACCCTTGCTAAAAACAAAACAATTCAAAAATTAAAATTAAAATTTTTTTTAAAAAGAACATGGTGCAAAAATCTTTCAGAAGTAAAAATAAAAACATATTTTTAAATAGTAACCACCCACAATGGCTTTAAGAAACACAATTAAATGTCTTCAAAATTTGTTAACAGAAAATATCTTTAATAAGTACAACACATTCAAATGCTGATAAAATATACTCAAGGAAATAGCATTTTGTTAACTTTAACAAATCTAATTTGTATAGATTTTAGCATGCTAAGCAAATATAGTTTGTTGCTGCAGGGATAAACTAAGTTTTGGTGAGATTGTTACCTCATATATTATGAACAAATACAAAGCTAGACTCTCGTGATCAATTAATATGAAAAAAATATATATTTTTTAAAAATCCATATATAACTAATAGGTATTTGTGAGTAAAATAGTCACTAGATTCTATTGTTAACAGATCAAGATTAAATCCTACATAGAAAATATTATAGTTTGACATATAGAGAGAGGCCAATATTTTATTAGGCAAGTCCACTCGCTATATAGAGTCTGGAGACATCACATATCGGCTGATTTCACTCTTTTTCAAAACTGTCTATCTCGGTAATTAGAAGAAAGAAATGGGTGAAAATTGTTTTAATAAATAAAGGAATCTTCAAATGTTAAATATAAGTTTTGTTTGTACATTTCAATGACGTATTTATTATGTTTTGATCGATAACATAAATGCTGGTAAAGCGTACTGAAGTGCCTGTGGCAAAATTTGAACATGGCTGACCTCCGACATCGTTTTGGGGTATGGTCACATAACGTGCTATCGACTTTCTGGGATTCAACCAATAAAAATAAAGCTCATATCAACAGAAAGCTAAGATAATGACCTTTAATACAAGCATCGGTTCATTTCAATTTTTAAAATTTTTACTGTAGCAAATTAGAGTCCAAATTATAAAAGCTGGCAGAGTACAAAACTATCTCAGCAGAATAGGCAGAAATAGCACACAAGTATACATTTAACATAATGCATATAAGCACGATTTAAAAAAAACAACACAACTTTACTAACCTTGAAGAGCAGGTAATCATGTTGTGACTCGGCGTACATGCTCGCTAAACGATACTGTCCAGTACAGGGCATGTCAATTTTGTAGCCAAGAAGTTGGTAACATGTCTCTCTGAATTCCTGGCTTGTCTTTCTGAAAGCCTCCACTAATCTGTTCTTTCGCAGCTCTTCTCTAGCTAGCTGAGCCTTCATTTCTACAGAACCAAGATTTTACACATTACAAGTCTAACCAAATTTCAATTAAGAGTAATAGGATTTGTTTTTAATATACACTTATCACAATGAAGCTACACTTTACTTTCATTTTAATTTGTAAACTCATTTTATGGACTTTTTCATAAACCAAAGTGGACCATTAGTAAGATCAAAGATTAAATTGTATCAAATATTAACTAATTTCTTTGCTTTAACTGTATATTTTAAAGTTAAATAAATCTACTTTTGTTATCTTTGGCATTATGTAGCCACATTTTCACCTTATGCTAAAAATAGTCTACCTCCAAACCCTATCCATAGGGACCATTGGCCCTTACCCATTGGCTGGACATGACCTAATTAGTATTCAAAATGATCATTCAGAGTACTGCTTGACAGCATGCAATGCACTACATTGTTTCAGCTACCATTATAAAAGCAGACCAGACTATCAACTGTAGAGGTAGCACATAACGTTCTCCCAGCACCAAAGAGCACATATTTCATATAACCTACCATCCTTTATGGCCTGTTAACTAATGCATCATATGCTGCTGATATATTAGTTGACTTTCGACTGAGTAATGAGCCATGAAGGCAAATCTTAACTCAACCAGATCACTGACAAGGACCAGACACAGTTCAGCCTGACCCAAATCTGCCATGTGCCTAGACAAACCCAGCAGTCACAATCAAGCTAAGCTGGTGATAACATATCCAACAGTTTCCTTTGTATGCTCTGTAGCTCAATAATTTCACTACAAAGACACATAGTTGTATTACAAGGAACCCTATTATTTCTTTTATCCCTTCTGTACTATTGATAACCATCATGTAACCCACAGTCCTATTTTATTTCCTTCTGAAATATTATTTCTTGATACACATATTGCTTGTGTTGGCCTGACTCACTTTTTCATTTTATGTTAGTTTGTCACTTTAATTAAATAACCCTGGCTGTGTGTGTATCAGGGGGTTGGAGCTTTATTCTGGTCTTTCATTCTTCTACACTACCTATCTTCCTTCTATCCACAAAAGTGACCAGCCAGGTGCGCTTTGGGGACTATCCCATGGTTAATTGGAGCACAGGATGGTGGGAGAATTAACATCTTATACCCGTCCCCCAAAAGAACATCACAATATGCTGAAAACAAAATTACAGCTTATTTACCCTATGCAATCAGATTTTGTAAACAAATGGTTCTGAGACTGAATGGATTATAAGATGCTGATTGTGACAATGACTGACCTTCAATCATCTTGCTCTCAGGAATACTTTCTAATTTCTGTTCCACCTGAATGGTCAGGTCTTCAACTTTTCCACCACTTTCTTCCAACAACTGTACACGAGCAGATAAGCGGGCATTTTCTTCTTGCAGCTTTATTAACTCTGTTTTACGTTTACTCTGGGCCTGATCAGATGGATTCATGGTAAAATGAAACACCTTGGTTTGGGTTGGATCATAGTCACCCTGTCCAAACATGCAATGCATAAAATCCCATATCCTTATGATTTTTATAATATTAATAACTGTTGTACAAGCATCATCTAACAAATAGAGTTTTAAAAAATAAACAAGTCTTTTCAGACCATATCCTATAAATGCCATGCCATGTGTGATTTTAACATTTTAGCATTTATGCTAAAAATTTAATAGATTCAAAAATGCTTCCTCAAGAGGGAAAAAAATTCAATATAAATAATGACCTGTAGATGGCGCTGTTCAATCCTCATTTCAAGGATTTCTTTTTGCTCAAGTATCTTTTTGTTTTCTAATTCCAACTGGATTATATGTTCCCTGAAAAATAATTGAGCAAATAAAATAATTCAATATATATAAAAATAATAATAAAATGTTCCCTTGATTTAGAATTTAATCTTGCAAACACCATGATGATTGTCTAAGTACAAAATTCAACTTAATGAACAAGTGTTGAACTAGGCATAAACAAACACTCAAAACCAGAAAAAGAGCAATTGAATGTCTATAAAAAAATAATTTGAAAATTTGTTTACACATACAAAGTACTAAATGAAACATGCAAATCAACGTACTGGAGCTCACGAATTTTGTCCTGGTCAACTTTCAGGGATGTTGATGAACTGGTTTTCTGGCCTTGGCAAAGTTGTTCTAGCTGCAACATAGAAATATCAAGAGATGAATACTTTTATTGTGTGAATCTTAAGTGAAACTACAGGCAGATGTATATTTAAAATGACTTGCATTTCTAAAGACCTGTATTCAAACTTGCACAAGCCTGAGATTATTAAGTATTTTGAAGCAGGAATTGTGAACACTATCTTACAGTCTAAAAAATCTGACAAAAGCCATTTATTAATGGATGCTATCTATAAAGTCCTCAGAAATCTGCTTATTTATGCAAGAATCAGCAGGTTGGAACTTGCTTGGCTGGAAAAGCTGAAAATCAAACCGATCTGTTATTTTTAGCCTGCATATGATTAGAATACAGAGCAGTAGTGGTACCCGTTGTGCTAATACCTGGGTAGTAAAATTGAGAACGGGTACCCGTCATAATGCGGCCGTTATGTCTATACACAATTTAGCACACTCTTGTTTCAACTGTGATAGCTATGCACCACTATTTTACCTGATTAAAATGGTTTATTTTGAATGTGATAGCTATGCACCACAGTTTTAAAAGGTTATAAATGACTGATTTTGAATGTGATAGCTATGCACTACTATTTTAAAAGGTTATAAATGACTTATTTTGAATGTGATAGCTATCCACCACTATTTAAAAGGTTATAAATGATTTATTTTGAATGTGATAGCTATCCACCAGTATTTTACACAATTATAAATGGCATTTTATGTTTCAAAATGACAAATATAAATTAACTAAATATATAAATCATCTGGGAATGTATAATGGCAGTGTTTCTAAAGTAAAAGTTTATAGCAGTGGTTCCCAAATTTTTCCAGTAGAGGACCAAATCTACTATTTTCGGTACTTAAAGCAGGCCAGAATGTTAAAAAATTATAAATGTTTATAAAATTAAAAAAGTCGTGTAATATCACTCTTAACTTTCTTTAACAGTTTTTAATAATTTTCTAAACTGCTATTAATGTAATTAGTTTACAAGTGTAACTATTCTTCACAACCAATTACTGAAGTTCTGATGTCAGTTTATCAATGTCTGGGCACAAAGCTGTAGTGCCCAAAGTCACAAGCGTAGCTAGGTTACCTGAACAAAATAAAATATGATTTGGCTTCCTTAATATGAAATAAAACAGCAACATCTGTACATTTTAAAAAGTTCATCAAAACATTCCAAGAAAGTATTTAAGAGACAATGCAAATATCAGCCCAAACTGCTAACTTAAATTTACCTGCAGACAGTGCAATGCAGCTGTGTTGTGTTGTTCATTGACTTGTTGCAGCTGGGTCTCCAATTCCTGGACATGCTGTCGATACCCCTCAACCACCTCTTCCAGTTGCTGTACTCGACTGTTGCTAGGCAGTGTAACAGTCACCTCACTCTCATAGGAATCTAAAATTCTTTTATAACCTTCACGCTCCTATTGTACAAACACCAAAAAGAAATCTATATTTTTCTGATCTTTTAGGCCTAAAATAACATGCTGACTAGAAAATGGCTCAGATTTTTAGAACTGTATATACATACATTCACAAAACTGAAAATTACTTTCAAAACTGGAGGCTTTGAATGGGCAAAAAAAGAGTGACAAAAATAATATTAAATAATATTTTATTAACTACACAAACATCTGAAGACAATAATTATGCTACATATTTTATATTAAATCAATATATTTAAAAAATAATGTCTCTAAATCTTCTCATTGCAACAGTGGTTTAAATAATACACCTTTATCTGAATATAATATAGTCCACAGGAACCAAAATCTTATTGCACTGTAATTCAAACCATATTATACTGAACTTGATATGGTCTTTGAACATTTCCATAACTAATTATCAGCAAATCATTAGCCACCAGTATGTGGTTTTGTTGTCTAAATTAATTTAAACATTACATGGTTTTAAACTGCCAACAAATTGAAACTTTACATGATTTAAAACTATCAACAAATTTCATACATCAATGATACAACTTTAATTAACACTTGCAGACAAGCATAGTTTCTATGCAATGATGAACAAAGCAAAAGTTAAAAAATTCTGTAAATGTGCTTTGCTTTATGACTTTAAATCCAAGACAGGAAGCTAAATATTTACACTTAATCATTAAATATATAAACTGTATGCAATAATCATTGTGTGTATGAACTGGAAGCATGTTGTAGATGAGGTGGGAAACCATATTATATCCAAATTCATATTATATCAGGGTAGAAGAGTAATACCAAATTTCATTAAAAAAAAAAAGAAAAAAGAATTAGTGATGAATTGTAAAATAAACCAGAGGTAACTGATCTCACAATTTAATGATTTAAAATTAACAAGGGAAAAATACAATGAAGAAAAGACCTAATGTACCTTTGTAATAAGAAGCAACTTGCGCCGCAAACGTTTGACAAGATCCTGTTCTTTCTTAAACTCAATCTGCAATGCAGCAAGTTCTGCCTGCATTTTCTGATGCTGTTCTTTAGTCTCCTTTAATTTCAACTCTGCTACAGATAGGCTACAACAGTTTTTAAAAGTACCTATGCTATAGTAAACAGACCAGTGCCATGCTTTTACTAGGAAGTTTAAATTTTACTAAAAATAATAACTATAGTATTATGGAAGACAAAACAATCAAAATAAATAATTAATCTGCAGTATATTTATCCATGAATTTAAATATTATTTTCTATTAATAAATATTATTTGTAATTATTAAATATTTTTCAAATATTAATATCATTAATAGATTCAGAAGCCATCGTATTAAACTGTTCGTGGACAAAAAATATTTCAAAGAGTTAAAAAAAAATAAAAACAACCCTAACAAAATTTAAAAAGAGAAAACAGACATACTTGGACTGAAGCTGTCCTTGTTTTTCCAGGGATAATACCTGAGCTGTTTGTAATTCTGTCACACGCCGAACTAACTCTGATGGAGACCTAAAAATTAAAAAAAATATAGTGCACAACTGAATGACAGACAAACATTATACAAGTTTAGGCAACTTTAAATGTTTTCTTTCTATACTAGAAGAAAAAAACTAAATGAAAATGTTTCACAAATGAGCAGCCAATTTGGATATCTTGTAAATGTACTGTTTAAATAAATTAGCTAAAAATATAAAACACACTCTTTTATAATCAATAAACTATTCCGTTTCTTTCTTCATGATTTTTTGAACATCAGAATGAAGATTCAATTATGGACCTGAAGCAGAAATATAAAAAAAAATGTAGTTTTGTTTTCAAGTAAAAAGTATCACGGCTGAGAATGAGGGCAGACAACAACAGTATGAGACTTTTGAATGAGAGACCAGGAGATCAGAATTATTTTTTCGTGGTGTTATATGGATAGCACAATTTTTTTGTTTCAGTCATCATGTTAAATACCTGTATAGATGTGATGGCACAACAGCTGGGCATCTTAACGCAATGAAGTTAAAGATTGTCCTACTCTACTGGACAGCCAGATGCCTTGAATCAGAACTATTCCAGGGTGGACCGGTTACATCCATGCAGATCACTGATGACACTCCACTGAGGCAGAGTGCAACATCAACTTGTCGCTGATGTAGTGGTAATCTGAGAACCACTCAACCCACTAACTTTATCTACATATATGGAAGTCTGGACCCTACCTAAGGACAGGTGGTCAATCTGATAAGTTGTGGATCAAGCAGAGAGCTGATCATTCGACACCAGAAGTGTGTCAGGAGGGGGAAGGCCCAAGCATGAGCAACCCCATGAGAGACAGAGACGACAGCCACTACTTTTGAAGTGCGACCTACTTCAGTGGTTTTTCCGTTTTTTTCTACATGGCCGATTGTGTCATCTTTGCATCGGACACACCCAACTTGATTTTTGAAGGGCACAATAAAACACTGTGAGTAATCATAAAGTTAATCTATTATTAGAAACCTCAGTGCACATATAAATAGGGATAAGTAGGGCATAAAATTTTTTAACTTAAGATTTAAACCGTTATCTATTTTTTCAGTTGTGGAGGAGCAAAATAGCTCCAGGACTCTTGCTTTTTTGACATTTTTAAGAACTTTATGATCATACTAGTTTTCTTGGTATTTTTGCTGTAGCTGCTTTTCAGAGAAGAAATTGTCACACTTTGCATGCTCTTAATTGTTGCTCTCTACTTACTTCTTTTCTATTTACTATTTTCATCATCCATCACTTAGAAAAATTACTTCCCCATCCCCAGAGTGTATGTTTTATGATGAAAACTTTAAAACAGCTAAACATTTTTCTTAAATATGCCAAACTAATATAGATTATATATATAGATATATAAATAATAAAACTCTCTTTCGCACATATGCACGCACATTCTATTCCAAGATGATTCAAATAATGACTGAGCTATTGGTTGTGCAATATATGAAATGGTTCCCATTTATAAGGCATAAAAATATCACATATGCAAGTATTCAGGACTGATAATGTTCAGAAGTGTTAAAACAGTACATTCACAGTGGTAACAGCTGGTTTAGTTTATTTCCATATTTTTGTCATTGGAGTAACTAAATATTTTTTGGTCCTAAAGAATACAATAGATAATAAAAATGGTTTCAGTGTTAACCAATGAAATATACTATAAAGATTATAACTTTTTTAAGAAAGTGCAAAACAGCGATTAAGTATAGTTTATATTTAAATGGTTTTAAAAAAGAACAAAAGCATTTTTTTTTTAAAAAAAAGATAACATACTGTGGTCGCCGGGAACCACCAGCATCTTCTACCTCCCAGCGAAGAAGACGACGATGCAAATCCTGAAAATATAACAGTTTTTCTTTAAAATGGCAAGCTAAATGTGAACTAAATGAAACCTATAAAATATTTTACTCACTTTAACCTCAAATGATTAATACTAACGTTTAATAATACACTGAATCCATTTCACAAATAGTGGACTGTATAAAATTACAAGGGATAAAAAAAATGTATGCCATAAATATATTTATCGCTTGTATGATGTGTGTTTGAGTATGTTTACAAATTGTGCAGTCTGTATATCTTCTATCAATGAAGACTCCTACTGCTTAAGTTTTATTTAAATAGCAATTACTGCAACCAAATTACAAGAAGTATGGGGTAAGCATACTAAAGAGTTGAAAATACCAAACCATTACTGCTTTAAAAACTAAACAAACAATAAACCAAAATCAATTTCAACCTACACTTTAAAAATAAAAGAGGACAAAAATAAACATTTTTTTTAAAAACACAGAACTAGAATAACACATTTATTAAAATGAAAATATTAGCTAATACTAAAGCATTAGCAGTAGCTGTACAAACCTCATTTTCTATCTTCAACGCTAGCATGTCCTCACATCGCTTTTCTGCTGCCTCAAGCTTCTGTTGGGTGCTGAACAGCTTTTCCTGCAGAAGTAATGCATTCTGTTTTTGCTGTCTGGAGACACAAAGCAAAACACATCTGAACAAGTTATAACACATATGCTGTCAATAACATTTGATGAGAAATAAGTTATATATATATATATACTTAGTTCTCTAGACCAGTCTGCAAATGAATGGATACTTAAGTAATGCTATGTAATACACATACTTTTCTGATTAGATTTCTGCAGTTATTCAAGGGCTGCTCAGTATTATTGCCAGAGACATTCTTACGGGTATTTATCTTTTCTTTTTTTCACATCTTCTTTGCTGAATTTCATAACCATTCTAATTATATTGTTTATTTATGATGTTAAGTTTAATAATTATGCCAGTTTGTTGAACCCATTCATTTACCAAAGTGACGTAAATCAATCTGAAGTAGAATGAACTAAAAGAATAAGTAGACCTTTTTCAAACCAATAATTTAACACTCATATATTTAAGTTTTGGTTTCTTACAACCAGCATGGTCTATAAAATTGGCTTTTTAAAAATCTTAATGTGGCATCTACACTATCCAGGGAATTGTACAATTCATTTAGATGGATACTCATTAAAATCCTGAAGATGTCAACAATTCTGTCTGATAGGAAGATGTTTTTTTTAATCCAATTATGAAATACAATTTTACTTTTGATTTCAATGAAGATTTGTGTGTGGGGTGGTGATGATGGGTGGATACATAATTTTAATTGCATTATAAACTTGAATTATAAATTTAATTGCATTTGAAATTACAATTTTAGTTTTCTATTTTTAAAGAAGGTTTTAGAAATTCATTTTCCCCAAACAACGTAACTTTCACATACCTCAGAAATTCATTTTCCTTGGATAATTTTGCAACCTCCTTCTCCAGCCCTGGAACTTTTTCAATTCTAGCCCGCATTGCACGAGTAACGACGATATCTTCTGCATGTAGTGATGCCTGCTCTTCCAGTACCTATAGGGAGCAAACGGAAAATAATTAGAATTGAGGCTGGCTCCCCTCCAGTACTTACAGGGAACAATCACTTGCACACATAAAATGATTTGTGAATGCTTTAAAAATAATAATACAGGTATATATTGCTAATGTGGCACATTAGGTTCCAGACTACCACTGTAAAACGAATATCACCTTAAAATGAATCACAGCGTTTTTTCACTTGCCTGTGCATAAAAATGCCTAGGAGTAACACTTTTAACTTCTTTCAAGAACTTCTCCTTAGAGTTCACTACTGTGTTAACTGTTTGGCACACCAAGTCTAGCTTATGGCCTATCTCAGTGTTCAATATATCTTTCTCCAAGGTTTGAAGACAAAAACATTTCAAGGACTTTTTAAGAGTTGAGTATCATGATATTCAAGGGCCACTAGTAAACGCACTAAATTTGAAAATACATTTGTTAACAATAATACCTATGACATTTTGTTTCTGTAATACACAAATTAAAATAGTATAAACGAATATAATATCAATATACAATGCTATGCACACTGAACTCTTGTTTGTACTGATAGACTGTGCAACAAATAACCACACACATACCAACTTTAAAAATTAAATAACTTTTTTAAAAAGTTGACATAAATTCATAAAACTTTCCCCATTTTTAAGTGAGTGGATAAAAATTTGAATAGATAAGTTTATTCTGCGAACGCTACTTTATCAGTTAAAATAAGTGACTGTTGAAAATAAGTGAGAAAAATATTTCTGGTCAATTTTATGTGCCTATACTTGTTTTAAACACTTTTCATATGCAAATAATTTTGAATTTTACACATTTGCAGTTAACGTAAGAGTATATATATGTACAGAGGACAAATAAATTGTTTCCACAATCCATTAACTAAACAACAGATTCACTCACCATGATCTTTTCATTGGCCATTTTTAATTTCTGCTTGACTTCATCTAACTCTGCCAGTTGAACAGCCATGTCCTCTACTCTTCTAAAAAATAATTTTAAAATTTAGACATATCAAATCATGAGAAGGTTTTATTTTGATAATATCAAATCTGTTAAAGTAAAAAAATAATAAACTATGAGAATCAGTATTTTAAAACTAAAAGGGAAAATAATGCAGGTCTCTCATGTATAAAACACTAACTCCATCAACCTATGTTCAAGTGGAAATCATCTGGTCATTAGACTGAATATTAATAATACAGGTCAGGCATGAGTATATCTTTGTATAAAATACATGTTTGATCAATCCAGGTGCAGGTGGAAATCATCTGTTCATTATATTGAATATTAAAATATTGCATCAATAACATGAATGAGAGTTTGCAAACCCTAATGCACATCAATCACAACAGTAACATTAATGTTCAAGATGGAAGCAGATGTCACCTGGTCTCAGAACTTTTCTCTGGAAACATCACCCTGAAGGCCAATTTTAAAACTTTTATACTAACAGTTTGGCCTATGGATAATAAAATTCCCAAAAGTACAGAATAATCATTATCAATATATTCTCTTTTCATAAAAACTGCTACATTCACTGTAGTGACAGTATCTAATGACACTTTTAATGTTATACAAAACAGCATTAATAATGCAGTTAAAATTTAATCAAAAAGTATATTATTATTAAGTCTCACTTTATATTTTGTAAGAGTAACCACAAAATTTGTTCACCTGCTCAATACAAACTCTGTTTTCTACATTATTTTAAAATTATTTTGTCTTGCCCTCTAGCACTAAATGTTCAGTCTGCTGAATGGGATGATCAAATGCAGTTAAAAATCAGCAAGAGTATGCTGACCTATGATCAGGCAAAGCTGGACCTTGAAAATCTACCAAACACTCACTCAAACCTTCTTCTCCCCCATCCCCTCCTATGACATTAATTATCTCCATTTAGGATCACAGATATCTCCCCTGGCACTGGTTCCATCTGTCAAACCAGGAAAAATTGGAGGCAAACATGAAATCCAAATCAAAGAACAACAATAAACATCCCAACACATTATAACAATATGAGAACTATCAGTTGTGTTAGGGTATGTTTTGAGAAATCTTGATTACATTACTTTTTCTGTAGCTTATTTTAAGCTTTGTTGGTGTAGGATATCTTTTGAGATATCTTGACTAATTATGAATACATTACTTTTTCTGTAGCTCATACTGAGCTTTAGTCTCCTCAAGTTCTGTGGCACAAAGTTTAAACTGCCCCAGATAGTCATCTGCTTTTTCCTTTAAGCTCATTGTGAGTTGCCAGGCTTCTTCTCGGGACTGTAAAGGAAAATAAAGACCAAAAATAACATGATATTTTTGTTTTAATAGAAAGAAAACCCAAGTAGTGCTGTATTTTCAATGAAAACATATTCACTTACAGAGTAAATATTTCACTTATGATAGTAGATATGAGGTAAAACTCCTGGAAGGATTAAATTGAAATAAACATGAACAGTGGCCAAACATTATATAAATATTGATACAGTGTTGTCACAAATGCACCAGAAGTGAGGTTTTTGGGTGGAGCATGACTGCATATGTGAAATGAAGGTCTTTAATAGCACATTATATGAGTGTAAAAGTGGAGAAAGATTGTTTAATATCACTCTACATGAGTGCAAAGGTGAAATAAAGTTCTTTAATAGCACTCCATGTGAATGCTAAGGTGAAATAAAGTTAAGTGCTAAGGTGAATGAGGTCTTTTAATAGCACTCTTTATGAGTCCAAAGGTGAAGTAAGCCTCTTTAATAGCACTCCATGTGAATGCTAAAGTGAAATGAAGTTATGAACTTTTAAAATGAATGGTTTCTCTCGCTATGTCTTGTACTCACTTATTCCTAATATTTTTTCTTCTATACATGAAGCAGACCAGTGCACACATGCAGCATCAATGCAAAACACAAAAATCTTGAACACCAGATTAAAAAGTGCACAAAAAAACCCTCCAAACCCTCCACATTTCTTCTAACCCAATCATAACAAAGATAGCTACCATAATAAACATCCATGCTAAATTAAAAAAAACATGTAAAAGCATTGACCAAACACAAAGAATGGAAACAAGCAGGTCTTCTTGAATAAAAGGCAGCAACCAAAGCCATGGCAAACAGGAAAGAAGGCAGACACCCAACAGAAGAAGATAAAATGACAGTATCAATATGGCAGCAAAAATTATGGAATTCCCATCGTGTTTCTCAGAAATCCTAGATTTCAATTATTTCCTTCATATGACCAATTCAGGATGCCATATTTTACTAGTTTAGCTTGGATATGTTCTGGTAAGTCATCTTCTAGTGTTTTCAACACTTACTTTCTAAAATAGGGTAAAAGAGTGGGAGGGGACAATGACAGGTTAGCATAGATCTAATACTCTGGACATTTACTTAATATACTGTAAAAAAAAAAAAAAAAAGAGGTTGGGTGCATTAATTCTGACATATAGTAAGAAATCTAGAGATGCAGACACTGGCTCTTTTGGATGATATAAAGAGATTATATGAGTTTGAATATGCTGTGGTAAGAAATCGAGAGATGCAGACATTGTCTCTTTTGGATGATATAAAGAGGTTAAAAGGTTAGCTTGAATTTAAAGAATATAAAAAATCTTGAGTTCCAGATATTCCTTACAGATTAAAAATAGAAAGTGTCCACAGCCCTGAATGAATATAATGACATATCTATTCTTGCACAGCCATCTTCTCCTCTCTCTTTTTAAATGAGAAAATAAAGTGGAAGACATATGTTCCCCGTATTCAAGAAAGATGAAAATTAGTTGGTCAAAGCAAAACAAAATAATAATATTTGAAGTGTTGACTGTTCTGAATTATCAATAAAAATAAATTTTAAAACAATTTAAATTAAATAAACAAAATGAGTGATGATCAAAATTACAAAATAAAAACACCACACCACCTTGCAAAAAAGGGCCTTTTCTCTTCCTTGGCTGTCACTGAAGAGAGTAATTAAAACTGTTTCTACACACCTCACTTTTCTGCTCTTGAGTTTTTAAGCAGACGAGATCTGATAGAAAAGTAAAAACTTTAACTACAAACTGTATTTTTTCCCCACTATATTTATGGGATGAAGACAGAAAAGTAAATAATTCAAACCTTTTGCAAATCTTCCTCAAGTTGCAATTTTTCTCTCTGTACTTTGTTCAGTTTGCTTTCAAGAGAAATCCGTGCAGCCTCCCATTCACGACGTCCTTCAACCAATTCTGCTTTTGCTGTTTGAACAGATTCAGCCATCTGTCGGAGTTTTGCCCGCAATTCTGATGTACGCTCAACTTCATGCTGTATTATCAAAAGACAACAAAAATAGTAAGAAGAATCATATTTCTTAAGGCCATGAACAGCATGTGCATATATAGGGAAAAGTCAAAAAAGCAAAAGAAATTATTTTTGAGATTGTTTCAAATTTGTATTCTTAAATATGTTCTCTTTCAGGCTTTTATATTTTAGAAGTGAAAAAAGTTGAAATTTTGCATTAAAAATTGTAAATTTAGCAAAAAGTTTATAAATTTTAAACTATATCATTTCCTCAGATAAGTCAGTCTATCACTGAAAGTTGGCACAAATTTGCAACAATGCAACCACTTTTTACATCTTTGATTTAAGAATTTACCCAATATACTTATATCAATGAATGCATACAAGAATTTTGACATAATATACACTATTATTAATATACTGTGACAATTTGCTCATCCCAGAGTATTACGCACAAAATATATTATTTCTGTCTAATTTTCAAATATATGTATAAATTATGTATTACAGTAGAGAACATAGTCAGAATGGTGACACAGTGACAAAGGCATTGTTTTAATGTGAATAAAGTGTTGGGGGGAGACAGTAAGGACACATGGAGCAACTCAAAGAGTTTTCCATTGTTCACATTTGATAATATACTGTACTACTATTATTTCTTTCTACATTTTTTTTTTAGAATGTTGTTTTCTTCCAAAGTGGTTTCTTCTCACCTCTTTCTCGTACTTAATGGCATCCAGTTTCTTTTCAATTTCAATCCTTGCTCTCTTGCTTGTTGTGTGTGATGAAGCTAGCTGTGTTTGTAAGTGTGCAATATGCCCTTTGGCCGCTAATAATTCTGCCTCCATTAGTTTCTTTTCTTTCTCTTCTTCTGCAGCACACAGAATTTAAAAATAAAGCATCAAATCATTAAATGTTACTTACATACTAGATTGCTTTACACACAAAAAAATATGTATGTGACTCATAAACTAGATTGCTTGTAATAAAAAAAATACTGATTTTGTGAATGCGACATGTGCAAGATATATTAGATTTATTTTTTTTAAAGAGGAGAAATGTTTGTGTTCATAATAGGTTAGAACAAGATTAAACCTCACTGCAGCTAATAAGCAGTTAAACTGGCAAAATGATACATATACTAATTAAATTGGCTATTTATTACTGTACTTGGAGTTCATACAAATATAATTATTTGCACACACAAAAAGAGAAAGAAAAATAAAGGTTTATCATATAGGTATTCTATTATAAATATTATAAAATTAAATTACACATTTTTATTAGGTCAGTATTGGAGTGGATACCAGTTTACCTATCTCCATTCTACTTAATACCATAATTCCTTCGACTGCCATCTGTCAAGAGTCGCAATCTATTCCAACCAGTGCACTGTAAAGGGTCCGCAGATATGTCAAAAGAGTTTGGAGAGAGAAGGGTGGGGTCAAAAAGAAGAAAGAAAAAAATCGCTGAGGTAAAATTTAGAAGTATTGTATATTTTTCAAAAAAGGCTGCTAAGACTAAGAGTGTAAACAACAGTTTAACTCTTTCTAATCCACTGTTGTCCAAAGGCAATGCATATTCAACTTTTAAACAAAATTTTAATATTCATTTTTTGCAATGAAAACTCACCATGGTGTGCCATGACAATTTTAGCACCTTGTTCAGTGTGCCACAAGTTAAAAATTGCTGATCTATTTCTATGCTATCCTGATGAAGGCTAGTTATCCAAAACATCAGCCCTTGTAGCTGTATTTGTTCTATACACCTTATATAAAGCATTTTTATGATGCACTTGTTTCTAAATGGATTCACTGTTGTCTTTTGTTGTACTTTGATGAAGATCACATTACTAATATTACTTTAAATTATGAATAAAACAGTCAAGTACTAAAATATTTTCTGAACCCATGAATTGATCTCATTCACTTCCATTCAGCTCAAGAAAAATTTTAAAAATAAAATGTTAAATAAATGCTGTAAACTATATTCTTATGATCTTTATAAAGCTAAAAGAATGAAACAGCCCAATTTATAATACAGTATATCTTTAATTATCATTAGAAAATTAAATATCACAGTGCATAAATACAGATATTCTCTAACAAATTAACATAACTTAGGAGCTTAAAAGAGATCAAAACATCTGTATTGATAAGAACTTCATTAACAAGTATCCAAAACTGTTAAAGAAAAAAAATACACACTTGCCAAAACAGTTTTCTTATAGTTATACTCTGAAAGGTTGCAGTAAAGTAATTTCACCAATCTGTCTCATCTTCAATTCAGAAATTTCAAACAAAGAATAAACCCTTGAAATAAATGTGAGATGAAATATGCTGACTAATGTGTATAGTATGTTTTTAAAAACAGTGAGCGAAAAAAAAAGAAAGAAAAAAAATCACAAACATTACTATCAAAAAGAAGTAATTAAATAAAATTCCTTTATAGCAAATAAAAATTCTTTCAGTAAAATAAAAAGATTTACATTTACTGATATATCAAACAAATACAGAGTGCATATTCCAATTTATTTTATTTTCTTATCAACAGAAAATTAAAAATAAAGAAATGAAATCTTGCAAAAGTGCATTACCTATGATTTTTTTAATAGTGTGGTCACAGATAGGTTTGTTTCTCTTTGAGTTGATATCTAAATCAAGATTGAGGCGGAAAGAGGGATGCTCAAGTCTGCTTCCACTAGCAGACAAAAATTCGTCAAAATCTTGTTGCATACGAATAACAGCAGTGCTGTCAATTGGTGAATCCATAGTTATATTGATTAATTTTTGTTAAATTTCAATTTTCAATAAATATATTTTTGCAGTTCCAAATAATTCAAAGCCACTGCTGAAACCAAACAACAAAAAAACACATCTTTATTTAGAACAAATATAGTTACATTTACAAATAAACCTAATAAATCAATCAAGAGTTCAGCAACAAGAAAGAAACATCTCTTTATTTAGAACAAATATAGCTATGTTTACAAATAAACCTAATAAATCAATGAAGAGTTCAGCAACAACTGATTGTACAGTGAGATGTGATCAGAAGCGACGAAGTAAATAACTGACAATCCTTAACTAAGTATTCATTGTGACTACAAATGATGATTTTGTGTACCACGCTCACCATTTTTACACCCCTGCACTGCACATCAGATAAAAATTGAAAGATAGGTAGATTGATTGTGAGAAAATTAGGTAGATTGCTCAACCGCAGTCATTTGCAACAATGCTTTGACAGGTGAAGACAGAGTAGAGAATTGTGATGAATGAACTAGTGACTTTAATAAGCAATGAAAGGGTACACACTGAAAGCAGTCAAACAACAATACAATTGAAATGACAAATGATGTTTACAAATCTTGGTTCTTAATAAGTACAGGCAGACAGGTAGAGGTGAGAGCAGTCTAATTAATAGTTTGTATTTCCCAAGAATTTATTGCTGCAAAATGCTATGCTACAGTACTAAAATGCCCTTGACAACAATTACAGCTATAATCATGCAGATGACATCTTCTCATGCAGGTGCTGGTTGGCAAGACCTGTCAGCAGATCAACATGTCATAAATATGCAACACATTCTTTCTTTCCAATGTCAATCACTTTTTAAAAAAAGGTTTAAATAATGGCTCAGTAGCAAGGTGTTTGCATTATATCATATCAGCAGCGCCAAGATTTATGGATCATAAGATCATGCGGCATACTATGACAAAATGTTTTAGTAACATATACATTTGACTCATTTTTAAGGAATTAATTATTTTTAAAGTAAAGTTAAGATACTGACTACTTTATCAGATTTAAAAGCAGTAATGACACTAATATTTATAATTATACTCTTAGCCTTTTTATTTTAGTCACAACTATATTTCTTAGTTTGTCATAAATCGTGTCAATATTAGTCTCAAACTATAGAATGTTGAAATATTTTTTAGTCGTTTCACATCAGCAATGAAACATCTTACATTATAATTCCTTGTAAATTTATTAAGGATTTCATACATTTTCAGTGACTGATATTCTATCAAAATGTTTGGTCCTTAAATTTCCATGTCAAGTTAAAACTAAAATTCTCCAGTTAGCGATGGTAATGGGGATCTGCCATCATGAAGTAGGTGCTGCTTATAATCGAAATTTTTCTCTGTATTCAATAGGATTTAATTTTTTTAATTGGATATTTAAAACAAAACTCAATCTATTCATACACCTTGGAAGATTTACATACTTATACTTCATTAGCATTTAATAGGATCAGAGTTCTATGCAATAAGACATGATCAATTTTCCTATAACAAACTATGAAAACTGTCAGTACCCAGAACTGTGTGCAAATTATGGACCTGAAGGTCATCAGGACTGGAGATTTTAATCAGCTTTTATAGCGACAAGAACTGTGGGATTATTTGAGGAAGAATTCCTTATTTCCAGTGTTTTAATTCAGTTTGAATTAGATTTACACACTACCATGCGCATGTACAGTGAACTTTTAATCTGACATTGGATGATATATCACTTTTTTATCAGTCTGAATAAGTGAAATGCATCTACATAGCAATTAGCATGGAAGTTGGAACATCTGATGTCATACTCTTTGAAAAACTATTTATAGTTTCTCAGTCATTAGGAATCTCTCATTTTTGTTTTATTATTATTTTTAATTACTATTATTTTATCCTTGGTCTTTCAGAAATTAAATTAGATTTTTTTCAGATATTGAGTAATTGACCCTAAATATCTTGGAAATTTGACCGAGTCGGGGGGGGGGGGTTCTACAGGGCCAAAATAAGACTGATGATAGAGCTAATGAAGAACATATTTAATTCTGATCTCATTATCTGGTGATGCGATGAAAATTTTAATAATTAAATGTCAAAAATAATAATATTTAATAATAATACTGGATTATTTTGTTTAAAAATACTGTGTGTATGGTACAACGATAGATAGACGGACAATACAAAATGACAAACACAAAATGTATCACTTGACTAGAATACTTTTGTTTCAATAAATAAGATGATTTACAACGAAAATATTAGCGTTCTATGCACAGTAAATTTGTTCAAAATGACTTACGTGAACGAAAGGTCTCGGAAAGGTTTAGGCCTACTTTATGTAGGCCTACTTGATAATTCAATAACATATGTGATGTTAATTTAGTGATATTTATAGTGCCATTAAATAATATCAATGTTCAATACAGTTATGCAGGAAAGCGCAAATTACTTTACCAAAGTACACGTACACGTAACAATTTCTATAGTTAAATTCGGTAGTATTGAAATTGGAGCCACGCATGGCCTTGAACTTTACTTGCACTTCCGGGAGATATAACTTTCTTTATTCCAAACAAAACAGATTCTAGATATGTGCATCTATATGCAATTCTTTATTTACAAATAGTTCAGCTTTGATTGTAGTTTAAAAGTGTTTATTTTTTCTCCCTCCCACGCTTATTTATTTTAAATGATATTGGGAATATAAAGTAATAATCTTAAGTATGCCAATTCGATTCCATCGAACTCGCCTTTTTACATACGATTCACAGTGCTATCAAACGCCCTGACCATATGACAAAAATCTGATTAACTTAATTACTTGACTTTTCTCTTTAATTTGAATGCATATTTATAGAATATTTACATATTCGAGATTAAAAAAATTAAAACAAGCAATGCCCTTATTTGTGCAAACTTTTCACTTAATTAAGGTAAACAAACATCTCGAACGGAATGACCTTTTAGGATAGATTAGAGTTAGCTCCCACCACCAATGCGTGATCAACATATCGACACGAATGGTTTTTTGCATTGTTAAAATGACTCTTTGCTAAAATATTTGTTTCTAGCGTTCATCATTTAACTCTTTAACAACATCCACATGCTATTTTGGTTGTTTTTCAGTGTGCATGTCAAGTGAGGTGCGGTTTCCATTTTTGGAAAGTCAGGCACTTTCCAATATGGCGACTGGGCGCAGGCAAGTTTATGTATTGACATTAACAGTGAATACTTAAAATGTTTATTAAATAGATGGAAATGAAGCGCATCTAATAAATTCACAGCTTGCTTTTTAAAGCACGTTTTGTATAAATTGAAAATTCATGAAGATATATTTATGGATGTTATATGAAGCTGTTGTGTACAAATTGAGGGCGAAATGATTAGCACAAATACATTGATCTGTATGCTATAGTGTAGGCCTACACTATATTTATGTTCGCTCTCTCAATCTAAAACTGCTGCCATTTTAAGGAAATGGATAGGATGGATATCAGGAAAGATAAAGTGAATATTATCCAAGGAGGCACTATAGAAGAAAAGCTGAAAGAACGTATTGGATTTCTTCGAGCAAAATTTATGCAGGGAATCGATGTCGAGAAACTTGTCGCCATTCTTAAACGCGACCAGCTCTTGCCACCCGAGCGTATTGGTGAGATCGATAAGCAGACGACAAATTCTGGTAAATTAGACAAATTGATGGATGAGATCGTCATCGCCAAAGACAGTGCTTATCCTAAACTCTTAAGTGCCGTGGAGCAATGTCGACCGCTAATCTATTCAGTGTCACCAACAGCGTATAGCCAGAGAAACAGTTTAGTACCTGGCACAGGTAAATCATTAATATTTATTGATATTGTAATATTAATCTCGATTTTAAGCTTTCGAGCAAACTAGAGTACAATCTTTTATATGGATTCTATTTAACCTGTGTGTTTGTTTTTTTTAGTTGCAACTTAACATTTTGAGGATACACATATAAAAATTTAGTGCAATTTGCTCCAGAACTGGGAAGATATCAAGGGAACTTGATCCATTGTTTACATCATCACTTTAGTGTCTAGATTGTTTTTGCCATACAAGACAGTGTCTCTCTCTATATATATACATATTAATAGATTACTGTTTTATTTAGTAAAATAATGTTTCTTAATCTTCAAATTTAGTTTCTTTGTTCATCTTTTAGTTTTTACTAGTTTTAGTTTTATCTAATTTATTTTCAGCTGTTCACATATTTTTCAAATTTGTTTCATTAAAACAATGATAATAATTAAGATTCATAATTACACTAATTTGCTAGTTTCATGTTTGACACATGTTCAAACTTTGTAGGTCAGAAAGCAATAAATCCAATTGATCGAGTAGTAAAGGTATATTCTAGTGTTTGCACTGTACAGTTGCAATAGTTATACTGACATTCTGGTTTTTCAGGGTTTTTATTACTAATAATTTAATATTATTTATTTTAAATTTTAGAAAAACAAACAAAGGTTGTAGATTGTAGCAGGAATTAAACATTATCATAAACTGATAAAGTTTGAGAGTTTGAATAAGTCAAGTTTCACAGTAATTTATTAATTTATGCTTCCCTTCCAAATGACCAAATTATTTCTACTTATATTGCTTGATTACTTATATATTAGTCTTCTTTATGTTTGAATGGATTTTTGTCTAAGAATTTAACTTTTTTTTAAAAAATCATTTTTTTTTATTAAAAAAAAAGGAAAATTAAACCATTTAAAAGGTTTTTCTCTTGTTTACATTCAAGTGTGCACAAGTACTAATACTGTAATATTTTACACACACACAGAGTTGGATTGGTTTACAAATGAGTTCCATTCTTAAGGATATTTGTAAATCCAGTTTGGTACATTAAGTCAGAATCTGTACATATATGTTCATTAAAGAAACATCTGCAGAAATAATGCATTCCTACATCTTAGGGTCATTGATTACCATTCATCCATTTTAGAACTAGTTCATCTTGTTTGTAACTAGTAATGATTGGATGTTGCTATGAGTATGAATATATGTACTGTGATTGAAATTTTAAAAAATTTTAAAATAGCTGGTCTTATGCATTTTTAATTGGTTTTCTTTTATGGATTTTTTATATCGGCAAGTTGCCATAAGTTGAAACTGCCATAACATGATACATTACTGTGGTAAGTTTTAAATAGATAGAAAGACAGATATAAGTATTAGGAGGCATAAAATGTCACTATGTTCTGGATCAAAACATGATAGAACCCTTTTAACTTTTCCCTTGCAGTTAGTGTTACTACAATACTAGAGTGAAAGTATAAGTTGCATAGTACACTAGTGCCAGTGATGTTTTATTTTGTCACATGTGCCTACCTTTCTAGTCCTATAAACAACAGTCTCTGGCAGGTACCTCATCTGCCACAAGGGTTTGTAGGATTGATTATAGTATACAAACTCATAGTTATATTTAGTATTACAATTTATAATTTAGAAAATCTCTCCAGGTGCTTTCCAATCTCTTATTTAAGATCATCAAAAATGTGATTTTAAAATTTGCTATACACTTTGTGTTCTTTATATTATAATTTATAAACATTTTCAAATTAATGCTGTTTTTAAAAATAATTATAGCTTTATAATACTAAACAGTGCAATCTTTAATACATGTACTCCAAATTTTCAGTCTCCCCAACACTAAATCAATTTTAATTTTATATTTCTACTACTGTACTAGTCATATACATTAAATTGAGAATGGTAATAATAATTAATATACCTATTGATACAATCATATTCTGCTTTGTTGGCTACATTTATTTATATTTACTACTTACAGACCAACTTTGATTTATATATATAATACATACCTGAATGCAGAGGGTTTTGTTTTTGTTTTGTGCAAACTGTATTACAAATTCTTTTAATTAGAAACAAAGAATTATAAATGCAGATCATCCGAATAGAGAGAAGAAATGTTATTCTCTTACATTTTAAATTCTGAAGAAGAGGAAAACCGATTGTCCATCTCCAAACATCCCCTCAGACAAATTCAGATTAAAATATAGATAAAAATAAACAAATAGAACATAATTAAAAATGAATTTTAAAAATATTTTGATGAACAATATCACTAAGCACTATATGGTGATGTACAGAATAATCTGGTGGTATCTCTTCACTATACTCTTGAAAAAGTTGAAGTGATTTCCAGATATATATATATAATCAGTGTCAAACTTGTTATGTTTCTTTTGGTTCTTTAGTTGCAAGATATGAAAATGTTGTTTGAAATGTATTTACATGAAACATTGAAAGTGAATGGAAAGTTGGAACAAGGCATTGTCATAATTATTAATACATGTATATTTATATGAGAAAACAACCTCTTCATCAATTACTTTTTGTAAATATAGAAAAAGAATGGCATGCAAATTTAGTTTAGAGCATCTATATTCAGCTTAGCAAATCATAAATTCAGTTTTATATTCCATCTGATCCATAAACTGAACAGCTGTCATTACTTAGAATATCAAAACCCTAAATCCCAAAAGTACTGTAATGCTGGTGTGATGAATAATTTTTACAGGTCCTTGTCCTTTCTTTTAAAGTAATAAATAAATAAAATTACCATAGAGTATCATAGACATTGTGATCCTGAGTTAAACACATTGAAACATATTAAATAGTTAGAAAACAAAGCCACTCAAACTTATTTATAAAGTTTTTTTCTTCATCTCAAATTGGCTAAACTAAAACATACCAAAAAATGCTAGTATCATTTTAAAGTTAAAAGTACAACTTGATTAAGAAATTAACTAATAAAATACAAGCAGCTTATAGCTCAAAACCAGTAGTTCTGAGTTTGATTTTATTTCTTTGCTTTTTATTTTTATGGTGGGAGTGAGGGTTGCACAAGATGGCTTGACTACCAGCTTTTACTAAAGTAATACATGCTAATTAAAATTTTATATATTTAATTGATCAGTAAAAGTTTAAGTGACACATTTTTGTTGTCTTTCAAACATTAACAGGTGACAATTACTTTTAGAGCTTTAAAGATAAATTGCAGCTCATAATATCATTTTAATTATATTGTAGTTTATGTTCATTAATGCTGTTTAGCAATATTGGAATAATTGAATAAAGTACATTTATAATTATTTGTTATACTATTTATTCCAGTTTTATAAACATGGAGAGATGTTTTTCATGTGTTGATTCTTTGACATGATTTACAATAACATTATTATTAAATATATATATATATATGGGTGAAAATTTTCTTTAATAAATACAAATAATATTATTTATATAAAAATTGTGTAAATCGGAACACTATATTATTGTTACATTATATTATTATTATTTACCAATTCATCAAATGCATGAAGCCATTAAATATTTATAGGGCAATGTATGTAACCCTTAGTTTTCAAAGTTTATTTATTCTGTAAGACTAAGAGATTATTTAAGAATATTAGATTTTTTAAAAATAATTATCTGATCAAGTCAGGCCCCTTGTTAGGACTAATTGTAGTCTTGTTTGCAACCCACTAGGTGGTCCTCTCTGATCTATTTACTCTGTAAATAATGCACCAAGAAAAATAATATTGAATGAGTTATTAAAAATCAATGTTGAACATGTGCATGCATGGTGAGCTGACTGGCCATGACACATGGATTAGTGAGTGTGATTTGACTATTTTTAGATGTTAGTGTCATGTTCCACAGTCACTTCTCTCTTAGTCTTATCCTGTAGCTAGGCACAAATACACCCACAAAATCAATAAAATTGATCACACACATCAGATCAATGGACAGGCATACGGCTCATCCACAGTCAAATCCAATCACACCTAAATAAGTATAGACAGTTGCTTGAATATATAGACTAATACTTTAATAGAGTCTAATGAATGAACTGGTGATTGTTAATGTATAAAAATATGATAAGAGACTGAGACCAGTAGTGCATTAAAGATGTTGCAACAAAAGACTAAACATGGTCCACAGTTGACACGACAGACATCTACAAATTACAATCTGCATCCATAAATGAATAATATTATAATAACATGTAATAGAGTCTAATCTGTACTTTCCAACAGTAATAACTAATATTGTTGTTGGGAAAGATTCCAGAGCAACTAAGTTTTTCAGAGGAAGTATTGCCAAGCAATGTTGTTGACTAAGAATGGGCATCTAACAGCGTATTTAGTACTTTAGTAAAATAGTAATCAGTCTTACTATACAGGTCAGGAGCATTAGCAATTCACCTGGAGAAAGAACCAAGCCATGCTGGAGTCAAAGCTTCTTTGTACACTTGTGTAGGAAGTGCTCTAGTAATAGTATAAGAAATCTTAGTCTTAAAAGCTGCGGCTTAAGAACCCACTGTAAAACATATACAGTTTATCTCTATACAATATACTTTTCCTTCTTTAGTCATCTGCTACAGTTTTCCAGTCTACAAATAGCTATAATGTTGTCTCCAGACAGCAGGTATTTTTTGCATACTCGTAATCATATTCATATATTACATTGTGACTGGCATAATGAAAACATTTTTTTTTTACCAGCTAACAATGTATTATCTATTATGACTTAATAAATAATATTGGCTAACAAAACCTACACAGTATTGGTACATAGTCTTAAAATAAATCACTTATGTTTTACTATTTAGTAGAACATACAAACATTTGGCCATATCAATCTTACATAAGCAGTGTTTTTACCTTCAGTAAAACAAACAATTGAATATATCATTTTTTAATGTAGAGATAATGTTGTAAATAGCATTGAAATGTTCACAAGGATATTTTAATTTTCCAGTGAATTTCTTCAGTAAATTTTAAACTTTTACAATGTAATTTTTTCTTCTTTTTTTTTACATCGCAATCAATATGATTGTGGGTCTGTTTTTGTTTCCACTGCACTATGATAAGATTCACTAATTACTTTCAAAATTCATTAATTTTGTCAAAATTTCACCAAGTCACAAGGGTTGACATTTGATAATTCTTTCTCCCTCTGCTTTAGAGATACTATTTTCATTTTCCGCCCCATTATTTTTCTTTAGAAGTATGTGGTTGTAGAATTGATTAGATTGTTTGTTTATACTGAAGAAGCAAAAGTCGATGCATGTACTTGAGTAAAAGCAGTCCTGTCTCAGGAACTGAAAAGTGACTAGATATGTATCCTTGCATTAACTGTACAACAAGCCAACACCAATCAATCTATTATAATTTGCCAGCAATTAAAAAAAAAATTACATAGTAATTAGCATTTTAAAGTGGTTTACATTTTTTAAAGTTATCATTGTTTATTTTTTACACTATTGTATTACTAATTTAATAAATTACCTAATTTGTACTATGTACATTTGCTTGATCAATAACTGAAATAAAAATTAAAATTGTAATAAATTTTAAACTTATTTTTACAGAATACCCTTAATAAATATTAAATTGTATTAATGCTTAATTCTCAGAAATTATTTTAACAATTATATGCTTTAATTTTCAGAAATTATAAAAGAAAATTCTTAGTTAAATAGCTTATCATCTTTTTTTAAATTTTTATACTTTTATAGTGATATATACCAGTCTAACAAATTGTGCTTCATTCTAAAGTAATATAATTTTTTTTTTGGGGGGGAGGGTGGTGTTGAAAATTTATCTATATTTTCTTATGAAACAGTTGAACTATTTAGTATTTATAAATATAATTCTTTTATAATTAAGAATTAGGCATCATGTTCAGTAATTTTATTTTTGATACTTCTTCATTTACAAGAAAAGAAGCAAACAGTGGGATAAGTTACAAGTAAAGTGTTAATTGTAAACAATCTAAACATATGAATATATATTCTTAATGTGAATTAACAAGGACACCTCATATTTATTTTTTGTTTTTGTACTCACACAGAAACCTAATTTTTACATTTTATCTTCCTGGACAGAGTTAGGATTTAACATGGGCTGTCAGCACTTGTCGATTTTATAGATGTTAGATATTTTATCACTATTATCCCCACTACCCAGCCTTCCATTTAGTAAGCCAGCATTGTCTAAGAGCACTACTTATTTGTATCTACAAAGGAGTGTTTGGTTGCCTGGACCCTTTTGCACCCTGAGAAATTTACTTGTGCAGAAAACTATCTCAGGGAAAAAAGCAAGAAATTCCAGGCAGCAATGCATAGTAAACAACCCTTGATTCAAACCTGATGGTGTTTGAAGTGGCTTTGAAAGTTGTCATCATATTTACTTCATGGAAACGTATGGTTAAACATTGTTTAGAAATGCTTTTCCTCTTCACTTGATTGATTGTTTAACCCAAAGTCATGAAAGTTAGTTATTATTTTTCTTCTGAAGGAGTAGTGTATAAAATTTAATAGTAGAACTTCTGAGACTGAGAGGTTTTGACAATACATCAGGGGATACAGTGATAATGAGAGAATATAATATTAGGTTATATAATAATACTCATAATATTATCTGCTGACAGAATAAGCCATTCTTCTACTTTTTTGCAAGATTTGGGACAAATATGTGCATTTATGGTGAAGTATTATATACTTCCATTTTAAAAAAATTACATTAACTAAACAACATTGTTTTTGCATTAGTTTACATTATTTATTAGTTAAATCAGTTTCCAACATGAGTAAATCCAAAGCAACTAAAAGTTTTGGTCTTTGAAATGAACTTTATCTATTGAATACTTCAATGCAGATGTAGTATAAATAGTTTTTGTGATTCTTGTTATCTTCCATTTTTATCTTGCTGTTGTTTTCTATAAATAAAGATATTGCAACTGTCATTTCATAAGTTGTGGCTACAGTGTACTGAAGCTCAAATGGATGAAACAAGTCCCATTCTCAAGTGAAATGGACATGGATAAAGAGTTTGTTTTTGTAGTAAAAAGTAGTACTAGTAGTAGGCAATAGTCCGTTAAATCTTGGTCTCTTTGGCATGTTCAAGATTTTCTCTCCTTTTGGTTTTCTGTTTGGTTTACACTTATTCCCCAGGCACTTGGAAGTGCTGGATACTGATTTCTCTTACTATTCCGGAATAGTGCTTAATAAAATATGAATTAAATAATTAATCAGATGTCTAAGGTACTAATTCCTAATAAAGATTGTGTGTATTTGTTTTGGTTTTGGATGTACATGTGCTGTTTTTAAAATTATTTATGTGTAACTTAAAAAAAATTATTGTTGTGAAGGCTTGCCAGTATGTTCATTAAAACTACAACTTCCATAATCTATCATAAACTTATATCACTTTGACTGACACAGTTTAAATGGCAATTACTAATAAAATAGAATAATTATTTATTACATTTGCTAATAAGTACATTTTTCTTTTATATATATCCTTCAGTGCTCTTCATGAGAAAGCATGAGGGTCTACAGCAAATGACTGTTAACATCATCTTGTATCATTTTTAAAAAATAGTATTTTTGGTACATGTATTTTATTTATATATTATCAGTACAGAAGTATATAAATCATCACCAAGTTCATAATATTTCTATTCTACTTCTAGGTACGAAAATATATGGCTTTTTCTAAATTAATTAATTAATTTTTAAAATAAATAAATGCCTGCTTTGAATATTAATTGAGATAGTTGATTATGCCTGTGAAATTGTACAGATACTTAATATTTTCATTTAATGCATACAAAACTAAATTAATAATAACAAAGATAATATTAATAAAAGGATGAGTTTATAATTCCTCATCTTTTTGTTTTTATTAAAAACAGAACTCACCTTTCAGGGATTTTCACTCTAATTCTAAATATAAAACCATCAGTAATATAATTACATAACACAACTATTGGTCTATTTCTACAAGAGAACTAACCCAGTATTTTGTACTAAATATTATTTCCAAATGTTACATTCATTAATCTAAGCAGAAATTATTAGAAGACAGTATAATCTTTGATTATAGAGGTGACAGGTTTACTGAACATTTTTTCCTAAGGTTTTACTTAGTACAAAAATAGATTATTATTATAGTATTTACTTTTAGCAGTATAGTTCTTTCATTGTGATAACTGATTAGGTGATATTGTTATAACATAAAGTTGAAAGATAAAAAATAATTGAACTGGATACATGTGGGTGGTTTTTTTTAAAGAAATATTTCATTGTGTTTTACATTTATTTAAAGAGTTGTAATTAAATTTTTGTCTTGTATTCTGTAGTCTAAGATTTCCAGTTAGAAATTGTTTGTACTCTTCTCAAATATGTGCAGAATCATGTTCAGCATCATTAACATCAGATAGTGAAGATGATGTAATTCGGGCACGAGTATCAGGAGTTACCGGTGAGTTTAAAAATAACAACTCTTTTATCTTTCTGGTTAGTGTTTTTTATTTTAAGAATAAGTTAAGAATTTCTCCCATTTTGCTTCAAAAGTTCAATTAAAAGAAACATAGTCTTTATTTAACTATATCTTAGAATATTTGGGGTTAAAAATGTGAACTGCAATGTAAACAGGCCATGCAGGTTTGTTTGTTTGTTTTTTTCCCAACAATGGCCTTATTAATTATTTCCACCAAAGATTTCAGAATATATACCAAAAGAAAACAAATTTTCTTATTCATCATTTTGTATTTGCATTAAAAATTGATACTTAATGATCAAAGGCTGTTTATTTTGTATCAGATTTCAGAAAATTGTAAGTTAGGAACACACCTAACGATCCAAGTCTCTTTGTTCTTTAACAGTATTGCAAATTGATATTGAGTAGCATAGTTAATGATCCAAATCTCTTTAGTCAGTATCAGTATTACAAATTTATATTGAGTAGCATAGTTAATGATCCAAGTCTATATCAGTTTTACAAATTGATATTGAGTAGCATAGTTAGTTACCCAAGTCTCTCAAGTCTATATCAGTATTACAAATTGATATTGAGTAGCATAATTAGTTACCCAAGTCTCTTTAGTCTAAATCAGTATTACAAATTGATATTAAGTACAGTGTAGTATAGTTAATGATCCAAGTCTCTTTGTTCTTTAATAACATTAAAAATTGATATTGAGTAGCATAGTTAATGACCCAAGTCTCTCAAGTCTATATCAGCATTACAAATTGATATTGAGTAGCATAGATATGTTACCCAAGTCTCTTTGTTCTTTAATAACATTAAAAATTGATATTCAGTAGCATAGTTAATGACCCAAGTCTCTTTAGTATTAATTAGAAATTGATATTGAGTAGCATGGTTAATGATCCAAGTCTCTTTAGACATTAGTCTATATCAGTATTAATTACAAATTTATATTGAGTAGCATACTTAATATGATCCAAGTCTCTTCAGTATCTATCAGTATAAAAATTTATAGTATCCTAGTTAGACACATACTTAATGATCCAAGTCTTCATTCTGTATCAGTATTAGAAATTCATAGTAGCATCTTAATGATCCAAAGTAGCATATTTAATGATCCAGACTGCTTATTTTTCATGTTTTCTTTTCAGTAAGTCTTTTTTTGTTTGTTTGTTTAAAATCGTGTTGTAATACCCTTTTAAGAAAAATAAAAGGAACATCGTTTCTTCAACTTTAGAAATGGAAACTGGAAAGGAACTCAGTCAACCAAGGAAATAAAAATTATATTAATATTATTAGAAGTACTGAGTGTTCTAAATGATAAAATAAATTTAAAAGTCCTAATTCTCATAGATATTTTTTATTTTTTAACATGTATTTCTAAAAATTTGTTTAATTTTCTTTTTTCTTTTTTATCTTAATTGCTCACATAAATAATTCCACAGAGGTAAAATAATATATTTTGGGTTCACAACCTCTTTTATATGGAATGTATGACACTTGGCAATGCTAGAGCCACTGATGTCTCATGCTATTACATACCTTAACCACATGAAAAACTTATAATAAAATTGTTGTGAGCCAGTTAGAGTTCCAGTCCAGAACTAACGTCACACTTGGTATCATCATTCATTAGGTTGCTAGCTTAATTTTTATAATAGAGTGTTGAGGTGTTGCAGCAGATAGCGTTGTGATTCCTGGCTCAATGTTGACCCCAAAATAACAGTCTATGTGTTGTTGACTACTTACTCTTTTCCAGGATATTTGAAAGAATTGAAATTACTTTCTTTTAAAAAAACAAAACAATTCTGTGCCTCTTTGTTCATTTGTCATTATTTCTTTGGTTCAGCAGAAAATTTTATTAGTAGTTTGTCATTTATCTTCTATTTCTTTTGTTGAAAAGTTGTGGTTTATGCTATAGCACTTTAGTTATCTAGATAGTTGTAGAATGGTTTGTTATCTAGACAGCAATCAGTGAATCAATGCATTTCACTTTTTTAACAAATACTTCATTACTTGACAACTAATACTTGTATTGCCATTTGTAAGAATGAGTGTTGCAGTAGTGCAAATCATAGCTTGATAAAATTAAATACTGTGCAATAATATGTACTACTACCGGTTTACTATTTATTTAGTAGTAGTACGTATGATGCTCCCAGCCACAGATTTATTTGTATACTTCATTTTTTCACAGAATGTGCACATAGAACCAAACAAATGAGTCATTAGTTAGATGAAAGTATCCATCTAAATATATTATTCATGTTATAAGCTCAGCAGGTATACTGATAATACATTAAAGCTAGTTCATTGTGATAAGGGATCTATTTGTGTAGCCTGGAGACAGTCAACTTATAGATATTATAATTATTTATTGCAAATAGACTTTATATATATATATATATATATATATATATATACTTTATTGCTTGTCTATTCTATCTTGTAGTAAATTTATACATGAATTCAGTCTTAAAAAGGTCAAAATATAAATCATATAATATAATATGCAGGTTGCAACTAGATAAATTAAAATGCTATAATTCAAGCTGAATTAAACAGAAAAATTAATTAGATGACATCTCCCAAAATTTTAATTTTCTCTCTTCTCTCTGGATTTTATTACTTTGGGTATTTTATTCTGTCTTTTGTCTAATACTTCTAATAGTAATATGTCTTGCTTTGCTTAATCATTTAATGGCTGCAAGTTTGTTGAATGATCCTGCATATTGCATAATTATTCAACTTATTGTACACAGAATTCGTTAACCTTTTCTGTGTCTCTTTTTATCTCCTCTCTCTCCCCTCACCCCCACACTCCACACACCCCTAGACTTTCTGTTTCTTTATATTTTTCTGGCATCTGAGATAACCCGATTTACAAATAAAATGGGGCAAGACAATAGTCAGAATGTGTGGAAGGCAAAAAGTAAAAGGAGACATTTTTAAGCCAGGAGTTAGAGTGAAGGGGCTGGCAAATACACATCTGGGTTATCTGACAAAATATTATTTTTTTTAAATTATATTTATGCAAAGTGCATAGTTTATAAAGTGCTTTTTCCTGCTGCTAAGCTTATTGGGACTTTTCAAGTTTTTTATTTACATTTCTTTTCTCTTCTGTTAATGTTATGGATTTCTTTTATAATCTTTAAATAGATAATCAGTTTACATATACAAATCAGAATAGTTTTATTGTGTTTACAGATATTTGCTTGTTGTTTACATCTTTTCCTACTATGAACATTTATTCACATGCTCTTCATAATCCACTCTTTATCTGTTTTGACACATTGTCTCTTAAAGTTTCAATGTTTACCAATTAGGATACCTATGTAAGGATATATTAGAATATATTTAAATACATTACTTTACCAAACAATTTATATTTAACTAAAAGGTGTCTTTTTGTCAGTGTTATAACAAGAACTTTAACATCATATTCTCAAATACTTTCTTAGTTCCAAATGAGATTATTGTGATTTGCGAACATTAATCATTAGTTTTTATTAGATTATATTCATATATGGATTATTCTGGAATGCTGAAGATACAATATTTTTTATTTTATTTTACTGCAAAACAGTTTCATAACTAGCTACAAATCTGGACTATCACTGCAGTTCAGAAGAAAAAGAATATATTATTGCATCATCTCTGTCAATTACAAGACATAATAACAAATGTAATGCTGTATAAGTGTATTATAATCTATACTATATTGTTAGAACAAAGTAATTGTACCCTGGATTGCTGGAAGCATGTGCAATTAGACTAAAATAATTTATGTTTAAGACACTAAACTGGCAAACCAGTTAATGCATACACAGATATATACAGATCAGTGTAAGTTACACAGGTAGCTATTGTGAGCCTAGTTATGTTACTACAGTAACAGTTCATGTGTACTTGTGAAGGAAATATGCATAACATTGTCTCACATGGGTCATTTACTGATTTAGGTGCATCTATATAGAGGACATAGAGGGTAACAGATTTTTAAAACTTTGAATACTGATAGTTTAGAGTTAAGTTAATAAAATTAAAAAGTAAGTAGGCAGTAATTATCATAAGCAAATTCACTGTTCAATTCATCTGCTGCCTTAACACGTTCATTTAAGGGGAGAGAGTGCCTTTGAGTTTAATAAATAATTTCAAAAATGGTTCATATGCTACTGGCTGTTTATTGATGCATACTTGTTTGATTCATTGTTATGGATACAGGAGTCATGTTCAAAACCATTTGCATTCAAATGTTGCCTGATTTGTTATAATTTATTATGCCTTTATAATACATTATCTTTGTCATGTTTGTAATATTATATAAAATTTATTAATATTTTTTCCAAGAGTAATGGTGGGTGAACTAAGTAAAGATGGAGGTGTGATTTTGATTTAGTTTTTTGTTGTTGTTGTTTTTATTACCCAGAATTATTTTTAAATAAAAACAAATATATAGTCATTAATTGCATCACATTTGCAAATTAATTTTGCTATCAAGGTAATTGTTATGCAGAAATACTGATAGCATCATTCACTGCATGTGAAATTATTTTATTTTGAGGCTTAATATTGATAAATATTAATAGAGGTTTTAAATATTATATATGGGTTTTGTAACTTTGTGTATTTGTGTCAGCAGTGTCTAAATTATCACAGTATGAAAACAGTATATGTCTGATTTACAATTACATATTACATTTATAATTTGAAGTTTTATATATATATTGGTTGATACTGTTGACAAGCTTTAGTGGACTAAATTGGTACAAAACTTCTGGAGTTTCATATGTAATTCATTAAATTACTTCATGATATCAGATAGAACAGCAAAATTACATACTCAAGTGTCCATTGCTGTGGCACATTTCATTCCTTATGTGTCACAAATTTCTTAATTTCTTTGTAAAAAATGAAAATGAAAAGGTGCTACATTTCAAAGTTGTGCCTCCTCTGCATCATACAACTACAACTATAACATTCCTAACCTCACCAAATTTGAGGACACAAGCTGTAAGTGTTTCTTGATGGATAATGATGATAATGGATGATGTCACTTAACTCAACTTTTTCTGGAAATAATGTCAATGTCTAATTTGCTCTTGTTATACCTGTCTTCCATTTTTTGCATAACACCATCTAGAGATAACAATTTCAATTTCTTTTCATCTAACGTCATGGACATTTCATATATAAAAAATTGCATCAGCTTGTGCCATCCTTTAAGCTGTATCTTATTACAGGCCATATAATCAGAGGCAACATATCTTGAACTCAAAAGATGCCCTGCTGCTGAAAAATATTTACCTCATTTGAGCTTAAAGTGCACTCAGTCCTGGAGACTGTCATCCATTCTATTGATTAAAAAGAATAAATTGTACCAGTAAACTTCAATGCAAATCTAATAAAAGATTATCTCAACTTTATGACTTGTCAAAAAAGGCAAAAATCTGGAGAGTTGCTTTTAAAAACTTGAGTGAAAAATGCAAATTATTATTTGAGAAAAAGAAATAAAATCAAAGTGCCTTGCTGAGATTTTTTTTACCACACCCATTGTTGCATAGATGTAATCATTCTGACTCTGTTGGTGAATTACAGTGAGCAGATTTTCAACAATCAACCAAATCAATTTTTCACCAAATTTCAGGTTAAAGTAACACATGACTCTGAGCAGCTGGCTGGAATGTTCTAACCATGTTTGTTTGTTCGCTTTATCAGATCAGTCATTGGTTTTCTTTAAATGTAATAACTGGCTTGTTTTAATATTTCCCTGACTGTGAGTATGGGAAGGGGTATTTCTAGAATGTACTCTTTAAGTGTGATCAAATTCATAATAATTATAATTTATGTTTATTAACCTCTTAGTCTGAAGCTGTCTTCAGTTATCAGTGACTTATTATTAAAAATTATTTTTGCCTTTATTCACCTTAAAGTCTTATTCATCATGACAAGTGTGTGAGACCTCAAGATGAATAGTCACCATCAACTTAAGATAACATTTCTTTACAGGACACCTAGACCTGAACTGCAATAAAGTTTGATAAAAGGAATAGTAATATAATTTTTCAAATCATTGTAATCAGTAATTTAAATCAAGAAGAATCACTAGGCATAATTTTTAAAGTAAACACAAAGCAGAAATATTATTTTTGCATGGATTTCGCAAAACTGATGAAGCACATTGCACTGTGCCAACTCCTTTCTTAACTGAAACATGTCTTGTTGATAATAATTTATCACCCTTGATATCATAGTTCATTTCTTTATAAATACTTTTCAGAAGTAATGTATAAAAATTTTGAAACAGTTTGGTTCAAAAACCGAATAAATTCTACTAATGCTACTAGCCTACCTTGTGATCTTTTCTGTCCATGAAATAACAGTAATAAAGCAATAAAGCTTTAAAGTTTAGTTCGATAATTACTGTCACATTTACTGATATGTATGGTAAATACATCTCTCCCACAATATAATGTGATCCTTAAGAGTAAGAAAATTTTACCATGTTATGGGAGATATTGTGTTTTATTGAATTTGCTTTGTCCTCTAGCATTTCCCTTATCAACAGTCGACAAATCATTAGCATATGATGTTTGAAACTATCAACAACTTTAAACTTTCAATGTTGTAACAAGACTTTTTGCAGAAGTGGAGCTTGGAGTGGAAGTTCTCAAATGCTTTCAGCATTCTAGGAATTCAGAGTGATGATGCTATGTTCAAAATTTCTTAACACCCATCAATAATTTGACTTTCAGATTTTTCTTCTTAATTATTGCTAATTTCCTGTACCTTAGTTCATATCACATAACCTTTTTTTCAAGACATGTTTATAAGAGGCCCACTTATGCTGAGTGGTTCCAGCACTTAGGATTTGTAATGTACTGCTCTACCTGTGCTTGAATTTAACACCTACTGGTCAGATAAGAGTGTAAGTTCTGATTTCTATCATTAAGTCTCTCTGGTATAATCAGTTATCATTAGTTCTTTAGGTTTCCATTGCTGACTGTTTGATGGCTGTTGGGTAACTCAAAGCAAGATACAAATACTTTCACAACCACTAAGTACTAATGAATCATTTCTACTTACTCCCATTCTTTTCTGTATTTCTTATCACATACTCTTATACTATATAGAATAAAAAATATTTTTAAAAATTCATTTAACTCAGATAGCAGTCATACTTCATGACACTGACTTAACCAATCCACAAGATCTGGGACCTTTAAAATAATTATTGTATTAAGTGTGAATGACAATGGGAATAAGGAAACAGTATTTATATGACTTTTTCCACATCGATATTGATCCAATCCAGTAATCCCTGAGTCAGACTTTCTGCTTCTGGCTTCCTTTCATTCATTTTAGTGTGTTACAGTTCACTCTCCTGGTTTTGATAAAGTTTTGTTTTACACAAGTTTTAAATTTAGTTCTCAGTTCTCCTTCCTCTGAATGAATATGCATAAGGAAATATGTAGATTTATTTACAGTCTTGGTTGCCATGCTGTTTTTTTCAGCTGTTTTGAAATAAAGAAGATATTTCTCTATTATGTGAGAAAGAATGTTTTCCTATTATTTTATCCTCAAATAATTTGTTAAATCTATTTCTCTCACACATTTTGATTGATGTAATTTTTCTTATTAGCAATATTCAATATTTCCTTTCATGAATTGTATTTGTGAGATATTTTCTACATTTATTACTATTAATTATTTATTTTTAATATAAAGTCTGTCAGTGTTCCTGTCATCTACATTTAGTAAATGCATGTAATTATATTTATTCAGTTGTATGTGTTTGCAGCTTGTGTCTTCGATTAGATCAAATCACATGTGACTGTTTCTCTGTCCTAATTATTGAAAAAACTAAAACTGTGTAAACACAAGTACTGTGTGCAGCTTTGTCTTAACCAGCATTATATGATACAGATCAGATCATGCTAGATAATTCATAATGTCAATCCCTGTTTCTTATGTGAGTATGAAAGATAGAAACTTGCGTGTCTGGGGAAGTCATGGTAGCTCTCTGCAGACTGGAACATTTTGCAAAATGACTAAAGTATATGGTGAGAAGAGCAAGACGCTTAAAACTTTTAAGTGGGACTGTACTTATTTACAGCAGTTCCTGCACTGGAGTAAACAGAAACTTCTTCCTATGCTGGAGCAGTTTCTACACTGTCAGTACAACTGTCAACACCTATCCACCTCTAAATTAATCTAAGTGCATGGCTTCTGTTTGGCCCAATTCTGGTTCAGAATCAGAGCTAAAACTTAAAAGCTCAGAGCTACATTACAAGATTGGCTACCATTCTGTTAATACTAGACTAGTCATATAAAAACAGATATGCTTAAAGCTTTTATTGAGTATCTTGATCCCACTCAAAAATGTTACTTATAAGCAGCAGAAGATGCAACTGCAGGAGTGGATAGTATTTTACCTAATACGATAGTCGGAATATTTTTAGTTTTTTCAAGTTCTCTCTAAATGAGTCTTGAGAACACTATGAGAAAGACTGTTCACTGATAAGAACACCTTTTACATTTTGGACACCAATTTTTAGTTTTACATTACAAGCATGACTTTTTTTAAATCTGAGCATTAAATTATTAGTATACACAAATCACTGCGTTCAGTATTGTAATTTGAAAATTATGGATATTGAACATTTTGTTTATTTATCAAATAAATGTACTCTCTGCCAAAACCTTAATAGGGCATTTTGCCTAGGTCTATGCAAGGGGTGCTAGCTTGTATATAATTTTCAACATTCACCTTTTGCCTGGAGAGTCTTGCTTCGATACTGTTTGTGAAGCAAATTATTGTCAATTTATTATATTTTAAAATTTTTGATTTTATTAATGATTTTTTTTAAATTGTCACATAATATTATTTAAAATTTTATTAATATTATTATTACTCAAAGCTATTCTATTTCTAGTCATAGAGTCTAATCTCTGCTAAAAGAGTATAGTTTTTCTTTAAACTATATCATTTAGAAATTATTAATTTACTGTCTAATATTTAATTGTGCAAGTTGTAATTTCCTTCAGGTCTGTTAATTTCTAACTTGGGTATTAAACACTATTATCCATCTTCATCCCAAGACTTGTTTATTTGCAAGTATACATGTCTAAGTAGCTATTCTTTAAGTGTCCAACACTTTCTCCAGGATTAAGAGGGCTTATTTGATTATATAATTATTTTCACTAAATTAGCTAGATTAGTGTGTGAGCATAGACTCATTTGATGATGATGATGATGTATGTTTGTGTATTTATGTGCATGCATGTATGTGCGTGCACATGCATTTGCAGCATACAGATTGTTCACAGTTAAAACAATGATGATATTACATACCCAACATTGAAAAAAAGTGAAAATAGAAAACCTTTTTTAAATGAAAGAGTTACATAATATAGTGGTATAGATTCCTCCTCCCCCACTCCTGTATACATTGGATGGTTACTGTGCGAGGCCACTGTTTAAGATTAATTACCCCTCAATACTTACACTCCAGACCTCTTTTCTGGAATGACTTCAAAAACTGATGTAAAATTGAAGCATAGTAAACATGGCCAGCTGACTGCTATTTTATTTTTAATGGGTCTACAGATGTGTGCAACTTGTTGACCTCATTTTACCTATAGTGTTTCATAACCAACTTTTTTTTTTAAATGATCAGCCCTTGAAATATCTAGGCAGTTCAGTACTTAAGTAACTATATTAAAAATCCTTACCTGAGTTTCCTATTCTTTAACTTATATTTATGGTGTAAGGTACTGTATTCCTTTTCTAAAGACTATTTGAATATTTTTGCTAATTGTTTTTATAAAATATTAAAGAACTTGTGGTAAGTTATTTTGTTAAAACTGCTTCTTTCTCAAACATTATTTTACTGCACCATTTTTCCTTGAAGAATGTTCTGGCTGTTTTATTCACCACAGCACTCTCTGTATATTAAATTAATTTGTATACACTTAGCAGACAAATCCTATTATTATGTGTGTATTCATTGTAGTTCTAAGATTATGTGACTCTCTCTGTTAGATATATTTAACTATTTTACTGATTAGTACATGAGTTGTATACAAAAATGATATACTGCTGTCTTAGTCAAGTTATATATCTTCTTGTTTATTAGGTTGTGCTAGACAATTTGTAACCTCAAACAGTATTATGTATGAATGTGAGAGGCTGCTGTGTTGGATGATGTAATTAATTATCCAGTCGTACTAATCTACCCTTTGTTACTTATTATTTACTTAGACTCTGTGTGTCTGCTATGTCAACTGTAAAATTGTTTTGACAACTGTAACAAATCCAGTGCTACTAATCTACCCTTTGCTACTTATTATTTACTGTCTGCTACGTCAACTGTAACATGTTTTTACCTCTGTAACAAATCCTATGGTCCTAATATACTCTTTGTTACTAATTAAATGTCATCAGTTCATTTATCAGACTCTTCTGTTTATTCTATTAACTATCTGCACATATGTGATTGAGTATGACTGGAGTATTGATTTGCTTATTATGCAACCAATCATATTGCTTTATGATTGTATTCATGCCTAAACTGTGGGGGCCAGCAACAACTGTAGTTATATTCACACACATACAAAATACATACAGAAAAAGTGCTTTATTTTTTAAAAAGAGATTTTTTATAAAATAGGATATTTTAGTCTTTAAATAATGGTGGTGGACATGTAAAGTAGCCTAAATACTAGGGGGCAGTGTGTATTGTTATGGAGAGATAGGGGGGAGGTGCTTTGTATATAATTAGGGAAATAATATTTGGTGAGTAAATAATATGTGAGTATGTCTATGTGCGCAAGTGCATGTTTGTGTGTATACTCTGTCATATTTTTGTTGGGGTTCTATTACAGATGCCTATGGAAAAGATCATGCTGGTTATAGAAAACTGACAAATATCTTGACAGCACATCACTATGGTCATTCAGCTAGCAGTAGTTTCCCAATTCTTAATGATCGTTGCTCTCCACTGCCTGTACCTGATGATCGTCACCATGAACGCCATTCACCATTGGAAATTTTGCGCAAGCAGATAAGCTCAGAGAATCGCTACGACTGGTTCAAGGTGTGTACCATCATGTGTGTATTGTGTGATACATATATGAATGTTTGGATGTTTAAGTATAATTTAAAGCATCAGGCAGGTTTCCACTTTCCTAATTTCAGTAACAATAACCAGATAATCAGTTTGATACTCTCTGGTGTGTTGGTGGTTTTAGAACTGAGATGAGGTGACTGTTATTGTTATATCATGGCTTACAATATATAGTATTGTTGATAGTTATTGTCCTTTCCAGCTCTCAGAATTGTCATTCTTGGATATCTGATTTAAAGCCAGTTTGATAATATTACATGATTTTAATGAGAGTTGATTTTTACCATCAATTGATCAAATAAACCTCTTTAATAAGAGCCGCATTAGCCATTGTTCATTGTTGTTAGCTTTTTAAATGATTAAATATGTTTTAAATATACTATAGACATTTAAAATGTTGTTATTTTTTATTAGATTTCACTAAATTCAAGCATTCTAGTGTCAAGAGGTTTTGTTTCACTCTTTTTTATTTCATCTTTGCTATAAGTAACCAGATGAAGAATATGTAGCTGTCATATTTGTGTTGTCAGTCATCCTGGTCATTGATGTTAAATTTGACTGGTTCAATCTTCCATGCCTTCATCCACCCATCTTTTGTATGTAAACTATAAAAGCCATAAAAACTCAAGTAACTGTTTCCATTAATTCATTGTATAATAAATAGTATTATGTAAGAGAAATTATTTGAGGGGAATGTAAGATTAAAACATTATTCTCTTTTCCCTGGTATAATCTTTAGTGTATACATATCCGTTACCATAGGTAAGTATGATAGAATAAATTCTGTTTCTAATTACCAGCACATTTGTAACCTTTTTTCTGCCTTTCTTTATATTTAAATAGACATTTTCTCATTTATGTTAGTTATTACAGATATTCATATATTTAATTTTCATTTATCATCCTGTTTATATTCCAATGTTGTGTTAATACCTGTCAGTTTTCATAGATGAAGTAAACACCTAGATAAATGAAGCTTTCCTTTAAGTCAGGTACAGAGAGATTATGACAATCTAGCTTTGGAATGGTGCCATTTATTTCCCTCCAACACATAACTGTACATGGAAAGCACTCATATGTTGTTGTGCAGGTTCAGTTTGAAGGTGCATTAAATGAATTGGAGTTGCTGAAGCAGCAGCATGCAGATAAAATCAGCCAGCTGTCTAAAGAGAACGAAACTTTCCGCAACTTGTACAAGAAATCAGAGGCCATGACACAGCAGTACCAAGCTGAGATTCATGTCATCAAATTGCGAAATGTTGAGCTGGTGGCTGCACAGAAGCAGTTACAGGAGGCAATTGTCCAGGTGAGAGTGTACAGGAGAGACCTACTTAATGTTTCATTTACATCATTTTTTCCATCTCTTTTAACCATATTTTTGGGGAATAAGTTTTTTCATATATTTGTATATTTGTTTGTCATCCATATTTTTTAATTGAAAAAAATACTGTTTTTAATATTTGTCACCCAAGAGTCAACCCTTATAAAATTAACTTTTCTGTACCATAATTTCTGAGTTTACACTGTCTATTGGTTCTTTTCTGTTTTACATTCCATGCTATATTTTTCTCAGTTAGCTATTCAGAAAGAGTTCAGCAGGGATATATATTTTTTAGCTGTAATTAACCATTCAGAGATGATATATATGTTCAAATTAGCTGGAAAAACTGCGTGAAGAAGACAAGCGAGAAATGGCAGACCTGCGAACTCAGCATCACAAAGTTGTAGCATCCCTTTCAGGGTCTGGGACAGGTGCATCTGAAGCTGATGTCCTGACGGATCTTTATGATGCCTCCTTAGAAAAGAATGAGTTGTTGCGGAAAGACTATGATATGTTGCGGGACCGTTATGCCGATCTTGCCTCAGTTCATTCTGCTGCTTGTTGCCAACTTGAGGCCATGGCAGATTTGAGGAAGCAGGTCTGTCTTTATTTGCACAAGGGATAACATTGTTGATTTATATATTTTTTAATTTTTATTGCATAGAGTAGAATGACGAGTGTAATTTATACAGATAAATCTCTGTGTTTAAATAATTTTTCACATTAATAACACACAGTCAGAATTGTATTTTTTCAAATCTCCTTTGCAAAGTTTAAATTTTAAAGCTGAAATCATTCATTTAAAATAAGTTCTGTTTTCCAGCAAAAACAACTATGCCACCATGCAGTTGGGAACATTAAACAGTTTCATGCTCTGAACCAAAACACAGTCAAGATTATTTTGTCTCATGCATTTAATGTCTTGTTTGTAAAAAAAATACTAGAAGATGGCTTGCCTTTGTCAGGTATTATACCTTCAAGTTAAAGTCAGAGAGTGCCTTTTACTCTAGATATCCTTTCCACTTTTGGCTTTAACAGGTTTAACTGAAAATCTTGCAGGAATTTCTTTCATCAAAATATTACTCATTAAGACTATAGTGTGAGATTTACAATACAAAACAGAGCACTTAACACTCTTGATATGGTGCATTTCTATAGTTTCCTTGATTTCTTTTCATTTGATCTTTAAATCTGATAAATTGAATCTGTCTTTAGCTGGATGATATGCGTATGGAACGAGATGAAGCATTGCGTGATAGAGTTGCCTTTCAGCAACAGTGCACAGCTGCATTTCAGAACCTAGACCAGACTATACATGAGAACCGCAAAATAAAGGCCAATTTAATGAATCTGCGGCAAGAACATGATGGATGTGTTAAAGATCAACGCCAGTTTAATGCCAGACAGCTGCAGCTGCAAAATGAAATCAGCAAAGCATTGGCAGAGCGAGATGCCGCCTTTCAGGAGTATGCACAGGTAAAATAAAATAAACAATTATTGATAGCTGTATTATGGTAAATTACTTACAGGTACATAATATCCCATTTTATTTTTTTAAACTCAGTCACTATATTAAAATTTGTTATTTTCTTGTTTGGATTTTAGATTTACAGTTTATAAAATATTGTTGAGCAGTTTATAAATTTTTCTTCAATCAGAATTACCAGTAAAATAATTGTTAATCAAGATAATGTTGGAAATTAAAATACAGTTATTGTTTAATTTCAGTGTTTGTTGATTTTGTGTTACCCTGAGCCATAATAATATTAAAATTTATTATGCAGTAGTAATGCAAGGTCATCAAAAAGAATTCCACAATTTTTTAATTTACTATCTTTTAAATATACACCAAACTCAGTTATCTTTTCTAGAAAATGTATAGAGTATTTAAAAATGTAAGATCTGTATCTTAATAGATCTCAAAACTATTTATGGCTCTGGAAAATCAAAACATACCGTTTTCATTCAGTGTAGTAAAGCATGCATTTTCATTCATTGTACTGTAGTAAAACATGTCTAGCGTTATTATTTTTACTTCTAGAGTGACTCTTTTTTGTAGATAGTCAACTGGCATGTAATTTTAGGTACTCATACAGCATATTCTGGTGGAGTTGGCAGTAGTGGTGATATAGAAAAGAAAAATAGAAAATTAATATCCATAATGGAAATAACTGGCTGTATGACTCCTTGCTGAGGACAGTATTCAAACATGTGACAGTGAACTAACTCTGATTGAATAAAGTGATAGTACAATTCATCCATAAATTTATACAAATAAAAGTTAATTATATACTGAGGCGTTGATATTTATTTAAATTACCAGTTGCCTTTCATAATTGCTCAGTCACACATTACCACATGTGTAATTTTGAAAACAAAATCTTAAATGCGTTACTTTTCTACTCTACAGTCTTAGTAAGGAAGTGGTAAGGTTTATAAATGTATTATCTTACTTGGGTTTCGAATGCTTCTCCACTCTATACATTACTTTTCTTATGGAAAATTCTTCTTTTTGATTAATAGCTTCAATTAAATTTGCTTGACTACCTTTAGTAACTTTTAAATTTTTAGTATGATATTTTTTTTTATATTATGGGGTCTTTGGCCTAAATGTTCAAATCTTTTGGATTCTTTGACATTTGAAAATTTAAAACATTGCTTGAGCAGAATTGCACAGTACATTTATACTTCAAGTGCTTTGACAAATACCAAAACAAACAGTACTTACACTTAATGGCAGTATCTATTCTTAAAAATCCTTCTTAGGTATTACACCCATCTGCAAAAGTCTAAATTAAATCTTAAATCAAGAAAGCACATTAAGAATGTTCTTACTAATTAGTCAAATAATTTAGCAATAAACTGTTTTCTTTTTTAAATTCAGTACTTAGGCTTAAACTTATCTCATTACATCTTTTTTTATCAGCAGAGATAACACTTTCTCTTTTATGTCATTATTGCATTTTAGATCTACATTTGTAAATTCATTTTGTATAAATGTTTCTCTTTTGTACATACAGTTATTTGTTATGCTATTTGTATGTTTGTTTTTGTATGATTCTCATTAGTAAATACAGTTATTTGTTATATATGTTGGTTGCATGTAGATTCATTTTGTTCTTTGTTAGTGTCCATGAAGAAATGCAACAGTTTCAAAAAAGCTAAGGAAGTCTGAGAGTTTTTCCCATCCTATTATAGATATTGCTTTATGTCTTTTGAGCTATGAATGGTACTCTCTTGGAGACTTATTAAAGTTTATGTACAAAAAAAACAAAAAAAAATAAATAAAAATAAAGCTCTCTCTGTCTTCCCCTTCATTCTGATGCAGAGTTTACAGTTTTTTTATCCATCATTTACATCCATAACTTCTCTGAAAATTAAATTAATCTGTAATTAGAAGTCTTGGTTTCCGTCATTTTACTATTATGGTTAAGGTGCTTATGCCAAAAATTACATCAGTTAAGAAATTTACACATGCAATCAAATTAAATTACCAGTGACCTCTATAAAAGGATAAATCTCAAGTATTTTCCTTCATTCTGATACAAAAATTATCAAATTTCATCCAGTATTTACTGAGTTTGAGATTTTGAAACTTTTGCAACCTTTGATGGACATACTGTACTACTTGTAGTTTTCATTTAGAACTGTATTTTAAATTTTCTATAAATAGAAACACTTTTGCCATGCATATGTTTATGTGCGCATTTGATTGTTCTCTGTTCATCATATATTTTACAGGTTATGTCTGAACGGGACACAGTTCACAAAGAAATTGAGCAGCTTCAAGACAAACTTTCAGAAATGACAAAGCTGAAAGAAAAGTTTGAGAAAGAAAAAACTTCTTTCGAGCAAGAGGTTGAAAGATTGAAACAAGAGCTTTCTCTTGCCATCAGCGCCCGGGACAAGTACAAGCTAGAATCACAGAGTGCTCTAGAAAACCGCTCCAAATTGGAGTCAGAACGATTGGAACTCCAGCGAGAATTTCAGCTGATGGAACAGCAAAGAGACATAGCTCGAAAGGAGCGACACCAGGCCCTTGAACAGATGGATGTATTAATTAAAGAGACATACGAGAAAACTCAAAAGGAGAAAGCAGAGGAAATGGGCCAGGTTGCCAAGGAGACTGAAAGTCTTAAGAAACAAATTGACAAAATCAAGAATGAGTTAACAGGTAGTTGACTAGGCACACAATTACTAATAATACTTCCCTATTAAAACTTAGTATTTATTGTATGCTAATCACATGATCACACTGTTAAGTTGCAGATATAAACCATGCAAATATATACAAGCACTGTGTGATAACCATTTAAAATTATGGAGCGTTACCTGTAGGGTTTAAAAATGTTTAATTAAAATGTAACATTATTTGATGCGACTGGCTTCCTACTCTGTTAGGTTCAGTTATTTTTCAAGCAGTTTCAATACATAGCAGCCTATTTATTTTCCTGTGATTATTGATAACACTTTATTTACTTTAGGCATTTATCCACCTAGAGAAATCTCATTTCCTTATATATTCAGATACATTGCAAGCACAATGCATATATTAGAAAATAAATTGTTCCTTCGATAAAAGAAATTCGAGAAATATACATTCACTCTGTTAGTAATAAATTATTTCCTGAGTTAAAGTTTTGCAAAAAACAAAAGTTATCCCTCTTGAATAAAAGAGATATTTCAGCAACTTTGTTGATTACAGATGCAGAACAAGAGGCACTAATTGCAACTCAAAGACGGGATTGGGCATTTAGTGAAATTGACAAGATTGTTCAGGAGAGGGAAAGTATCCGTACTCTTTGTGACAATTTGCGACGTGATAGAGATAGAGCTGTTAGTGAACTTGCCAAGGCCCTGCGTAATTCAGATGATTGTGAAAAGCAGAAAAATGAAGCAGTGAAGGAACTAAAAGACCTCAGGTTTGTGTGACAGTCTGAGCATACATATGTGTGCTTTCAAATTAGAATGGTTTCATTTTTGCAAATTAATGTGAATTTCATTTCTTTAACTTAAGATAAAAACATACTTATTCTTTACATCCATTACATAATTCAAGTATGATTTATATCAGAGATCTTTTTCACTTCTGCTCCATTTACAACCTCAGTAATAAAAAAAAATATTCTCTGTCTCAAGTCAGTTATACAATAAATGACTTGCTTAACTTAATTTCTTTTGATAGAGAAAAATATGAAGCTGTTGTTGAAAGAGATGCACGTCGGCAACAGTTGAATTCCATTGGTCACAACCATAGTCGAGATTCTGCAATAGATGCTGATTTACAGGAGTGGGAGACAGAAACTTTAGAGATTGAACTGGTTTGTGTAATTATTTACAATTAATTCATTCAGTCACTATTTACCCAATGTTTAGCTGTTGTTAAATGTTCTGATTTCTTAACGAGCTGCATTGGGGTCACTTACAATATCTTCCTCAGTATTTGATTTAAAGCAGACTAAAAGCTATAATACCAGTATTCAAATACTACAGAAATTAACTGTAGCTGATTAAATTTGAAATGATTGTGCAGCTTAAAAAGTAGGAAATGCTTAATATTGTTTAACATCTCCAAATGCAATTTTGCTTATGTTGTTTTTATTGCCTTTTTATGCATCTTACAACTTTCGTATTTATTTTATAGGAAACTGGTGATGGCCGTGACATTGGATTTGAAATATTAGGTGGGAGAGATGATCCCCAGTTCCCCAGTGATAACTCATTATTTGTTAGTCATGTGACAAAAGGTGGCAATGCAGAAGGAAAACTAAGGTAAGTACAGCGTGCTATTGATTATTTATTGATTATTTATTTTTTATTATTCATTGATTATTTATTTTTTTTAACGTGCTATTATTTTTACATGATGGAAACGGGGCAGCATCTTGAGTTTGATACAGGCATCAAACATATAGTTCTCAGGATTAACCACCAAACCTGAAATTAAAAAATATATCTTTTAACTCTCTTTCATGACTCAATACTCAATATCTATACATGTGCACTCACACACATACATACATAATATTTGCACCTTTCCACAATTAATAGTTTATTTAGAAATCTAGGTACAAGCAACCCTTAATACAGGAGCTTATTTTGTTTTGAAATACTTGTTAGTGGAATCTTTTAATGGCCAATTCAATTCCCTTTATTTTTCTGATAAAAATTCTTTATGTTTAGAAAATTATATATTGTACAATATTAACCTAACAACCCTTTAGCATCACTTACCATAAAATCCATTCTGATTAGGTAGGGAAATTATATGATATAAATTCTTCTAATCTTATAAGCATTTAAGCATATACTACTTCAGGGTACACAAAATGTATTTAAATATTCAACAAATTATTTTGGACTATTTGGTTGTACTTGCACTAATAATAATCGTATAGTCAGTCACTCTATATTTTAATGAAATACTGATCAACTTAAATATTACAGAGCATAGTAAATGCATGAATCAGACTTATGTCAGTCCTTGCTCATTCTCTGTCCTCTATAGCCATTTTTTCTTGAGTTTTCTAAAAAAAAAAAAAAAGATATTGAATGAATACCATCATTATTCTTTAGTCAGGAATGTTTTTACTTTAATTTAAACTAAAATTGTAAGCAGCAGTTTCACTTACATTATATTTCAAATGGCTACCGGTAACTTAAAGTACATCATATGCATTTGCAAGTGAACCAGCTCTCCAGATCCACATATAATCCAAGCCCCAACTTCCTATCAGATTATATGTATAAAATATTCAGTAGATAAAAGTATAGATCAATGGGCTAATATTTGAAACGGACACATTCTGGCTGTACAGTGTCCAAGATCTTTAATAGTATATATATATATATATATATATCAATGTTGGATTTTAAGAACAGGCATATGTAACTATGATTTTGAGAAACCTTGAGGTCAAGCAGTACAAAACCTTTACCCCAGAGTTGAGATTATAGTACAAGACATGAGTACGAGAAGAGTACGTACTTGTCAGAACAAATTGTGCTTTTTTAGTCAGAAATAAGTATAACTGAACAGTTCCTATAAGTCAGAAATAAGTGTATGACTGCACAGTTCCTATAAGCTGAATTTTAAAGAACTGTATCTGGTATATTGAGACATAGTTGATTTGATTGATTGGAAAAAATATTTTACATGTTATTTAGCTTATAATCCAGTTTGAGAATTAATAGATGATCTCCTAAGATTCTTATCTAATCCCTCTTACATTCTGTTCTCTAAAAGCAAAAAATAAAATCATTCTAATTGACATTATGTTGTTTACTGAAGTCTGAGAGCTTAAACGTCAATCTTTCTTCCAATCAAAGTAGCATAAAATAGTTTGCCTTATTTTGCATACTTTTTAATCCCCTTATTCATAAACAGGGTCTAATCTGCATAGATATTATACGCATCTTAAAATGAGGATACAAAATTTGATGTCTACAGTACCCTAAAATAAAAAGTGCAATATTCTTAACTAAAAGCAATGATTGTAGTATTCATTAAATTCCAAATGAAGGCTATTGAAATTTTTTCAGGTGGCAGTGACATGGTATTGTGTCAGTAGACAAATGAAGCAAACTTTAATTTTGTCTGCAGTATCTTTTGGTTCAAAGCATATTTCTGTGACTATCATTAGTGCCAAAGGAATGGTGTTGAGATGTTTGATAGGTCGCAGTGACAAGAGAGATGTTTGGTAGGTCACATTGACATGGTATTGGATCAAAAGAGAAAATGAAGCAAACTTTGATATTGTCCACAATATTACACTGATAAAAAAAAAAGAATATTTTCTTATTTATAAGCACTCATTGTGCCTATCATTATTGTCAGATTAAAAGTGTTGAGATTTTTGATAGGGTCACAGTGACATGATATTGGGTCAACATTAATAAAAAGTGTGTGTGTGTGTGTGTGTGTGTGTGTGTGTGTGTGTGTGTGCATGTATGTTCATTGCATTTGTAAACCCTGGTTATTTTACATGCACACTACAACAGGTATTATTAGGTTCAAGGTCATTGAGTAGAAAGATTTGAGAATGTCATACATACACTCATATATTATTTTTACACTATCACTAATTTAGAAAATTTTCTTTCCATCAATACCCTTGTTTTATTACAGAATATAATGTTAATTTTTTACATTGTGGAGGAAGGCGAATAATAAATAACTGGGCAACAACAAATTTGCTGTCTAAGATTTTTTGATGGATTTATGACAGTTTTATTGTGCTGGATCCAAAATTGACATCGGTTTTGTTCAATCAGTTCAATGAGCTATTTTTTTATCAACATTTTGATCTATTGCGGACATTATTTTTTTTTTTTTTAATTTTTTTTTTACATATAAGGGTATTTTTTAATAAACAAATTATAATATGTTTTACATAATTATGAAGAGGTTACATAAGCTAATTTTTGAATAATTGATATAAATGATATTTTTCTTCTTTAGGTAATGAAATGGAATCGGCCGAAGACATTGCAAAAATAAACCCGATGTATTTTCCTACATCTGCGGCGAATACACCATTGTTCCCAACAGGAATACAGCAACAGGTTTTATAAAGCATGCATACCATGCTTATTTTAGTATAAAACTTGGTGATCAGGATAAAGTTTGGGTGCCACACATGGTATGCAAGACATGCACCAAGAATCTTCGTCATTGGACCAAGGGTAAAAAGAGTTGTCTGAGGTTTGGAATTCCTATGGTTTGGAGGGAACCGACAAACCATGTCACTGACTTCTACCTCTGCGCTGTTGATGTGACTGGCATTAACAGAAAAAACTGGAGCAGCCTTAAGTATCTTGATCTTGAATCAGCATGTTGTCCAGTAGCTCATTGTGATGATATACAAGTACCTGAAATGTTTTCTGCTACAAAATGGTAACCAGTTTGCCTCTGTACCTCTAGCTCACTCAACTACGCTGAAGGAGAAGTATGAAGCAGTGAAGTACGTGCTGGAGAAAATTTGTTATGATCAGCATGGATGGTTACTTTGTGTTGACCTGAAAATGGTAAACTTTTTGTTGGGACAACAGTCTGGATTCACCAAGTACCCGTGCTTTCTGTGCATGTGGGATAGTAGGGACAAAGCACAGTATTACATGAAGCAAGACTGGCCTGTACGGGAGGAATTGGTACCTTGCAAAGCAAAGAACCTCATAAACAACCCTCTGGTGGACAAAGACAAGATACTTTTCCACCGCTGCACATTAAGCTTGGCTTAATAAACAGTTCACCAAAGCTCTGGACAAGGATCGTGGCTGTTTCGCTTACTTGTGCCATACTTTTCCAGGGTTGATCATTGAGAAGTTGAAAGCTGTCATTTTTGATGGTCCACAACTCCGTAAACTAATCAGAGATCCATAGTTTGAAAACTCAATGAATGAAGTTGAACTGGAAGCGTGGAAGGCTTTTGTTCTGGTCGTGAAAAACTTTCTTGGCAACAATAAGGCCAGGAGCTATGCAGAGCTTGTTGCCAATATGCTGACTACTTTCAGAAACCTTGGATGCAACATGAGTATAAAATCTAACCATGCAAAACCAAATTGAGTAACCCTAAACATCTTCTCACTTCCAGCCAGGCCATTTCATAGTTCAAAAAAATGTTGGAGACAGGCTCCAGAAGACTGCATAATCTCTTCCGCTCTTGGAGTAGCAGCTTCACTCTGAGCTTTTCAGTGATGCATTAGGATGGCTTTCAATTCTTTATCAGTAAGGGTGCCAGTATGCATCAGATCCATGGAGACTTGACTGACACATCCCTGTAAAAGTATAACCTAACTGCTGGATTTTCTCCTTATCTCTAAGTTTATAGGCCTACACAAAACTGTCTGAGAGAAATAAAACTTCATTAATAGTTTTGGGTTAGATTTAATTTTGTCATCCTTGGATTTTTAAGTTCCACATTATGCTTCATTGGCCTTTCTTGTAGTCTTTCAAGCTTTTCAAACTTTTCTAAACATATTCTTCCTTCTTTTACCCATCTCCTGTTTTAGTCTTACCAATTCTCCTCTCCTCTCTCTTCTTCCTCATTATGCTCTTTTTCTTCTCTCTATTCCTGGTCATTTTCATTCTTCACTATTTTTTCTGTCTTTCCTCTGTTCATGTTATTTTTCCTTTCACTATGGCATTTGTTCTGCCAGAGTTTTTAAGACAGGTTTTGTAAAGCTTTAGCCATCCTTCATTTATTTTCATATCAGTAATGTTGTTTTTTCCCAAAATTTAAAGATGGAGATTTCACAAAACTAAATCGTGCATGCACTGTAAGTAGGTTTTCAGTATGAATAAGATCAGAGTACATCCTTTTATGTTAGTTTTAAGTCATGAATAGAACCTGAGGTTCACAGATTAAACAAGAATGGAAGGCCAGATGCAGGGACATATGTATAGCTTAAATCACCACATGGGGTAGGCATACAGTGTAACTAAATAACATACAAAGATGCCTGTAGTTAAGTACTAGCTTTATATACAAGACAGAAAAGGAAAGGAAGAATAGGGTTGAATGACATATGTACACACTGATTACATCCTCAGTGTTAAGATTAACAAAATTTGTCAGGACAGTAAGACAGTTTTATTTTTATATTTATTTATTGGTGTGTATGATGGTCTGTGTATGGGGAAGGGGGGAGTTGCTTGACAGCTGGGGAAGAGCATTTAGAGTTTAAATTAATCTACCATGCTTAGTAATCAATTAACATGCTTATGCATACACACACAACACTAAATTAAATTCACTTACACTGTGAAAGGGATTTTTTTAAAAGCACTCGATTATACTACTACCACCCTAATACATTCATCCCAAGGAACATCTTTATAATAAATTAAATAAGAAATTGAATAACAAGAACTAAGTCACAATCTTGCCACACAATAATAAAACCAAAACTAAATAACTAATCTGAAAAAGGAAACTGAGAAAAAGTCCGTAATTCAGAGTTTAGGAACTCTGAATGAAATTTCACTTTTGGCCACTATATCAGACAGTTAGGGCATTAGGATTTCTTTCAGATCTGGTGCACTTTGGTGACTTATTCTTCCCATCTAAGTATCAGTAATGTCACAATCTATAAGTCTTGACACAAGGGGCCACTTTAACTTCCCAGAAGAGATAAAAGATAAAAGCACTTATTGATAATTTTCCCCTTTGCCCCCAGAGGTCTCCACTAGTTCCTAGAGCAATATACAGCTAAAAAAGATAGCAGAGAAGCTGTATATATATATATATGTGTGTGGTATTTTTTATGTGGCTGTTCAGTATCATTTGATTGTTTTGTATTGCTCTATACACTGTTTCCAGTATTTTTTCTTCTCTCCATGTGTGTGTGTGTGTGTGTGTGTACAGCAAATGTTTCAAATAAGAAACACAACAATGTGTGATTTGATCATTTTAAATGGCACACTTTGCATGAAGCAGCATCACTTAGAAATTCACTCTCCAAGTTTTGTATTATTGGTTAATGTTAATGCAAAGCAATTATTACTCTTTAACAAAATAGTTAATTATTTTTAATTTATCAGTTTTTCTTCCCACTGATACTATTCTTTTTCCAATTATTATTTCTGTTTTACCTTAGGCCTTTCACATGTGTACATACGTAGGGAAGTACTTTTTCAGTTGTAATATTCACTTGTTTTATGAACTCTGCCAGATCAAATAAATACCTAAAACTAATGAACTAAATTGAAAGATAACTAAAGATTAAATACAATTCTTCATTTGCAAGTGGATACTGTTATTTGATTAAATTCTGAACAGTCGTGGCTGCATTTTTACATGATTTGTAATTTCATTAATCAAAGTACCAGTACATGATCATGTTGTTTTGATTTTAATGTAAATAAGAACAGAAACAATTTTTTATATTACTTTTTCTGGCAGTGTCATGTAATATTTATCAATTTTTATGGCAGTCGGTTCACATATGCATTTTCATTAATCATGAGTACTGATTCCACAATTGTAGCTGAATTGATTTCATGTAAAACCACACCCGTGGAAAAGGTACATACCACCACCAAACTGCTACATTGTAAAACACACACACATATCTGTGTATATGTGTATATGTGTTCATGAGTGAATGTTCCCTCATTTCATATACTTGAGCTCATGATTCAGATTACCTAACAAGTAACATTCTTTCACTCATTCTTTTGAGCTGAATGTATGTCAGAATAGAGCTGCAAACAAAACAAAGTGTGCTAGTACTGACAAAGCCATGAACAAAACAAAACAAGCTCGCACTGACAGAACCATGAACAAAACAAAGTGTGCTATTACTGACAGAGTCGTGAACAAAACAAAACATGCTAGCACTGTCAGAGCCATGAACAAAACAAAACAAACTAGCACTGTCAGAGCCATGAACAAAACAAAGTGTGTTAGTACTGACAGAGCCATGAACAAAACAAAGTGTGCTAGCACTGTCAGAGCCATGAACAAAACAAAACAAACTAGCACTGTCAGAGCCATGAACAAAACAAAACAAACTAGCACTGTCAGAGCCATGAACAAAACAAAGTGTGTTAGTACTGACAGAGTCATGTACAAAAAAAAGTACTGACAGAGCTGCAAACAAAGCAAAACATGCTAACACTGTCAGAGCCATAAACAAAACAAAGCATGTTAGTACTGACAGAGCTATGAACAAAACAAAGTACTGACAGAGCTGCAAACAAAACAAAACATGCTAACACTGTCAGAGCCATAAACAAAACAAAGCATGTTAGTACTGACAGAGCTATGAACAAAACAAAGTACTGACAGAGCTGCAAACAAAACAAAACATGCTAATACTGACAGAGCCATAAACAAAACAAAGTGTGCTAATACTGTCAGTACTGGTAAAGAGAAAGTAAAACTGGCAGGAAATAAATATTAATGCATTGGGTCTGGTTTGACATTTTTACAAAATAATAATGTGTTTAACACTAATGACATAACTCTAAACTAGAGCGCACTAATGAATGCACATGTACTTTAGTATTCTTCAAGCATGCAACTCCTTTTAAACTGAAAAATATGGTGTACTATCAGGTTATTTGTTGATTATAAACCAATGATTTTGCATTTTGTTGTATAAATATACTCTAGTATCTGCAGTGAAAAAGAACCACCATCAACAGAAATATTATTTTTAACATAAACATGATTCATTATTTCTAAATTAGTATTACTGTTAAAAACTGTTATCTGAGGCATTTATGAATTTGAACATATTTTCATAGTTTCTACGAAGCCTTGATAGAAAAAGTCACAAAGGACCAGCTAGTCAGTGATTGATAATTTATATGATAACAACAAAGAGGACAATTAGTCTTGCTATGAGAATTGTGGAAAACATTTCCATTTCTCTTCCCTTGTCTTTACCCCATCCACAACTAGTGCCATCCTCAGATCAAAAGCATAGGCTATGTGATATACTCGCTTTGATTGAAGTAAAATCAATACAATCTGCACGGAAATGGAAAATTTATTGGTACAGTGGTACCTATACATTTTTATATGTAAAGTGGCATGTTTTCTTGGTAAAAATTGATAAATATCAGTGTAGAAGAGTCCCTGAGTTTGTTTTTGTGTGCCATGCCTTACTTACCTATATGACATAAAATGAATGCAAATATACACTAACATACAATTCATTGTTTTCTACTTTTGTCATATATATGCAAACAGTGCTACAAATAGTCATTTATTTATGTCATGCTGTTTGTATTAACAGAAATAAAACAGTGTTACAACTCTTTCCTAAATGAATTTGAGTTTGACCTTAAAAGTACCATTGTTGTCTTCATAAATAGTGATTTTCAAGCTATTTATAATACATAAAATTTTTACCTTGTTAACTTGAAATTTAAAAAAAGAACTTAGAACTAATGAATGAAGACAGGTCATATACATCACATTTTTAAAAACATTGTTCACTAAACAGTTATACTAATATCTTTATACTACAAACAAACAAACAAACACACACACACACACACACATCATTCAAGCACACAGTTTCATGTAAACACAAATGAAAATTAATCCTTGTTTGATGACCCACTAATAATTTCACTCCTGTATGCTTGATATGAAGGGTTTATTATAACATTTATAGGGTTCATTTCTTTATATCTGTTTTTTAAATCAGTGTGAGGGGATACGTAACTACCTACAAAGAAATACTACTTTAAAAAATATTCTTTTTATCTGTTTGTTTTCCCTACTATATCTGTCAGTGTATTTTGAGTAGCAAGCTTGTTTCTTCTGAAAGAATGTTCATAGGAGAGTGACTTTAGGTTGTCTGCACCCGACAATTTCCATTTCATCATTCAGTGCACACCACGGGCTAAAATAGACAGGCTAAATTTAATCTGATTTATTCATGGTGCTTTGTAGGATAAAAAGAAGGGGGGGGGGGGCCATTTGTGTTAACATTGTGACTGTCAAGAGGAAGCCATGCCTGTGAATAAAAGGCTAGTCTATAGTAGGACTTACTTTTTAAAAAATTCTATTTTAGATTCATCTATTTTAGTACAAAAATCCTTTCAACCAAGCTGATACTTCATAGGCACACATACTTTATACAAATGAGATAAAGGGCTTGGGTAATATGGGTGCTTCATTGGGCTGGGGTGTTGGGGGGATATGTTCATATATTTTTTAAAGTGCATATATTTTCTCAAAACAAATAGCCCCATTAAAAAAAAATGCTTCATGTTTCAACAGCATAATAATTTAACTGTCATGGAATTATAATCTTATGTGTTTATTTGTTGGGGAAGGAGGGAGTATCCCTAGGAAGATATCTATTTATGGAATATGCTTGCAAATTCATGGAGATATTTTTTTCATTCTGGATTTGCAGGGTCAATGATCTGCTTCTGAAAATCAACAACCTTGACACTACCAACATTGATCGTCGTTGTGCCATGCAAGCTTTGCACAAGCCTTCCAAGTCACTTACACTGGTATGACTGGAAAGTAAACAAGCAGAGTCATAGTAACTTGTTTAAAAAAAGAAGAAAAAATATGAGTACACGCTAAAGACCATTACATAAAATGAGTGCTAAATATAAATCTTACATAAATTTGAAAAGGTTAAAGGATAGTAGGAGTTTCTGATAATATCACATTTAATTAATGCAGATTGTTTTCTATCTAATTTCTTCTGCTTGTCTATAAAAATAAGTATTTGTTTTAATTTTAAATTACATTGTAAAGATTTAGGAAATTCTTTGGTTGTGTGTTCTATTTTGGGGTTGTTTTTTTATATATAGAGAGTGATATATATATAGATATGGATAATATAAATATAGATATAAATTATTTTCTGACAGGCAGAATGAGGAGTACTTAGTGCTAGCATGTTGTTGTTTAAAAGATGCTAGAAATTGACAAGGAAATGTCAGTTTGTGGGTACAATCTAGCTGCTTTTTACACTTTTGTAAACATTTTCCAACTAGCTTATAATAATTAATTGTAATTACCTTGAGATACTTTTGTTTTAATTCATATTGTTTAACCAGAACAAATGTAAAAGAAACAGACTAGTGGTTCATTTTCAAAGTTATTTATTCTTCATCAGAATAAGGAAAATGTAAATTATGTAAACATTTCTATCTCAGGTTAAACCTAAATGTTCATTTCATTTAGATTTTCTTAATTATTGTTTAAGCACTTCTAGTGCTCTTATTGCTACTAATCTCTGATCATTTACATCCATTTAACTCCATCAGTGCATGATGTGGTATAATTTATAGATATAAATTTTTATGCCCATGGCAACTTCAATCATTTATTCCCACTAATTATCCCCAATTCCAGTCTTTTGCTACCAATTAGTAGATGGTCCCACACTGCACTTATTTTGTACTTCCTACTGTTACTACTAACAGCAGTATGTCTTTAGTGTAGAGAGAGTTGATTCCCCCCCCCCCCCCTTAATTTCTGGCACTTAATATATATATAAAATGAAGCAACATCTTAATCTCATTGCAGGTTGTGCGACGACGCAAGTCGTCTTTAGCAAGAACTTGGCTGCCCCTCCAGCTTTTTGTGTCAAGTCTTAAAGGTGAAACATTTCTGAGTTGCAATATAGAATTGGATTCATATCTTGTGTATTTGATAGGCAACATTTAAAGGAAATTATTTGGAACTACACTGGTGCCTCAATATATTGCGGACCCGCATATAACTTGGACAGCCTATGGACCCCATTTTTTGTTGTTTACTGTCTAGCCTCTTCAAATTACATATACAGAGCTAACAACACTGTGTGAAATAACTGGCTCAATTTCCAACCATGCCTATACTTTATAGACTATAAGTATTCAGTACAATGTCATGTACTTGCCACTTCCTAAACACAGCTTAATCATGATCACTATTGTTTTAAAACTCTTCAAATACGTCCTACCATTGTCTAAACAGAGTTAACAGACATTTTTTCTTCACAGATTCATCACACATCTCTTCGAAGTACATGTACAGTATAAAAAAGCTGTTTCTTTGAACAATTAAAAAATCATGGATAGAGTTGACTGTGACCAAGGCTATTGAGAGGAAAGCCAGGCTGATGGACAGACATTTATCTCTGGCCAAGTAATGTTCTTTGAAACTGTTCCTTTAAACAGTTAAAAAATCATGGATAGAGTTGACTGTGACCAAGGCTGTTGAGAGAAAAGCCAGGCTGATGGACAGATATTTATCTCTGGCCAAGTAATGTTCTTTGAAGCTGTTCCTTTAAACAATTAAAAAATCATGGATAGAGTTGACTGTGACCATGGCTGTTGAGAGAAAAGCCAGGCTGATAGACAGACATTTATCTCTGGCCAAGTAATGTTCTTTGAAGCTGTTCCTTTAAACAATTAAAAAGAGATGACTGATCAAGGCCACCATGAGAAAGTCGGGGTAATTTTGTCTCCCCCAACCCCGACAGCTGACTGTGATGGTTAAATAAGAGATTCATTTTAAATGAGTCTGGTTACCATTTGTACTAGCAATAAAACTGTCAGCTCTTCCCATTCATAAGCTCATTTGTTGTACACTGCACATTAATTTATACAGTTCACTCAAGCACTATGCATACTATATATTGATAAACAGTAGCTGCCATGTGATATGGGTTGTTCATATGTGACAGAAAGGATTCCTCATGATAATCGGCCTCACATAGAATGCGGTAGAAATTTTTGGACCCTATTACATCGAGACAACTGTGTATATGTTTGCTTGGGTGCACATTCATACTTGCATGTGGAATAAGTCTGGTGCATGTGCAAGCGTGAAAATTCATAAATTTGCTTTATGATAATGGTCCAGTATTAGGATTTCTAAGGAAACAAAATCATTTGACTTCCTTCTTGTAGGGTGATTTGTTTTTCTTCCTGGTGTTTGGAATAGGTCACTAGGTATCATAAATTATTTTTATAATAAAGGCCAGTTTAAAGACTTTCAGGAATTTAAAATCAGTTTTTGTTTTAAAGTTAATATGAAAAACATCAGGCCATTCTATAAAACACATTTTATGTTCATTATCTTTTCAACTTTTTTGAATTTTAATTAAAGAGAAAATTAGAAATTGAGTCTATACATTCTTATTTGTCTTGATCTTGGAATGTTCAAGACAATGATGGTGATGATGATGATGATGATGATGATGATGATGATGATGATGATGATGATGATGATGATGATGATGATGATGATGGTGGTGGTGGTGGTGGTGGTGGTGACAATGATGGGCATAATCATCATCATCATTATCATCCAAATAATAAATGAGTTTTAAAAAATATATTTAAGAGTTCATTTATATAACACAGAAAAAATATTATAATTTCTTTTTATTTTAACTCCCTAACAATGTCAGAATTATAAATATGTAATCAGTGACATACCTCTCTAATAATAATATTATATGATTGATAATTGAAATCATGACTTGTGCACACTCATAATAAGAATGTACTGACTCAGTTCTTTTCAGTTAATTATAGTCCATATAACTATGAAAAGATACTGAGAACAAACAGGTTCTTAGAAAATTTATTTACATTTTCATCGCATTTTCTTTGTTATATTTTATGTTATAATTTTGTGCTTTTTCACATTATTTTTTTCCCTTTAAATTATCTCTGCTAAAACAAGTTTATTATAATTTAATTTATATTAATTATATATATTAATTATAATTTAAATGAAATTTACTTCTAATGTCAGGTTGTTTTTTAAATGGTTGGGGGTTAAGACTTTTATTTTGTTGCTGGCATATAATTGTTTGAACAAGTTTTTGTTTTGTTTTAACTTTATTTGTTTGTAATTTAATAGTTTCTGATTTTTAAAATAATATGAGTGCACAAAAAGTAATCTCTCTTACTCTTAGGGATATACCTCTTGTGTTCTGATCAGCAGTTGGTAAATATTGTGATGATTAAAGACATTTATACTCAAGACCAATAAGTGTTTCCTTAGGAGAAAATGGTTGTTTGCTGAACTATTGTAAAATAAATTTTAACTGATTCAGGCAACATTTTGACACCCTTCAACAAATATATATTCATCTTGAATATATACTGAATAGTATTAAAGTCAGGTAGTTACTCACCATGGGTCCCTTTAGTACACCTTTAAATTTCTTTCCTTTTGAAAGGTTTCAATTTATGTATAAAAATTAATGCGGCATTTGAGTATTTAGCTAGCAGCAAAACATTTTCAGACAGCACACATTTTATGGAGCTTACCACGTGAGCAAGCTCGAGACAAGGACTGTTTTTAATTATATGCTATTTTGAAGGGAGGAAATACATTATGAATTCAAGATGACACAAATTCTAAACTAATCCTAACTCTAAATCTAATCTTAACCTGTTGTTAGTAATTTTTAAAAGGTTAGGGTTAACATTAAAGTTTAGTTTTAAGTAACTTGAATCTCAAGTCACTTTGCCTAAACATTTTTTATAAATATTCACCTCATCAAATTGCTTCACATACTTTTCAAGAACAATGTGGATTCTCCCTGCCTCCCCCAATCCCATCCATCAAGACAAAGTAAAATAAAAAATTGAAAGTAATAAAAATAATGTTGAATAATCTGCACTATTGCATCATCTCTTCCCAATTTTGTTTGACATGTATCTAAATATTCTACACAATTCAGCTACTCTGGGAATTAAAAATACTGTTTGACATTTGCATCTTAAATTCTTGATAGAATCCAACAGAAATTAAATGCATAATTATAGTTACAATAGGTAAGCTTCACAAGTAAATCATGATTTGCATTGAAATTTTACCCTTATTACAGATTAATTTGACACTTTAAAACATTCTGTGAATAGCAGTTAAATGCATAATTATAGTTACAATACTTATCATTCATGAGTAAATCATAATTTGTATTGAAATTTTACGTTACAGATTAATTTAATACTTTAAGACATTCTGTGTTATTTACCTATTTAAAGTCCATATACCCATACACATCACCTTACTGAAATACATGAGTACTCTGTATTTGCCCATATACTTTTGTACATGTAAGAGATCTGCATAGATTTTTATGTTTTATGATTGGCTTTTGTAACTTAGATAAATTATTAAAATTAGGTTATAAAACTTGCTTTGAATATATTTTATTAAAAAACTAAATTTTATTTTGTTATGAAATATTTAAGAATAAGTTAATTATAATAATTCGCAGATGTATGCAGTATGAAATTATACATTGTTGTCTTTTTGGCCTGATTAAAAATTATTTGGATGTCTTAGAGTCGAGCATTCAAGTCGAGCAAGGGTTGTTTGTTTCTGCTGTTCACTGTGGAGATCTCATTGGCAAAGATGGACTTCTGCCCAGTGTTGGTGACAGACTAATAAGTGTTAGTTTCCACTGTCTTGAACAGTTTTTTTTAATAATAATTATAATATATATAAGATGTAACAAGGTTTTCTTATTCTTTTCATAATAATTTCTTAATGTTAATAAGTATCTGTTTGACCATAATCCTTTGAAAATAGAAAGTCATTATAAAGTTTTTTCAGTTGACTCTCTGTGTCACATAAATGTTTGCGAATAATATGTATTTCTGTTTTCATTGACATAAATAAAAATATATCATGACTATATTAAATAGTCATCATCTCTAAATATCTATATTCTTTTCTAAAAGAAATTAAAAAACAAAAAACTTTTAATTTGTTTTAATGTCATATTTCTTTGCACTAATTTCTTTCACTCAAAAGCTAATAATTAGTACATATTTAGTTTGACATAGATTTTGTTGTCCACCTTACAGATCAACCATCAACAGGCTGAGAGCCTTACCGTGCGAGAAGCCATGAAGTTGTTAACACCTGGCTCCCAGCCAATAGTGTTGGAAGTGTGGCGTCAGTCCTCTCCATTGTCCTCTACAGGCTCCTCACCGACTCCCACTACTGCTTCTGTTCTATCCCCCCTCTCTGACCAAATCTCTTCTCCACAGGTTAGAAGGCTTGATAACCAATTTCTTTTTACTGTTCACCTTTTTCTCACTTTTTTTCCACCAAGCCATTGATTATATGATACTCTTTTTTTTTGTAATGAGTGTTGTTGATAAATCAATAAATAGTACAGGATTTAAGTCATGCTAAAATAATTTATCACATTAATATCCTTTCTTTTTTCTTTTTAAAAAAAAAAAAAGAAATGGTGACATTATTATCATACAAGACTGCCAGAGTTCAAAATGTCTTTGAATAAGTTTGACAGTATTTGGTAAAGATATGTTTATTTCTGACTTTTTCATATTATTATAAATGAGCAGTGTTTGTTTTTTTCTTTTTAGTCAGCAGCCATGTCAAAGTCTGACACATTAGCTATACATAGTGGAATGTGGGACAGTACATCAGACAGTGCTCGTAGTGGAGGTGGTAGCAGCAAAAATTTGCGTAGCTCAGGATCACAAACAGACAGCCTTGATTCGCCTGGACCAAGCCCTCCCAAGACACTCCGCAACCACGACCATGATAAAGTGATTTTTTTTTGTTTGTTTTTTTTGTAACAACATTCTCTTTGATAATTATTTTTTAAATTTATGTACAAAAGTGAAACAGTCTTTCCATAATGAAAATTTTTAAATTAAGTAAAGTTACCTTTTGATTAGTCAAGGTATTTCATGAGACAAATGGAGTAGATAATCTAAAGTTATGAATACTTTAAACCAATATGGAAAATTTTGTTGTAAGCTTGAAGATTAAACAATATTTAAGTTATGCAAAAAGGAAACCAAAATGTGTTTTTTATAGTAAATAAAGTTATTATAGTTCAAGTGGGTACAGTTTAGCTTGATCAGAAAAAGTAATGTGATAAATCTTGAACATAGTATTGCCTAAATGGAGTATGACAGTCTTTATCAATTACCATTGGATGATGCTTTCCAGTGTTTCATGCCATTAGTATTGCAAGTAAAATTCAGTTGATATACAATAATTGTATATGTATCAACTAATAATAATAATAATAATAATAATTATAATCACCACTTCTAGTCTTCTTGGTTCTATTCCTTTATGTCTAATATATTAATCCTCAAATTTCATAACATATATGCTTTTTCTGGCAGTATATAATTTTCTTGTTGTTTTAATTGTTTGAGTATAATCACATGTACAGAAATTTATGGTAGGACACATTAAATAATCTAAACACCATAGGTAAGAAAAGATGGTACTGATGGTAGAATGTTGTGCACTGTTTGTTGTACATTGTTCTGCATAGACACTGTTGCTTTTTATTTCATGGCAATTGATTCTGTAATCAGAACAGTTAATCCACAGCTCATATAATCTGATCCCAGATAATTGAGAGTTGACAGTATAGATAATAATACAGATTTGTATTACACATAAAGAAACAGTACAAGTGTTTGTTGAGAAAACACCTAAAGATAGTTTCATGACATGATTGGTGTTTTAGAATTATAGAATTATTTTATAAGGAATGAAAAGTTTACATAACTTATAATTAGCCCTATTTATTGACAACTATAAAGTAGTACCATTAGTAACATTCCCCCCCAGAATGTGGCAGTAAATAAATGATTCCCTAGAAAATTGATTAAAGGAACTCTTAAAACAATTAACTCATTTTAAACAAAGGAATTCTTTATACCAAGGAGTTCTTGAGATCAAAGAGCCCTTTAAATTAAGTACTTTAAACAAAGGAGTTCTTTAGACCAAGGAAATCTTGAGATCAGTCATTTGAAAAAAAGCCCCTTAAAGAGTCCTTTGGTTTAAAAAAGATTTTTAAGATTAAGCACTTTTAATCAAGGAGTTCTTTAGACCAAGGAATTCTTTTAAACCAAGGAGCTCTTTTGAACATGGGAGTAATTTAGATCTAGGAACTTATAAGTTCTTTAAACAAAGGAGATCTTTCTAAAATCAAAGTCCTGCATCGGTCCAAATATGCATATTGTCTTTCCTGGCTCAACTGCACAATTAGGAATCAGATGAAGATTTTATGATGGTTCCCCAAGAGTATAATTAGTGTTTCATTTTATTTTTTGCTTATTTACCATTGATTAGCATTTTTTTGTTATTTTATTTGTGATGTGTAAGTACATTTATTTAATTTTATTTAAGTGTTTTACATGATTATTTGTTGCTGATTTTATATTATTGCTAGAAATTTTAATTTGTTAAATGTTTTCTGCAGTGACATAAATGAAGTTTTTGCATAAGATCAGTTTCCAAGTATCAAATCTTCTAATAGGCTCATCATACAACTTTCTAATAAACAGATTGAATAGTTGGATTTTCTTCCAGTCCTAGATGAAATATTTTTAATGACACTGTTTACTCTTAAATTTGATTTGTTCTATTACAGAATGTATACATAATAGCAATAATCAAAAATTATTTTTAAAATGTTTGTTTCAAATTCAATAACTTTAAAAAAAAAATTCTATCTTCATAATTTTTGCAGCAGGTTCGACATAGTATGCCAGTGCTAGACAAAGCAAAGGAAACTGTGGAAAAGATATTTCGTTCTCGCCATAAAAGTCAAGAACGAGAACGTGATCACGATCGTGAGTGTCAGCGTGTAGTAGATGATCTTCATACTTGTCAGAATGGACTCAATCAAGATAAAGATTGTGAACATGATAGAGACAGGGAAAGGATTCGTGAAGACTGTGATAAAAAAACTGTTGAGGAAGTGAGCAGAGTTGGGGATGTGATTCTAGTTTCTAACATGACACAGACCAAACAAAGTGGACAAGATGATGTCATTGCTGAATTTCCAACTTCTGCTTTCATTCGGACCAGTCCAGATTCTAGAAACAAATCTCGAAAACGGGAGTATGAAGCAGACAGTAACAGTGGTACATGGCCCAAATCTCGAGGTGGCTCTTCCATGACTTCTGGTGTGGTTCCATCTACTGTTTCCATACTTCCAGTAAAAGAACGACCCTCTATTAAAGACCCATTTCTCTTTGAACCACCTCATCAACATAATGGTAATGGTCATAATAGTGTGCGCCACATGCAGCAAAACTCTGATTCAAGTGTAAAGTATCCAGTAACTGTAGCAGCTCCACAACCAGTAATACCATCAAAAACTACACATTTCTCTGTTGGCATAATGCAGACTCCTAATACCATGGTTTCACCTCTAGTTGTGGGGCGGCCTTCATTTCCCAGACCTCCTTTAAATGCACAGATAGTGTACTGTGCATCAGGGGACAATTATAACTCACATTATCAGAAGACCACACAAACACCCCTACGTACGGTTCACTACACTACTCCTCATTCACACCATCAGTCCCGTACTTGCACCAATTCATCAGGTCAGTCATCATTCCCTAAACCAGAGTACACTGATCCCCGGTTAGAATCGTCACCAGTACAACCAGTGCACAAGACTGGATTTAAATCTCACCATCCATCACCAGCCCCTCGATATGGTCAAAATATTGAAAAACCATGGCCAGTAACTTGGATCCCTTCTGCTCCACACCACCCTCATTCCCCTCATGATGTTCCCACAGCACGACCAATATCTTTGGAAGTTCCATATACCCTACATTATGGAGATGTGTCTGGAGATAGCGCTGATGCAAGAGTGGCATCTCCTGTTGGTTCTTCTATTGGATCATCTGTGAGGTCATGTCAGTCTTCACAGTATAAATACCCATCAGTCAGGTAGGTTATTTGTAGATATGAAAGAATAAGCCATCATATAAATAATTTTCTTTTATAAAACTATTAATTACTTTTGCTTGAATTTTTTTAAAAGATTTTTTTTTCCCTCTTTTTTTACTCTTCAGGCCTCCACCCATAATAATATATGTTGAAATTGATTCTGTTGGCAAACACAGTTGTGGGCTAGTGAGCACATAGCATAACATGCTCATAAAATTTGTGAAAAATTAACTCCACCTTCTTGCATATTATAGGCATCTCATGCGATGCCACAAAATTTTGGCTGCAGACACTTTTCCAATTAAGCTGATTATGATGATGTAATAGCAATTGCATAAAAACAAAATAACACCTCATGGTGCTTGTAACTGTAAGGGTCTCTGCAACAAATGTGCTGCATGATGCAAGCAACTATAGAATTATCATAACTGGAGAAATTCTTGCTTCAAATCTTTGGTTAGAACTTTGCCATAAATTGTTATATGTATAATGCAGCCATATGCTATATGAGGCATATATAATGTTGTTTTTATTCTCTTATCATATACAAGTTTGCTCAATGGATCTTCATTCACTTTAAATGTTAAACTATATTAAATCATAAGCTGTGTCTAGTTTGATTGGATTATAAACAGGAAATCCTTTCAAGATTTGGAATAAATCATATGGTGAAATTGGAAATAATTTAGGTACAACTTATATTGTGCAATTTATTTTATTTTTAAAATGGTTATAAGAAATTTTGTTCACAAAGAATTAAAATTTAAAAATGCAAACTCCTGACATAAACACAGCACCCAGACAACAAGAGAATATGCAAACTGTTTCTTGTTTGAAAGAGCTTCAAAGAGTGAGAAAGAAATGAAAAATGGAAATTTTTTTAGCATTTAAAGACTCAATCTAGTTGCACAAAAGTGTACTCAAACAGAAAGTGCAATATATACATGCAGACAAGCGATCTATATTTATTTCATTTTAGCCTCTTATATCAAACCTCTTGATTATTATCTACTTATACACGAGGAGCTAAGTGATTCTAAGCCATTGAATGTTGGCCACTTTCATTGACTCTTGCCCTCATACAGTTTTAGTATCCTAGATAATGTACCTCTTTCCAACCCTCATAAAAAAGACAGGGTGCTCATTTGATGAAGTAAATTTATGGGCTGTTGTCACAATACAATACTAGTTATAGTCTTAACTGTACAGTAGGAAATAGGGTATGCTCATCTGGTTGTATGATAAAAATGGAATTTTTGTTTAATTTCTTTTCAAACAACCAAAAGATGTGTTAAAATTACTTTACACTGATTACTGACCAGATGAGCATATGAAGAGAACCTTCCAACTTTTTCCATCTGTACATTGCTTATACTGTTATAGGGATAGTAAGGGAACATTAACTCATGGGACATACTACTGTGTAACTGTAAGCTCTTCTCACTGGAGCTTGTGGTTCCTTGTCTCTAGTTTGTAAACTTATGTCTCCTGAATGACTCCTGTAGTATGCTTCCTCATCTGGTAAGTATTCAGACAAAATAACTTATTTTATAAGAAAGATTATTTCCTTTTGATGTAATTTGTACATTGCTGATCTTTGTTGCACCCCTGATTATACTCTATACATTGCATTTTAGTCAAAGCATTAATAGATATATATATATGTATTTTAACTTTAAAATCCTAATTAACATTACCTAAAATAAAAGTAATGACTAATGTACTGCTATTTATTTTACATATAATTATAAAATTATTCCACTCTCGTCTAACTAGTGCTTGTCCTAGTATTATTCATTCTCATAATTACATTTGCTTAATACTAATTTTGTTCTTCCAATGACTTCTAATTACTGTTTTAAAATTTCAGTATAAATAATGTGTTATTTTAAAAGAGGAATTGCATTTATTTATTTAGTGCATTTAAAAAAAAATTAATTTAAAGAATATTTTTTTCTTTATTTGATTTATAATGTATAACTATAAGACTTAAGTTTTTCTCATGCAGCAGATACATTCTTGTAACATGCCAGGCATCTTACATTTATCATAAGTGTTACTTGTTCAGCAACTGTGTGTTTACTTTAAACCAATAGTCAGTCACGAGGAAAGCAATAGACAGTCATGAGGAAAGTCATTATTAATAAAACTGTTTAAAGTTTATTATAGTATTAACCAAACAACAGTGTTTCTGTTTATTGTTGGCATTTCATTCCCATCTTAAATAGTACGATATATTTTCGGAATATTATAACTTTATCTAATTCTTATTGCATCTTTTCTTTCTCATAAGTACATTAGATAGGTTATCAAGGGACTTGTTTAACTGTAAATAAATTTATTATTTCTGGCTCTATAGTTCCACAGGCAGTCAGTACACAAATCGACCTGTCATGATGCCACGATACAGTTCTCCTCCAGGTACATTCACTGCAATTAGTCCGGACCATGATCTGGATCGTAGTTTATATATTGGAAATTCTAGTCACCCAGCCTCTGATCGTTACAGTGCTCCTAGCCCATCTCAACAGGTGAGTGTCTTTTCTGGTAAACTTAATGGAGGTTTCTGTGGTAGGAATTCTTGTTTTGTTTCTTGTTTTTTGTTTCCCTTCAATTAAAATTAACTTTTGCTAGCTATTTGAATCAGAAAATCTTTGTAATCATCAGTCGCTAATCACAATCAGATTTTAACACCTAGAATAAAAATTACTGAATAAAACTGTTTTACACTTTTGGCCAACATAAAAATGAAATTATGTGCTCTTTTAGAAATAATAATAATAATATTTCCTACCAGAGCCTTGTCAATACTTACATATGTTCTTGTAGACTAATAGTTTTTATAATTTATCTTTTATTTTTAGAATTTCTCACTTGGTCGCATCACCCCTACACTGAGTGATGACTTTGTTCCTCCACAGTATCCTCGCTCAAATGGCCCAAATAGCCGACCACTGTCTGATGTGGAACTGCGAGGGAGTGGTGCTTATCCAAAGCATGACAAGCGCATTTGTATCCCTTCCAATAGCAGTGTTGCTACCAAATCTGGCTCTGTAGAAATTGGTTGGTATTTATGTCAGCATTGTAGTTTCAACAAATTCTCTGTTGTATTTCATTGGGTTATAGGAAGAAAAACAAACAAATATTTTAGAGAAGTAGCTGTGAAGTGGTAATAATTTGGTACTGGTCCAAATCATTGTCAACATTTTCTTCACAGTTACCAAAATTCAGGGTTGATAGTTTGACTTAGTCTTATGACCATAAAATATTTTTAACTCATTGAGAATTGATGCTTAAGAAAAACTCTAGTTATCATTATTGTTGTTGTCAGGAAAGAAAGAAAAAATAATATTTTTGTAAACATAATTATGCCTTTTAGAAAAAGAGGAAATAAATTTGTGATAAAATTTTATTGCTGCAAGAATTTTAAATTGTTTTTATTCAGAAGAATAATTACATCTTTCAAATTATTTATTTTATGTTGTTTCTAGTTTCTGACAGAAGCAGTCCTGTGTCCCCTGTCTTCCGATTTGAACACTCTGGGTCTGGCAAGGGAAAGCGTCTGTCTCCATCATCTGCTATAGAAGAATATTACTTGTACAGGTAAAGCCTGCAAATGCATGATTGAGTTTCCCTAGATCGATAGATCATTTTTTTTTTTAATTATGAATTCCATAGATCGATTTTATTTAAATTTTTAAAAGTCTTTGGTCTGTCACACTATAGATAATTATTAATTGTATAGGAATGGTCGGCATGTGTAAATTAAATTTTTGTAAATCTGAATCCACATTATTTAAATTAAATAATCCTGCTAAATTGTTTGCCTTTTAATTAATGATTAAACAACAAGTTACTTTGTGGTTAGTCTTAAGTTTGTTATCAAAATTCCAGATTATAATAGTTCGATCTATGAAACAAAAGTAACAGGTATCTTTGTGATTTGTCTTAAGTTTGATACCACTATTTCAGATTATGGTACTTTGATCTGTGAAACAAACTTTTTCTGTTATAAATCATTAGCTATAAAATTTTGTCCTACTTTAGTGTAAAAAGCAATTAAAATAAACACAGTTTAATTTTTATGTGTTGTGACCTGGGTGGATAGATCTTGGTCCCTTCCTTCCCCATCAACCAGTGTCCATCTCAAAGTAACAGTGTTTCCTAGTTCTCCCTATAGTCATGAATTATATTAATTGCCTACCTATATGTGAGTTGGGGGACCCTGATTCTACTCTGTCCATCCTGGGAGTTACCCTTATTTCCATACTAAATTTTGGTTGTTTTCTCTGTCTCTGTCTCTCTCTCTCTCTCACACACACACACACACACATTTATTCAGGGATGTGGGGGGAATGGGAGGCAGGATTCTGACCTCCAGTATCCTTCTTGAGAGTATACCAAACCCACATATAAAATTTCAGCATCTAACTCTCCCTTACAACTGTAAGAAAAACACATTTGAATGGACAGGCAGTAGCTGCTTTATTTATTAGACTAGCTGAAAAGCCTGATATTGCTTCGTCACTGAAAGCAGTTGATATTAATTGAATAATTCAAATCATTTAATTTTTTATTCTGTCATTTGTAGCAGATCTTTCAGTCACCCAAACCCAGGGATCCTTTCCAGGGGTAAATCATGCCTCCATGCAAAATTTCAGCTTCCTTGCTATTCATATTTATATCCTATCTTATGGATGGATGTGGCCATTCCTCCATACCCCTTCCATTTGTTCTGTGGGTAAACCATGCTTCCATGCAAAAATTCAATTCCAATTCTTTTTCTGCAAATTATTTCCTCCATGAATCAAGGACATCACATTTTATGCTTGATTTATTCAAAATTCACATTAACAAACAAGAAATATTAGGTAGATTTTCTAGTGAGTTAGCTGGATTTTTTTTCTTTAAAATGTATTTTAAACAGTTTAAGATTATGGAGAGGCAACAGTTTTAAAATCCTTTTCATCCCTACTCTGTGTAGCACATTAATAAGTTTTCATACATCACAACTGAGCCTGTACATTCATGATCATCTCTGTTTAGTTTTCTTGTCCACCTCTGAGTTGGTATTTTTTTAATATCTGTAAATGTGCACTTTGTGTCTTACTTATTAATTTTGTAGTATGTGTGACTATATATGTTTATATATATTGGGTAATACTATATATTTATTATTGTAAAGTATTTAAGTTTGTTTTAAATATAAAAGCCCTAGTTAGTTAGTTTTTTTTAATTACTTGATTGAAAATATCTGCCAGGCTGAAGGTGTTACTAGTGTTACCACGAACCTATAAACTGCAGTAACATTATTTTAAGTTGTTCACAGCACATCATTCCAATCCAGGGGTGAGAATTCTGAATTTCAGAAACCATGTTTGGCTCTAGACCAAGAATTATATAAAGTGAAAAATTTAAAACAAGAGAAATATATATTTCTTTAATTTTAATTTACAATCTTTTGTAGCCCGCGCCCTCATGAAACACGCACCATAACTTTTGAAAAGAGCTCAGAGCCTGTCGGTTTCCAGATCCAAGGAGGACCAGCTGGCGGCATCTTTGTGTCTGCTGTTAATGAAAACAGTTTGGCCTCACAAGCTGGCCTGGTTATTGGGGATCAACTTTTGGAGGTGTGTTAATATATTAAAGCTATATTTTTTTGAGGAAAAAAAATTTTTTTTAATGATTGTAAGACTACAAAAATACTTTATCTTATACTGTTTTCGTATCAAAATCTTTAAACTATCTTTGTGATATTGAAAAAAAAAAATAATAAATATACCTTTTATATTTTTTTTGACCTAAGCTAATATGGAAATGTACTATTTATTATTAGTCATAGTTTAATTTATTACTTGATTTATTTCTAGTAATTTTTTTAATTCTAATTCAAGGTTTTTTGTTATGTTAGGTGTGTGGCATTAATATGCGTAATGCCAGCCATGAACATGCAGTTACCGTTTTGCGCCAGTGTGGAGAAAATTTGATAATGAAAGTCCAGTATAATCCAGAAAGTGAGTTGCAGCCTCCTTTTTCCCGAGCATGATCATTTTAACCACCAGAGCACATATTTCCTTTTTTTAATATATATATATGAGAGGGAAAGAGAACATTGTGTAATAAATAAATAAAAGTTCTGACATTAGACATAAGAAAATAAAATACCACTCCCATAAGCTTCATCTCATGCACCCTTCAGTATAAATCTATTAAAAAACTAATAGCCACTTATTTTAAGGTGTGTTATACCTTGCATTCCTTCTTCAAATGTTCAATTGCAGAATACATAGACGGATTTGACGTTTCAAGTATATCATCTGTAGTATCTTCAGTGACCACATCACCAGTACATTCTAACAATCTTAGCTCAGGGGATAGTGAACAGTCTACTCCAAAACACCACACTCCGCAACGAAGCAAATCAAACAGGTTTGTTTGAAAAGAGGGGAATAGATTGGTGGTGTCAATATGGGGGTTATCTTGTTTAACCTACAGATATATATTTGATATTAGTATACATATTTCAAAACTAAATTACTAAAAAGTGGAAATCAAATTTAAGAAGTTTAGACATTCATTCAAATACAGCCCTTGTAAACATTCTTTTTTACTCTTGCAGTTTGCTTTTAATTGACTTTAAGTCATAATTATTTAAATCTAAATTAACCCCACCCAGAAATGCAATTGTGATTAAGGTAAAGACCTATTTGTGATTGAGAAATGAAAGAATATGCATTCTCACAGCTCTGCAGATGCAATCTATGATTGTACACGTGTGCTACATATCAAGCGACAGAAAGGGGACTGTGGGCCTGGTTTCACCATTGTGGGTGGCAATGCTGTAGGCATTTTTGTTCATGAGATACAGTCAAATAGTCCAGCAGCCTCTAAGCTTCAACGAGGTGATATGATTTTAAAGGTATGTACATATTGTGTGATCGTGCATTCCTTGAACTCTCAACAAAAAGCAAGCAAATAAAGTTTGTTTAATTTTTTTAGAGCAAAAAATCATTACTGGTAGAAATTTGCAATTATTATATTGAAAATTTAATCAGTGCACAAATTTGTATTTCTCACATATTAGCTTGTGATCCATATTTTATAAGAATCGAACAAAATTGGTTTATATTAGTAAATGGTATAATAGATTTCACAAAAATTATCTTATTATTTTTTAATGATGAAGAGTTACGTAATTTAAAATATTTGACTGTCATTTTATTTTTCACGTTTTAATAGTATTATATTTGTATAGTTTAATTTTTAGTAAAATTTCTTTGTATATTTTGATTATTTCATTTTCAGTACAACAACTTTGTATATTTTCAGTACAATGACATCAGCTTTAAATCAATCACTGCAGAACAGGCAATATTAGAACTAAACAAACCATGTTCAACCATGCGTTTAGCAGTCGTCAGTAATGTTACCAGTGAGTTGACAAATTTCTTTGAGATTATAAAACTTGTAGGTTGCTAGTTTTTAATATATATATTTTATTGTTTTTAATCTGGGCTAGTAGTTGAAATAAAATTGGGTTTTTTTACATTTATTAAGATCATTTTGGGGTGTAAGAACAACACCAAACAATGTAACTATTTCTTTAAAATAATATTATTCATTCAAGTTCAAGTTATACAGTAGGCTCATTACTAGCAATTTATTAAAGTAATTTTAAATGTTATACATATGAGTGCTTCTCTTAAAAATTACTTTTTATAAATACTTGAACTAAATTTATAAAGTATACAGTAAATTTCAGTAAATCCTTTTATGGTTCATTATACCATAACTAAAAACAATCATATGCCTTTGTTTATAATTGGCTACCTTGCTACTGGTCTCCCATAGTATGAAAAGTGACAACTCTGAAATTGTGCATTGTTCATCCATCACTCTCTTCTCTTATGAAAAACTCTTTCCAGTAGATTTTGTAGTGACAATTTGATGAAAGGTAAAATAAGTAACTTTATAATTTAAATGTTTGACAGTAGATTTATAGATACTTGTGCAATTACGAATATGTCTAATGAGAAATCCTAATGTTGCAGTAGCTACAGATTTATGTAATCAGTGTTTATCATGTTAGCAAAGAGATTTTTTTTATTTTTTAAAGTGCTGTCACAAATTTAGTAAATGTGCACTATTTATTTTATAATACAATACATTCTTAACACTGTGTAAGTTGTTCTTATGATTTGCACTCTTTAGAACTACTACTCATAATCAAAATAAAAAATACAAATGGAATTACAATAAGTAGAAGTCTCTGTAATTTTTGTGCTTTCTTTTTTAATAATAACAATTACAAGTGAAAAATACATTAGATAATGCACTCAAAATTATAAAGATATTGTCATCGTGTTTCAAACATATTGTGAGTGAGGTTTTGGTTAATTCTTATTCTTTATTAGAAATAACTATATTGAGGATAAATCTAGTCTCACAGCTCTCACCTACTCCCCGCTCCATACTTATACTGCACAAGTGGAACGTATCTTCCCATTAAGCCAGACTTAAAATCTATTTAATCTTAGCTCATAGCCCCCACCCCTTCTAAGCCTAGCTGCTCCCATGTGGAATAACAATGATGTGAGAAGACAATACCTAACACTGACAGACAACCATTTGACTGCACCAACAATTGTACAGAGACAACAGTCTCTAGCTACACAAACAGTACAACTAATAACACATAGTAACTTATAAATAACAATTTATTTAAATTAACAATAAATTTAAATAAAGGAGGAAGAAAGATCAAGATTTAAATTCAAAGTAATGCATTTAGAAAAATATACTCCTGAATCTGACTAATTAAAAATGTTAACAATTTTGTAGCTGGTTGCCAAATTAATCAAACAGCAAATCGAAGTTTCACATTCCAATCATTCTAATTTTCTAATATGACCATCTCAGACACAAAGACAAGCAAAATGACAAGACAAAATGAAGGCTTCTTTCAACAGCATTCGAACATTCATCCAAGGGATATTCACAAGAGAATATCATCTACAAAACAAAGCTACAATTTTGTATCTGCATAACAGAACAAAACATCCCTACATGGTCAAGAGATTTCTACACAAAGTCTACTCCATCAGCTACACCTTATACAATACTGATTGAAGCCACATAGAACTCATTATGCTTATATACACTGCACCTTCATAACAGTATTAAAACCTTTCCACCCCTACTTCTCTATAATGGGAAACTTAGCACCTAGCCATAAATTCTATTATGCTGCAATATTAAAAGAGTCATCTTAGATGATTCACTCCCCATGCGGAACTCTTATGCTAAGTCGGATGGATATACATAATAACTAACCAGATTTTGGAGTGTTGTACTATAGCACCGGATCTTCTCAAGGACAAAGCATCTCACATCCATATTCCTCGAAAATACCAGCACCAAGGTTCTCAGAAACACAAATTCCTACAAACCAGAATCTTGTGCTTTCTGTTGTCTAGAACCTTCACTGAATCTTCGGCAAAATGGCGCGCAGATTTGACAAAGACAAGATGCAACCAACGAGAAAGAGAGAAAGACCCTGGTCAGAGAAATTTCCCCTTATTTAACACTTTAAATGCCTGGCAAATGCTGGAAGTCAGTGGGTGGTAAATTCTTCCCAGGTTTGACTGCTGCGTGGTCCAAACGCTCACACCCATTCAACCTTTTCATTCACCCTTCACGCAGCCCTCTTCTCATTGACACTGACAGGGGTCAGAACCGGCATCTCCATTCATACCCCCATGCACCCACCTTCCAAGAGCAGTCAGCCTAGCACAGCGATTAACAAATTCTAACTTACACATATTGCCTACAAAACATGATAATTCATAATTATTAATTAATACTAATTAAATATATAAATGATGATAATGGAATCATTTTGTTATATATATATATATATACAGTCGAGTCCACTTATTTCGGCCTCGGTTAACTTGCCAACCCTAGTAAGTCGACATTTTTGAAGTGGAACCGCCAAATTCCCTTTGTCTTAGCATTTTCTCATCGGTTACGTCGATTCTTTTATGTTGCCGAACCCTAGTATCTCGGGCACAAAAGAGTGCCAAAATCGCCACTTAAGTTGGTTATCTCGACCCTACTGCTGACTAATCACTAACAATAAATGACCATGTCTTGTTAAAACTGCAGCTTTAAACTTAAGAACGACATTGTTTTCTTGGTGTTTGCCACGGGCAAAATAGGCACACTGTTTGTTGCCCTTCAACTGGTTCAGAACTTATGTTAGCCCACTTTTGAAGTAACCGCTTGTCCGCTTGTAGGATATTTTCAGAGGCGGCTTCGGCCCCCTCCCCCCCCCCCACTGACGGAGAGCTGTTGAGGGTGTGCGCCTAATAGGTGCGATCTGTTTTACCCCCTTCCTCCTGCCCTCCACCTTAAACGCACCGGGAGGCAAGAAGCAAATCAAGACGAGAACATCATGAAGATGAAAGGCCTAAACACACACACACACACACACACACACACACACACACACACACACACACACACACACACACACACACACACACACAGACAGACACACACACACATACAAAATGACTCGCGAATTTAATTTTGATACTGGTTAGCTTTTTGTAAAAACGAACTTTGACACCCTGCAGATTTTTTTGATTTTGTGTACAATCTTTGTGTTTGCAATGTTAGAGAATACATGTATCGAGAATGGACGGTGGACCAACTTCCCTCTTTGTTAACATTTTCTTATCAGTAATGGCGATTCTTTTATGTTGCCGAACACTAATACAATGTCTGTTTGTTTCTTTCTTTCTTTCTTTGTAATGTACTGTCTAGCACAAAAGAGGACCCGAATCACCACTTAAAATCAGTCCTTCGTCGGCTTTTGAAAATGTTAGTTAGCGATGCCACTTCGCCATCTCGCTAACAATAAAGGGCAAACTAGGCACACTGTTGCTCTTCAACTGGCTTACACCTCTTAAAGTTACCTTTGAAGTAACCGCTTGTAAGATTCGACACCCCCCTTCCTCCTGCCCTCCACCTTAGACGCACACACGCACACAAAATGACTCGCAACTTTAATTTTGATACTTCGTTAGCTTTTTGTAAAAAAAAAACGAACTACACGTACACCACAGATTTTTTTGATTTTGTGAGCAATCTTTGTGTTTGCAACGTTGGAGAATACATGTATCGAGAATGGACGGTGGACCAACTTCCCTCTTTGTTTTTTTTTTTAGCTTGCCGATCGCGTCATCAAACAAATTGCGGCAACGCTGTTGTGTAAAAAATCACCAAACACGTGCATGTACATTGTACATTCTCATTCATTAACGCACATCATGTACATAAAGAAATTTCAAGCACGTTATATGTAATATTGAAGCATTTGTTTTCAAGTAGAATGTTAAAGGCAAAAGGCAACAAAGCAGTTTAGACTTTGTACAGAAACCATATTTACCGCGTGTACATAAACCTTTTGTTGTTAGCAAACACGTACATATATGTACATTTTTATAGCATGCCGATCGCGTCATCAAACAAATTGCGGCAACGCTGTTGTGTAAAAAAATCACCAAACTCGTGCATGTACATTCTCATTCATTAACACACATCATGTACATAAAGAAATGTCAAGCGCATGTTATAGTACTATAATATATTGCCGCCATATTGGTTTTCTGTAATCTCGATCTTTAGTTATCTCGACACTTTTTGGCAAACCCCTAGGCCCTCGACATATCCGGACTTGACTGTATATATATTGTAAGGGGACATGAGCAAGAAGCAATTTATTCATTATTTTCTATTGTATGGGGGTTGGGGGTTAATAGTTTTTTGTAGTAGTAAATTTATGAATTTGTGATTTTTTTATTATAAAATATATATCAGCCATTTGATTTTGTAAATTTTTAATTATTTGTTCTTACCACAATGTCCTTTTATGTGTTTCAACAGAGTATAATAAAGTTCAAAATATACCTGGTGACCGCATTTTCATTCGTGCTAACTTTGGGAGATCTGCTGAGGGTGAAGGAGAGCTGGACTTTCGCAATGATGATATTTTGTTTGTGGAAAGTACAGTTCATCGCGGCACCTTGGGACTTTGGCTTGCTTGGGTAGTGGATGAGCGTGGCAACAAACTACGCTGTGGAACTATTCCTAGCAGATTGAGGTTAGTTAATATTTTCATTAAAATGAATTTCATTTATAGTACAATGTAATTTTAGTTTTTATTAGTATAAAATGATTTTTATTTTTACATTTTATTTTGTATAATATGCTGTTCTTATGCTTTTAGCTTTATAAAATCATTGTTTAACTTTTTCTTTAGCAGTTGACATTAATTCTACATGATCACATTATTTTTTGTGTGTAATTTTGTTAGAAATTATAAAAATATAATATTATTTATTTTCGAATATTTTATTTACTTTAACTAAATTTATGTTATGATTTATATTGTTGCTTATTGTGTATAAAAAATAAATTTTGCACAAAAAATTAAAAAAAATAAGATTGATATTTTTGTCTATCAGAAGTGTAAAATTAGGAAGCAGTGATCTGATGAGATCAAAAAAATTATTGAAAGAGACAGATAAAAATATAATTGAGAACAACATATTTTTTTAAAAAAACCTTTGTCAAATCAAAAATCACACATGAGTCAAACTCGTCATTCCCTGCCCTAATTAGAGCATGACATCATGTATGAATGGCCCCTTACAAATATAATTCCAGGTTGTTAATTCAATAAATATATTATCATACTAAATTACATGTGACATAGCTGAAAATAATTATTTATCAGCAATATTGTTTTCATATTTCATCCAGTCCCAGTCATTGTTTTAGTAAGATTACAAAGGTCAATCTTTCTCCTTCCATTGTAGCATATTTTGCTTCAGAATTATAATTCAGTGTAGAAATATAATTCATGGTAAGTAAGAAAATATAATTATTATATTATTAAATGTGTATATTGTTTTAAGAAGAAAGTTATTTAAAATGCTGAGTCGTATTGTCAGACTTTTGCATTTTAGTTAGTGTTTTAGTCAGGTTCAAAATGTTATCTTTCATGGAGCAGTGTAATATAATTCCCCTCATAAAAATTAATTAGGTGCAGACAATTTTTTTTTTAAAGTTTTCCTTATGTCATTAATGCATGCTAAATATAATTTTTTAATGGTTTTATTCATATTGTCCGTGTGATAAAATTTATGTTCACATGCTTCTCAAGGTCAGTAACTTGAACTTCATTTGCCATCCTTTGTAGTACCGATGACATTGGGATTTTAGGTGTTACAGGAGGTCTTAAAATCCTAACTTCGACATCTGCATGTTCACTCACACTTCAGTGATGTCAGGTGTCTTGAGTATTTGACAGTTTTAATAATATTTTGAACAATAACACATGTATGGCTGCGATGAGACCCCCCAATCCCAACCTGACAAAAACACAGTGACACAGATAAAGTTTAAAAGGCAAACACAAATACTCATCAACTTAAAAATTTTTTTAAATTTATGGAAATAATGATGGTGGCAGAAAGAATTTACAAATTTAAATCATGATGTGAGTTTATGCTTGTGTTCACGATTTGTTCAGTGTTCACTATGTGATAGGTAAAAATTTATGTACATTTATCTTTGAGCTTGCTGAGCTGTGACCACTGTATGCTGGCAGTGAGGTGATTCTCATGTCACAGATGGTGAAGGCAGATGGCTTTTCTGACTAATAGCATTTGTCAAATAGCTGTAGCTGGCCGCAGTCTGTTCTATTTAGTGCTCATGAGATGCAAGATGGGGTAGACAAAGCATAATGGCATTCCTTAAATATCTATTGAACGCTAGAGTGATGCCTACTGCACCAGACGCACGTCACTCACACACAGAAGAACAGGGAAAGACAGATGATAAGTGAACAAAGAAGGATATAGAAAAGGATGAAATAGAATAACAAACATATAACATTTGAATATACTTAATACATACTTGTTTAATCATAATCACAACTATTTATACATGTTCTAAATTATAAGTTCCACCTGACTGACCTTTCTTGGCAAAGACCTTTTTAACTAGTGATGCTCTGTGAGAGGGTTTAAGGACAGTGCTCTTCTGTCAGCTGCAATCTGGGCTCTGAGGGTTTGGACCATTTTTCATCATGAACTGAAACAGTCGCACGATCATTCAGGTTAAATATCTGACAAGTTGAATAATATTGCCAGAGCCTATGCACAAGAGAGGGGCTAGCTGCGAGATGAGAAAATATAGGATCTAAATTCTGGTCTGCCCGTGCGAGGCTAACAGCCAATTCTCATTTTTGCTGTCTCAAAGACAAATGAAATTAGCCACCCACATCTCATATTGTCCCAGTACCAAGAATGCATATATAAAAATCTTGGTTCAAATATTTATTCTATTGAGAATTTACTTCTGACTATAGATTTTTAGATAATTTTTTTAAAAACAGAATTGCCTTTTTAAACTGCATTTCATATAAAGAAATTTCCAAATGAAACTATGAGTAGGTGCCATGGATACTAGCTATTTTTAATCGGTGCATTTGTGTATTTCAAAATTTTAATTCACAAGCGTATTAATACATTTTATTAGAGGTCAAGGCTTCAACCTTAATTTCTCAAATAATAAGCTCAAAATGCAAGAATGTAGCCATTTAAACAGTTCATTAAGGAGAGAGAATTATTTTCTGCTTCTGTTGTTCATAATCATGTGTATTAGAAATAATGGCAGTAATCTTTCTTCACATACACTTTGATGATTTTTGAATAGGGAAATGCATTATTTCAGACAGGTTTATTTGAATATTTATTTTTATTTAATTCACACTGTGAAGAAATTTTTTTTTTAAAACAAGACCATTTCTGCAGAGAAAAAATTTAAATGTGCAAATAAATATTAAACTCAAAACTGAAAGACCAAAAAAAATGTTATTTTTTCAAACACATGGTACCTTAATTCTTCAGACATGTACACAGCCTGTATCGGAAAATGCTCTCTCACCTTACCTAAAGGCACCAAAACTTTTGTCAGAATAATCTTTAGATTGTTGTTACAGATGAATGAGTGAATGTGTAGGTAGGTATGCATGCACATGTGTTTATACAGTCATGTATATTCCTTTTTCCAAGAATCTGATTATACAATTTGCCAAGTTTACTCATCATTCCAGTTGCTAGTGGCTGCATCAAAATGTAATATCTTTCTTCAGATTGGAAGATGAAATTGTGTTGAGGCGCAGCCACTCTGACAGCTGGAGCTTGAGTGAATCTGATGATCTGAAAGGGTCAAGACGTGGTTCAGGCTCAGCTCGCCGGAGTTTCTTTCGTCGTCGACGGCACCACCGTAATAATTCAAAAGACAGTCGTGATCTAACTTCCTTCTCTGATGTTTCTCTCAACAGTGAATCTGTTCCTATTTTAGATGGTGAGGAAATCATTAGTTAATTAAAGTCCTATTGCATAATTTGACGTATATGTTTGTTATTTGGGGTGTGATTTGTTTAGTATTCAAATTTGCTTTTAGAAAAATGACAATCAAAAAATCCCCTCACTCTCATTTCAATAGATAGCAGCCAACTGTATTAACAAAGCATTCCACTATTTTTTATTTTTTATTTTTGCTTTTATGGCATGATACAGGACATCTTCAAACCTAGCTAAGTTAAGGTTACATAATATTTTTATGACTACACTGTTCTTTTGAAATTGTCCAATTGTTAAATATCTGGCCTTGCTGTAAAAGACCTGATGAAATTGTTTTATTGTTAAATATCTGGCCTTGCTGTAAAAGTCATGATGAAATTGTTTTATTGTTAAATATCTGGCCTTGCTGTAAAAGCCCTGATGAAATTGTTTTATTGTTAAATATCTGGCCTTGCTGTACAAGACCTAATGAAATTGTTCAATTGTTAACTAATATCTATTTATATTTTTTTTATTACACATCATAAGTTTACTCTTCTCATTGTTTATAAGTCATTACTATTAATAACTGTATAGTCTTAATAAAAGCTCTATATAGCCAAGCACATTGGCTCTTGTAGTTGTATTGTCCTGTTATAAATATAATCTTAATTTTTCAGAGTCAGTTCTGGGCTACACACAAGTTGAGAGAATAGAATGTGAGTGTAAAGTACTATTTTTATAAATATTGTTTATTTTCTTATGCTTTATGATTCGTCATATGCTTACCTATTGTTCTCTCATCAAGATCATTTTACTATATCTCCTTGTAGTCTGTTTTACATACAAACTGTGAATTTTAATGTACACATTTTTATTATGTCTTTAGCAAAATTAAGAGAGTCTGTTGCTGTAGGAGCATATACATATTAATTAATTATACATTTTGAAAGTTCAAGCTCCAGTAAGTATTTATATCAGAATTGTTAGATGGTGTGTGGTTAACCTGGCATAATATTAATTTTTTAAAATAAGCAAACATAAACATACCAAAACATATTTTCCCCAACATAAGTAACACAAAAAAATATTTGATATATTTATTTATTGGCTTGTGACAGATGATCAGATTCGGCCAGTAGTTCTCTTAGCTCCTCATGCTGATGCACTCATTAAGAAATTGACTTCTGAGTCTCCCGACAAGTACAAATACTGTGAACCTTGTGAGTATGTGTTACACTATCTAGTAGTGGAGGTAATTTTATAGAAAGACTTGTTGCTGTTTGAAATTAATGTTTGCAAGAAAAAACTAAATTTCTTTGTAAAGTACCAACACTCTTTTAATATAGCACCTTGCTTTTCAAGTTAATGCTAATGGTTTCCTGCAAGGGAATAGGATTAGAACTTGTTTGTGATGCTTTCCAAGACCAGTGCATATAACTTATTTATTACAATTATCATTAATACTATTTAGTCTAATTGTTTAGCATTAAGAGAAATGGTAACTATTAATCATTAATCAATCGATCAGCCAGAGGTCTTTTATGCAGAAATGAGTGATTTCTTCTTCTGCCTCTTTCTGACAGAGATCTGTAGAATTTTTTCCACAAGTAATGGGGGAAGACTTGCCTAAATAAAAAGTGTGTAAAAATATTTTGTATGAGAGTTAGATTCAGTGATACACTGACATTGCAAACTCCACTCATCTTTTATGAGTTAAGCATTGAGATCCAACAGTACATCTTCCCCAAACAGTTTTTTTCAAAATTAAATGTATTCCTTTCTAGGAGGAGGGCTGAGTGATTGCAAATTTGTTTAGCTCATATCCTGTTGATAAGCAATTTTAGACTTTCTTGACAATGTTTCTTTTATTTGTATAATGTTGAAATGTTACACAAATCTTTTATCAACTTCCCTGTCAGTGTTGCTTATTGTAATATGGTGTTGCACAGTGTTTTCAACTTGCCTGTCAATGCATTCTAAACACACACTCTATTTTCACATTATATTTACCTCTAGTACTTAATACAAAACAATAAAATCAACTATGATTTAATATTAAAAAAACTAGATTTTTTACCCTCACATCGCCTTAACAAGTATCCATCTATTCATTTCATTCCTCACAGCATTCTCACCAGATGATGAAATCTAACAGTAGTGAACTGGTTTGTTTATACAAATTCATTTTAATAGTGTGCAACACTTTTATTATTTTGTTGATTTTATTTCATGATTTTAGTTTTCTAACAGTAATAAAAATTTATCAAAATACTGAGATAAAAAATTATTTGTTTGGGCTAATGCATTTTATGATTTTATTTTGATTTTTAATACTTAAGACAAAAAAAATTGTTAATTATTCATAACATATTTTTTGTATTGTAATAAACTAATTTGAAACTAATCTGAAAACTGATATAATTAATAATGTTTCCCCCCCTCTGACAGGAAATTGTAAGGAAAAAATAAAGATTTAAGAATGAGGTTGGGAGGCTTATTTGAATTAATTCTTTGCATGATTTTGGGGTTTCTTTATTGTTGAGCTATTGCACAAAGTAATTGATCATTTTGAATCTGATAACTAGGTGCCATGCGAGTTCCAGTATCAGACATGGAACAGTCACTTGCTGATGGTCGTCTTGTAGATTACTGGAAAAAGGATGATCAGTTTGAATGTATCCAGGCTACACTGATTCGAGAAATCTGTGATAAGGTATATATACTAGTGAACTGACTTTAATATTTTAATTTGGTTTTTTTGGTAATGAGAAAGGAAGGGACAGTTAAGTCACATCACAACATCACAAAAAATAGTAAATTAATAATTTTTAAATGTTGGAAGTATAGATCATTTTTAAAAATAATCTCTGAAACAGGAATTATAATAGTGAATAAAGGTGTTTTACATCATTCAAATGCTGGTGCATATATATTCTTGTTTCATTTGTTAAAAATAAAAATATTAAATAGATACCTGCTCTAATAATAAATGATTAGTTAAGAAAATGATGTGACAAAAGTCCATAGATTTCCTATGTGTTATAGACCCACAATCACAAAACGAGCCGTTTTGCATCAGGCTTCATTCACTTCCTGCTAAAATAAGCCAGAGGTCGATTTTGAGATTTCTCTTCATTTAGAAACTTTAACACCTATTCTTAAGAAAATATTTTGGCTATGTTCGACCTGAAAATATTAATACAAAGAATTTTGTAAGATAACCATGTTTTATTTCTCTTGAAAGGGGTCAAAATCCCTACTTTTCGAACTCTCTTTTTTCTTTGTTCTGATTTGATCTGGATATAATTATGAATCATTGGAAAATTTTAACCTGATATGTAGATTTGTTTATATTTTATTGAATGACTTAAAAATAATTGTCCAACAAAACCTAAAAAAATAGGTGAAAAATGTAAACAGCACATCACTAGGGGGATTTTTCTTTGCTGATGATTGGCAAGACTAGTCATGTGACATCCAATGACAAATCTGTGTTAGTTTATACAATGCCACACAAGACTCAGTGATCCAAGTTTAGTCATTTACAGTTGGAGTACCCTCTTTATCTTCTAAGTGTTCAACTTTTGGCTTGTTTCCAGACTTTCCAACTTACATTACAAAAACATAGATTAAAAACAAGATCATGAAGTTTTTGTTCATTGTATTTTTGTTGTGTTTTTGTAACTGATTTTTTGTAACTGAAAGTTGACACTGTTTTACAATGATGGCCATTCATTGCTTCACAATATTAGATGTAAGAGAAAAATAATCGCTCATCATATTTGTTGCTCATCGTATTTGTTTTCTTGCAGTTTTTCTTCTGAACTTTCTTTCTCTATTTATTATTCTGTACTCTTGAGTTTGAGGAGAAAGTTGCTAGAAATTAAATTTTCTAATTGCTTTTCTTTTTCAAAAATTTTCTAACTTCTAATTCTTACAAATTATTATGCTTTTGTGTAGAAATAAGTGTCGTTTCCAATATGGCAGGATCCACCCCATCCTTGGCCACTTCCATTTCCATGGTGTCTTTTGGGTGTACCATGCTCAGTAAATAAATATTTCATTCAGTCTAGCACTTTTTTGAGATGATAATTCAACTAAATACTTACGTTGTACACAGAGTAATGGGAATGTTGCTCAGAAGTTATAGTCTGTGTGTTGTTTAGAAATTGAATCCACTGCTGAATACTGAGCCGTATAACATATTTTCTTTTATTGAAGGTAAATTCTGTTTGACAGTCAGCAGACTGATCTGGTGGTATCGAAGGAGAGCAAGGGAAATATTTTTTTTCCAATTATTCCTCATTGCTCTTTGTAGAATATCTACTAAATGACTTGAACTGCCATAGGATCCAGGATTTCTGATACAAATTCCATCTCATCGTATATTTTTTCCTTCACTCACTAGAAATTCAACTGAATCTTTGAAATTAGATCCTTAGATATTCTCAAGCCTCATTCACCTTTTGTTCTTCTTGCAACAAATGTGTTTCATTTACCCCACAGATTTTCTGGATTTTAGAAATTTTCAGATTTAATCCAAGAAATTTCATTTAATCTCTGGATTTGGGGGCTGGGTTTCTGAAAACAGACACAGTTCAATGTTCTAGGTAAGTTACATTTTTAGCCCATTTAACTTCATGTTAGCTTACTGGAAACACAGTTCAATGTTCTAAGTAGGTTACATTTTTAGCCCATTTAACTTCAATGTTACCTTACTGGAAACAGACACAGTTCAATGTTCTAGGTAGGTTACATTTTTAGCCCATTTAACTTCAGGTTAGCTTCCTGGAAACACAGTTCAGTGTTCTAGGTTACATTTTTAGCCCATTTAACTTCATGTTAGCTTACTGGAAACAGAATTTCCTTTTTATCTCACCTTGTGGTAGAAACTCACTAGCCATTTGACAAGATGGGTAGCTCTCTTCAAGGTCCATACCCTTTCATGTTCGTTTGCAGTGATATCAATCTGCTCAGAGATCCAAGTAGCCAGGGGAAATAACTCAATTCAAGGTACTTGCTATCATTTGTACTCTGTTGAGGTAAGGAAGAGTTCTTTTCACCACTTTCATGCTTTGAGATTTGGAGCACACTTGAGCATTCTGATCATCTTCTCAGGCTGGTTCAGTGCAACATTCACACTTTTGAAGAGGATTAGTTGTCTGCATGAACACTTTCAGCATTTCGACATTAGTGTTTGACTTGACCACTTCTTGTATTGTATCTTTTTTCAGTCTGATCATTTGAGGGATAGCTGCTTTGTCAGTCAGTAATGGTCTGGTTTGTGAGGCCTTTTTTGGGTTAAATCATATTACTTATAAAAATGAGAATCCATTAATTCTACCAAAATGATCTCTGCACACTAGACTCAGAACTGTAGAAAATTATACACTTATACCAAGCCCTTTTGCTTTGTTTATTAAATTTAGCCCCCTTAGTATCATTTATAAAATTATGTCTGAAGCATAACACAAATCATAAATTTGTTTTATTATAAACATTCTTTCATTTTTTGTACTTAAATCTGGATATTTCTATTTACTTTCAGAAAATTCATTGTTTGATGAATGTAAATCCAAGAGCTATTGAGCGTCTTCACCGACTAAAAATTTATCCTATTGTTATCTTTGTTCGTCACAAGAGCTCCAAACACATCAGGTAAATGATAATAAACTGACATTGATGGAAATGCTGAGTCCAATAGTATCCTTTCCTCTTATTAACCACATTATTTATTTATGAAAATAGATGCTTTTTAGGAATGGTTTGGTGATTGAGTCTTTTATTATTGAATGATATAAAACAGATCTGTACTAATGTCCAAAATATATTTAGCATTTAGGTTCATGTTATACTCTTATATAAGTTAATCTAAGTATAAGTCAAACCCTTGATGTTAGAACCAAACAGTTTGTCAAAGTGGGGAAGGTAACAAATTAACCCATAGCGTGTTTGCAGTAAAAGGAGCTTTATTTTAAAAAAAATCCAAAATATATTGATTAATCACAAAGCTGAATTTCTCTGAGAAACATAATTTAGAGTCGCACTAACTAGGTCTTGCATGAAAGAAGCATTGTCAGTTATGAAACTAGCAAAGGAGAGATAATGACTGACTAAATACCTGACAGCAAAATTTACTCTTTGCCATGAAGAATGGATCTGTAAATAATATGACCCTCACTGAGAAATAATTTTAACATGATCTCCAAACAAAGAATGTTTTTCAATGATCTTACATAGTGATGTTAAGACCACTTGAAAGAGGATTTTAAAAGACAATTTAAACTCTTTTTCTTTTAAACCAGTAGCACACAGGAGGTGACACATTGCACCTGAGGTAAGACACCAGAAATACGCACTTTGAGTATTAAAAATGTTGGACATAATAACTTAAAACTATCATACCTGTTTCAGAATGAAGCATTTTCTTAACGGTCAAATCCATTTTGAATTTTGTTGCTTGATATTTTCTTCTTCATTTCCTTATGCATGAAAAATTGCTGCCTATCATCTGTTACAGAAATAATTTGCAGATTCTGCATCAAAAGATGGTTTGGGAGAATATAATATACAAGCATATAATTAGAGAAATAAATAACTGTATGATGAGGAATCAGCCATGTGATGTCAATTTATCACGCACTAGATTTAAACTCATGTTTAAATGCAAACACTGATTGAGTGAAAATAGTGCATTCTGCATACTTGCAGTATACAGATATACAAATTAAAAAGTTATATACATCTAATAAATGCATAAACAATTTATAGCACCATTAAAATTCAACAAAAATATTTTTAGGATTTTAATATTCAATATTATTTTTATTTATATAACCTTAAAAAATAATTTTTACCAACTAAAATTATATACATACATTTATTATTCACTTATCAAAAGCTAATGAAGTTTCATGATATTTTTTCAATATTTAAAAAGGTTATTTGAGTTTCAAAGATAGTAAATATGTGTTAAATATTTATTCAAAAAGAGCAACAGCAAAAATTATCCAGCCAGCTAAAGGATGGTCGAATAGTTATTTCTTGGAATTACATCTTTTTTAAAATGAAAATAAATTTTCATTAAAAATAAATGACATCATGTATGTATGTGCAATAGCTAATCTGGATAACCATAAAAAATATGACTACAAAATACCAGTTTATTTATTGTCTTTTTCCTGACATGTTGTAAATTGAATATTTTCAAGTGATTTTTTTTTTCTATACAGGGAAATTCGTGATCCACAGTTCCTGGCAGAGCGGGTGAGCAACAAATCAGCCAAAGATTTATTTGAACACTTCACAAAGATGGAACATGAATATGGTCACTTGTTTTCAGGAATAATACAAGGGGGCAGTTTGGCTGAATTATGTATGCACATTAAATCTACCATCAACCACGAGCAGAAAAAAGCCATTTGGGTCACAGTATCCAGCTTATAGTGTTACTTTTATTGTTGGGGGTTTTTTTTAATATTTTTTTTTTATTGAATAAGACATATTTTCTTTCATCATCTCAAAGTGTTTAGACAAAGGGAAAGAAAGAATACTTTTTTATATTGAGGTTTTCTTAAGAATAGTTTGCAGGTCGTGCATCTTCACACATTAGAATAAATGTTTATTTACTAGAGCAGCTAAGTGGCTATGTCCCTTTTGGTGAATGCATTAATTATTCTGTGACCTAATAATCATTGTTATGCACTAATAGTAGAATACAAAATGCAATCAGAGAACTGTTTATGTAAGTTAAATCTGTGGACTTTATTGTGGAGATGTTTTGATTTAGAAACTGCTTCTATAGATGTTGTGTAAAGTTGACTTTTTCTATCTTTGAGAAATGCCTTGTGATAAGGATGCTTAAATGGTGATAACTGCTTTGTACTTTTGAAATAGACAAGCAAAACATGAGTCAGAAATTGATAGTGTCTGCCATCCAACTGTTTTCTTTATAATTATATATTGTAAACCCTCATTTTTTATTCAGCACTCTAGCTCTAGTGTTACTTTTTCTCTAATGGCAAATAGAAATCAATTTATTACAAATCACCATTGCTTCTTTAATTTAATGGTACATTTTTACCTTTTATTCAGCATCTAATGTTCATAATCTGGCAACTAGAGCTACTGCAAGCAGACATTAGATGGATTCAGCAATCACAATAGCTTTCAGTTTACACCATTGGTGTGTCCACTCTGCAGTATTTCTAATTTATACCTATTAATAACTTGTCATCATTGCACCATGGCCTTTGAAATTGTTAAACTGTATTGTGAGTAGGAAAAAAAAAAGAAATTGTTAAGGAAATAAGAAAAAGGTCTATATCGCATTGTATTGCTGCAAGAGTACAATATTGTTTATCAATCATTTCTGATATAAAGAGTCAAAAGATGAATTGTTGAATTTTGCTGCTGGTTCTGGGAGTAGCGCTAAAGTTACAAGGGAACATAAAAGCTTTGTGAGTCTAAACTAGGTCAGCCTAACAAAGTATTGTTTGAGTGGTTTTAGGTTAAAAGATTTTAGCCTTATTTCAATATCCAACTGCTTATTTTATTTTTCTATGATAGCACATATTAAATTGTTTTCTCTAAGTTGTCTCTTTATATACTGGCATATTTAATCTAATAGCACAGCCCTATTCCTAGGTGTACTGGACAAATCCCAGAGTTTACAGTATTGAGGAAAAAATACAGTGCAATCTTGGGAATAGATTAATTAAGGGGATGGTCAGTTTATAAAAATTGCTGAATTGTAAAGTCAAAACTCTAATCTGACACCAAACTTCAAAAATATGAATTGATTTTTATTGTTTTTGCACATGTATTAATATGAAAGTGTAGTTTTATAACCCTATCCTGTTGACAATTTCATGAATAACTAAATTTCTGTGCAAAGGTGCACATACTCTGTGCCACAGTTATCAATCTGCAACTCAAACACAGTTTAAATTGTACATTGTGTATGTGTGTGTATATATATATATAAAGTTATAGGTATGTTGCTATAAAAAAGAAATTTAAGTATCTGTGTGTAGTCAGCGTCTTATGGAATATGCATACATAAATAAAATACCTTGCATTAAAGTGACAAATGCATGTAAAATCTCACACCACAGCTAACAACATACAATTCAAAGATATAGTGACAGCCACCATGTGCAGATTGAGTATTATGGATTTGTGGACATTTGGACTGATATAGATTCAGACTATCAAGGTTGCACTGTATTTTATCAGTGTGGTTTAGCATTATCTTTTGTTTTTCATGTTACATATTATGGCTACAGAACATATAGGTATTTCAAAGGATATTGTTGAACAGAAAGTCACAATTTATCTTGACTTACATTTATAAATGAATGTTAAGATAGTGTTGTTAAGAATTTATTTAGTAGACCATCTTAAATTTAATAGGATAGCAGTATAATAATTTCTTACTGATTCAGCCATCAGGGTAAAATATTTTAAGAACCGATTCTGATTAAAAGATGGTCATAGTTGATTATGATTTAAGCTTTTTTATCACTTTGCATTCCAGACAGTTACTGTATTAACTGAGAATAAAGATCTCTTTTTATTTCCTCCTGCAGCTGGATACGTTTTATTTAAAGTCTTGTAACATTTCTAGATTGTTGAAATCACTGTTTACAGTTCGTTTTCACAGTTGTTCTATCTTATATTTATTTCTTAAGTATCTCTTTTAAAGATTTGTTTGAAACTTGTGGAGATGGGGAAAGTACATTACATATATAGTCATATTGACATTTTGAAGAGATTTTAGTTTTATTTGTTTTTGGATCAAGATTATGTGTTCTTGCAAGTAGATTCTTTGGTTTCCCTGACAGTGCATTTATTGCTGTTATTTTTTATGAATATTTTATTTAATTTTGTATCAGACATTTTGTTTTGTTTGGAACATATTGTTATGTGTTAGTGAAAAAAAAGCAAAACATTTCATTCAGTTATTTCTCTTTTTTCATATTGTCATTTTTTAAGTCATGAAATGAATGTTTTATTCATAGAATTAAATAAATCATGCATATACTGAGGCAATTATATTTTTAATTTTAATTTCTAGTTCATAATTTATTATGAAGGAGTTGTATTTTGGCGTCTTTAAACCTGCATATGTTATTTCCTGTTTGTATTTATCAGGATTAAATTGATTGCTATCTCATGTATTCAGTTCAGAAGGCATCATCTCATTGACTTATTGGTTGTATCTTTGAATTGGCAGATTCTTTTGTTATTCTTTGATTATGTAATCGAACATATTTCTGATGAACCATTTAGCCAGTCTGCAGTGAAACTGCATAATTTATAAAACAAAAACTAAATGCAAAAATTACTTTTTTTAGTCATTATTTTGTATGTTTGTGCATACTTGCACACACACATCACTAAACTTCTTGGGATATTTATTAATGAACTTTGCTTAACGTAACTGATGTTCTGTAAGAGTTGAAATATCATTTAAACATTTAAATCACTGAGATGAGAGCAGATTCCACCTTATTAACTATGAATGAATGCTGAAAATTAAACACTTTAAGGCAAGTTTCAGTTTTCACCATTTGAATGGCTTTGATTCCAAATAAATAACACTTTTTTTTCTTCTTGGGGTAGTGATATTTCTGCCTATCTATCATATCTGTTTGCTTTTGTGGTTTTTTTTTTCAAGACCTGTGATAGAATTGTGAACTGCTAACATACTTATTCTGAAATGAAGACATTTGCTTCTTGTGTATAGTTATCTTTCAAACTTAAACCCAAGGTTTTTATTAATTAAAAAATTATGAGCTCACATTAAATGTTGAATTATATGTCCAATATATACACTATAGTAATACTTTTTTTTGTGATTTGTGTTGGTTGTGATATGATTGGCACGTAAAGTGGGGACTTGATAAAACTAAACTTAGTAAAGTTTGACCACTTTAGTTTAGTACTTAAGCTGTAGTGCATACTTTGGACACTGTTAAAGAATTTTTAATTTTATAATTATTGTATTGAGTTTTCATTGTATTTCTAGATTGCTGTAAGTTGCATTTATAATGCAGATGAATGTTTGGCTTAAAGCAATTGTCCAAACATCTGTAAGCACAATATTTGGCTAAATAAAGCCTGCAAACATAATGCTAGTCATGTGACTGTGTCGAGCTATAGTTAAAACTATAAATACAAGAGGTGAAATCCTGTGTGTAGCTATTTTTTGGTTTTATTCATCATTATTTTCTGGGTATTCACAGACTTATCACATCATTTTCTGCACTTTTTATTATTTCTCTTACATATTGACATTCATGCAAAACTAAGTGCTTGTTTATTTTTTAAAATGTGTATAAATAATAATTTAGCTAAAAATTGTTTGGTGTGCTCTAAATTTAGATTTAAAGGGTGTGTGTGTGTGTGTGTGTATAAATAAAAAGCATCACTGTTAAGGGTAAAATTAACACAGTTATCTGTATAGTGTTCATCTTTGCTATTCTTTATTGTGTGAGTGTTTATTGGCTTGTTGTGTGTCTGTTCTGACTGCTGAATTTGCATGCAAGTCATACAATCCATCAAATTGTTGTTACTTGTTTAGACCTTTCAAAGATGCTTTAAGAAGCCATCTTTTGGCCAGTGATCATGAATAGAAGCAAATAAAATGTATGTAGGGCTTTCTACACAGACTTAAAACATTTATTTTTCTTCAGTGCTAGACTCTGAAAGAAATGCAACGGGACATGTTGAAAACATATTCACTTTTGAATTCTGTACTTTTGTACAAATTTTTAATAAATACATTGGAGGTATTTTTATTCTTATCCTCACATAATGTTTTCAGTAAATTAGGTGTGATTGTTATTCTTGTTTTTCTTCTGCTATATTAGTGAAGGTTGGATAATGAATTATTAACGATATTTGTTTTTAAAGTAATATATTTTCACACATTTGTCTAATTTGGACAAAACAGTTTTTCTTTAAAAAACTGAAAATTGTTTAAGACAATTTCATTTTATCTGCCCATTAAGTTTGATTTGTATTGACGTTAGATTTTCATTTATTATTTTAAAGGAAGTTCTAATTGGTGTCTTGAAAAATTTTTTCCTATATTTAAAAAAAATAAATCTAAGAAATTAAATTATTTAATTAAGCTAATTATTTAATACATGTATACTGTTTGTGATCTTTCTTCAAACTTTCTGTCAGCAGTTTTTTAAGTTTAACTATGGCTGAAGGCCTGCATTAGTACTAGGATATTCTTCCTTTTTTTTATAAATTAGGACTGTTTAAAAAATGCTTACCTTCCATTCAGTCTAGTATAATCATTAAAACATAAAGTCTCAGTTTTATAAAGTCAGGAGAATGGAAATCCAGAAATAGTGCCCATTTTAATGCACAGAATGTATTTTTTGTGTATTTTAAATCCTTTTATTCTTGTAAGAAAACTTTGGTTTTGTTGCCTTAATTTTAAAGCAAAAGGTTCTCATAATAAAAGCTTTATTTTTTTTAAGTGTATGATTTTGCTGAAACATGGTATCATTATAGAAATCTATATTATTGTAAGAAAAAGTTTTAGTTTCAGTGATCATTCCCTCTCCATCTTTATGTAGAATAAAATTTTGCTATTGTTTCTTCTTTTCCTCTTGATTCTTATGGGTAAATAGTTTAGCATTATTTTTCTTTCTTTATAGGACTATGGTTAAAAGATTTTTTTAATTTTTGACATGTTGATTTGTATATAGGGATTATATGGTTATTTTCTTCCACCAAAATTTTTGATTGGAATGCATAAGGTTTAGGTTTTTAAAAAAAATAGCAAATTTGATAAAAGCTGTTTCTTTTAACAATATTGATCTTTACGAATAAAAAAATTCCTTTGTACATAATTGAACAAAGTGAAGAGTTCACTTCTGAAGTCCTAAAGTGTCAAAATTTATTTTGAATTCCAAGGACCTTTGATCTATACGTTACTTTCCTTCTGAATAACTGACTGTTCTATAAATTAGTCAACTGGGGTGTATTATTTCTTGCTAATCCAGTCTGGAAATTCATACAAGTGTATATTGTGGTCTCTTATTGCCATTTATGTTGTTCACTTCTCAAAGAAATATTTTGTGTAAATAAAGGGTGTTGTATATGATCTTATAGAAACAATCGTGTGTTATTTGCAATGTTACATGCTTTTCTTTATATACTGCACATTTACATGAAAAGATATGAAGAATTTTGCAAAGCAGTGCTTTATTCTGCTGAATTCCAGTATGTAGAACATTCACTAATTAGATTAAAACAGTCTGAAAAATATAATTAAAAATATATTGCCTCCAGACCGATACATATTTGTTTTGAATTTCATTTGTGTGTATTATAGAAAAAAGAGATAAAGCAATTAATTTCATTGCTTGGTACTTGTTACTTTTTGTTGTTGTTCACACATGGGAGATTTAAAAGTACCCTACTGAAAATGGTTCTAGTCATTTTTCTTTTATTTTAATTTTTTTTCCCCAGGGTGTAAAATTCTACTGCACTGACAAATTGTTGATGATATGAAACAATATCTGCAAATAGCATGTCATTCAATAATTTTTTTAAGTTAATTATCTGATGAATTCTTTCAAAGAATTAATGTTTTGCCTTATAATGCAATTGCGTGATCCATTTATTTAGAATTTCTTTCATTCATTTACAAAATGCATTATTTCAGAAGTCAGTTGTTTTCAGTTACTTAAACTCAAATGAACTGCTTAATAGAAGAAGAAAAAATCATTATAATGTATATTTTGATGCTTTATTACTCAGGTGGGAGTGGGGATATTTTGTTTTGCAACAATTCTTAGAAAGTTTTATTATTTGGTCCCAAATTATATAAATTAATTAAATGTACTTTTAATTTTGCAGTTAATCATAAAATTCGAACACACCATTAGAGGAGAAATTTGTTTTTAGCAAACTCTCTGTGCTAATACTAAAAATCAGTTGGACTTGAATTGTTCGCATTTTAGGGAAATGGAAATTATGTCAGTTATTTTATTTGCTGCATCTTCGGCATTCCCTACTGTGTTGTTTATAATGAATCTTATTAAGTTCAAAGGCCATCAAATGATGTAATGTCATAATGAATAAAACCATTCTCTCCAACTTGCATCTTAGATTTAAGATGTGTCATGCATTTAAAGTTTATTTTGCATCTATGGCATTCCTTAATCTGCTGCCTATAAGGTAGCTTGTCAAGTCGGTAGGTTAGATACTGTAGTGTTCATTGATTAAACCTTTTTTCCCTGCAGTGACAGGTATTAGAGCTATTAGCAAGTGTATGGTAAAAGCGTGGCTGATGTTTGTCTCCTTTCTTTTTAATAAAAAAAAAGTGTCATAGTGAAATTGTATGGGAATTGCCAGCAGTATGAATTGTACTTTTATTATGCTTGTCTGTTTTGTCATGTATTCCATTTGAATTGTTAACATTCTTAGAGCCAAACAACTCATGTGGTTCAGAAAAGAGGTAATTTTTATTATTTAGCCTCCAGTTTTGATAAGTGTTCTTATATTGTAACAGTGACAATAACAAGATGATGTGCACAAGAACACAGTCTAGTACTTGTAAATATATATATATATATAAAACTTTCCAAATAACAGATACATTTTGCTTCATTTTTAGTCTCTAATTTGGAAAAGCATTTTTATATATACTGTAATAGTTACAATATAAAGAACACATCCACAGGTGTACAGGTCTAATGCTTGTAAAGAAAAAATATATAATATAGCTGTTTAAATTCATTATTTCATGATATCAGTAGAAGAAAGTTTTATTTTTATTTGTCATTCCCTCTACCCCTTCTGATTTCATGAAGTTGGTTTTTACTTTATTTTTCTTATACTGTTAAATGCAGAACAGGATATTGATGTTGTCTGTTCATGTGTAAGGCTAGCTTGTGTTGATTGTAATATGATTGTGATTTACTTTTATTATTTAGACATGGTGTACATTTCTTAGTGGACATCTTGGTTGGAATAATTGCACTATCAGTATCGAGCAGTTTCAATAAACTCTTATTTCAATTATTAAAGTAATATGGATTTTGTTTAATGTATGTTATTTGTTTATAATAATTTATTGTTTTAATATGTTATTTTTGTTTATAATTAATATGCAAAGGAACATTTTACTGTCAAAAAGTAATCTTTTAGTTATTGCATATTCTTAAAGAGTATAGTAGAAGAACTAAATCTTACAACTATTCTGAAAGTAACAAGTGCATGGTGAGTCAGACATAATAAAATCTTATGGTTTATTGTAGGTGTGACAAATTTTTTTTTTTAGTCCAAATTCAGAAATTATCCAGGAATCATGAGCTACATATGGATTAAAAAGCCCAACAACAATAAACATGTCTTAACTACAGCTAGAAACATTAGTGGGTGAGGGGTGGTAGTAGTGGAGATTTGTAACTTCCAGTTGATTATCCAGCTACTTAAAGGTTAACAGATTAATAAGTATTTACCTCAATTTACATAGTATTTTGGCAAAAGCAGGGTTTGCTATTTTGCAATGGGCAGGTCATCGAAAACAAGTCTCAGGCACCGAGACTAGCAAATTGCTCGGTGAGTTGCAGGCATATAGGCCTAACTGTTAAGCCTGCCTGCATATAAAGCAAAAATTTCGGACACTGAGACTAGCCAGTCACTCAATGAATTGTAACTATTAAGCTTGTCTGTCAAATGTTTGCATGTAAAAGAAAGGCAAATGCTGAACAAAGGACATTGAAGAATCTATGATATGATACACAAATTATTTGATTGTAATGCAGTGTACCACACATTGATAAATATAATAAGACATTCCAAGGACTTTTTAAAATGTATGCAGCTTAACTGTAATCTAAGAAGGCATTGGTTTAATACTGCAAACCTTGAAACCATATAGTGCTCAACAAAAGTTAATTATAGTAATTATATGTAAAATTACTTCCCTTTCACCCCATTGTTTCGATGAAAGAGGGTCCATAGTAGATGTTTGAAGGCGTTGTTGAGCGATGAAAGACGGTCCATAGTAGATGTTTGAAGGCGTTGTTGAGCGATGAAAGACGGTCCATAGTAGATGTTTGAAGGCGTTGTTGAGCGATGAAAGACGGTCCATAGTAGATGTTTGAAGGCGTTGTTGAGCGATGAAAGACGGTCCATAGTAGATGTTTGAAGGCGTTGTTGAGCGATGAAAGACGGTCCATAGTAGATGTTTGAAGGCGTTGTTGAGCGCTTCATTTTCTGTTGTAAGTACAAAATTGTAATGTGTGGATATTTGTCGTACGAACACGTTTTTGCTTTCTTGTTCTATCCAAACTATTCCGCAGTCGTCATCGTGTATTTCTTGCATTTCTTTCACTTTGTCTCTCCGCTTGTTTATGTGCCTGCAACTTAGACAGGAAGTCGGGGTGAAAATCATGGGGTTGGTACCGCTCTGAAGTGGCTCTGGAAGTGGGCAATAAGGCAGTTTTCCCAGCCGGCCCTGAAAAGAACTTTGATATGGTCCTAGCTCGGCGGATCGCTTAGACATATCTTCATGCCTGGTAATCCAAAGGATGCAGCAGTTGCCGCACGTCTGATGACGGTGTGGTTTTGTTTTTTTTTTAATGGTGGAACCATACAATATATATATTATATAGTTTCCCATCGCACAATCCCTCCGTGAAATCAGCGGAAGCCGGAAGCGCCCAGCAAATGACATGACTACCGATCCCTACTCCGTTTCTTTATTCACATTCCAGCTCACTCACTCAGAGCGACAGGAATAGCTATACCTATTCTCCAGCTATTTTTTTTTTAATCCAGTGGATCACCGGGATTAAAATCTGAATGAGCAAAAGAATTATCAGAGCTTCACCTCTCGCCACTATTTTGCCCTTTTCAATAAACTTATTAAACAGCAATCAAATATACAACATATGAATATAATCAAAAGACCATTGCCATTTATCTCACTTCACAACAATGTTTGAATAATGCTAGACATTCATCCAGTTTATCCTAGCATAGACATCAGCAATCAAATTAACATATTTAAATCAAGTTCATAGGTATAATTCATCATAGAGGTGAGAGTGGAGTTTCAGAGACATAATTATAGTCAATGTACATAACCTTTTAAAGATGGTAGCTGTCATTAGCACGTGTTCACAATCACGCAGTTTGCAACAAGTCACTGACATCTTATTTAGCGACGGTCCAACGTACCTTTTCTAGGCACATTACACAACTGTTCCAGAATCTTCGATACGCTCACAAAGCCCACAGTGAAGAACCATCCAGAACTATGTATGCGCATCAAAGCACACAACGATGATTATTCTAGAATCTCTGCATGCACTACTTAAGCACATAATGAGGAATGTTCATAATAATCTTCGTGAATTCTCGAGACCAAAATCAAGCTTCAATTTTTGCCATATTGGCTCTTGAATGGAATTCACAGGAATCAACTTACAGCAACATGTTTAATGATAAGTTCAATGACAATGTCGGATACACACACCAACATGATCCAGTAGAGGAGTCACTGCAGTTTGAAATGGATACAAAACACACAAAAAGGGTGCACTCCTTTCTGCAAAAGTCAAATTAAGGCAGCACTAAATTTCAGGCATATTTCATCTCTAAACCCCTTTTTCCCTTACACCCATTCTCAACTTACAAATCCTGCAACAATATTCTTTATATTCTAATACACACGCAGCATAAGAAATGTAGCATGGATCAAAATTCACACATATTATGTACAACATAATATATTATTATATATAATTATATAATACATATTATGTGCAACAAATAGGACTCGTCTATACCTAACTCAATGGACAGCGACGACAACAACGAAAACAACAATATCAGTCAAGAGGATAGAAGGTTGAACATCCTAGGCATTTGTGTATGCACAAAGCACAGATTTGGCGTGCTACTAGCCTATAACACTGGGCTTTGTAAGATACCCCCCTCACTCTCTCTCCTCCAACATCGGGGACAACAACCCAACCACCACGACATTAGCCCACGGACTACCGTGCTAATCTATGCCTCTACTCATCATCACCACTCTACAACTTTCCTGTCAATCATCGCCATCAACCTTCTCAATAGCGGCATATCTGGTACCGGGTAGTGAAATCGGTCCAGGCTGGATGCTGCCATCATTGCAAGGTAAGAACACCCCCACCCTTTCCCGAAAATAGTCCTGCACACACATCTGCTTTAATACTATCGTTAAGCTTTCCATCCTATGTCCATGTGTTAAGAATGGGGATGGAAAATATGTGTATAACTGAATGACGTTTGATTCTTTATAAGAGTAAAAGAGGCCATCTTAAAGACGATTTCTAGTTTACGATAAGCATTGTATTTACAAGAGAAAATTGTTTTACGAGAGAAAAATTCAGTCGATACTGATCAGCAGGAGCAGTAGTAAGCTGCTCCCTCACCTCCTCATTGATGATGATGATTCCGCTTTCTATACGCCCCGCAGGAGTTGCTGTAAAACTTTTCATCTTGTCGATGTTTTCAGTTTTTGGTGGATTCCTGTGGGGCCTTCCTCCTTTCACTGGTATTCAAGGAGGGTGGGGTGGGGTGTTCGTGCGTTGTTTGGTTTGTGTGTTGTATTTCTATGTTTGCTCGTTGTTATGACTGTCGTCCGTGTGTTTGTTGTTGTTTTTTTTTGGAGATATTTAGTTTTTATAATATATGCTTTAAATTATTTTTTAATATGTAAGATAAAATGTAAGGAACAATGTGCGATGTTCCTTAAGGTACAGCTATAATATATAATAGGCATTTGTTAGAAGTTGAGAAACTAATCCAAGGAACCCGCACACACCTCTGCGCTCTAACCTTACAGGTCAAGGTTTTAGCTAAGACAACTACTGTCAAGGTCTCGAGAGGGCGCTGCAAGTAAGGTCACCTGTGCGGAAGGACGCGTTTGTTGAAGACTCCTCGTGCAGCTCAAATTAATACCATTGAAATGGCTAATCGAGTGAAAACCTTCTTTGACATCAATATCGGAGAAAAAAACGCAGGAAGAATTATTTTTGAGGTATGTTTAACCATACACTACTGGTATTTATTTAATATTTCATTAATGCAATTCATCATATATTTTTTTTGTTAGTGAGTGCCGGTTTCCTGTCGGAAGTGTCCCAGAATCTGTTCACATTAAACCAGCCATTACCTTTCTCAAAACAAAATTGAAAAATAATAAATAAGAAACATTAATACTCTTTCTTGTGATTTTACTGTATCTCTTTTACTCATTTGACCACCTCAGGCAAAAACAAAAAAAAAAGCAATGTGACGTCACTTGACCTATATAAGTATAAAATTATAATTTTGTTAATATTTTTCTTTATAAATGAAGTTTCCAATTTTGATTATTTAATAAAAGTATGCCATTAAAAGTATAATTAAAGCGGAAGTTGGACATTCTAGTTAGGTCATTTTATGGAATAGAGTTTTGTCCACCTATGCTAATTATAATATGCTTTTGTCCACCTATGCTTCGAGAAGACTAGTACTAGTAGTACTAGTAGTAGTAGTACTGTAGTAGTAGTACTAGTATAAACCCGCAATCCTGCTGTCACTATTTTGATAGCGGTTTACGGGTTAGGGATTTCTCACTATTAATATAGTATTAAGTAGGCCTATATACTATATGCCTTTGTATTTGGTATTTTAGATATTCTTAGGCTAAAAATACGTGAATGATGCTGTATTAGTGTATATCTTTTCACTCAAAATACCTAGTCGAACTCAGTCACCTAATATATTAATTATTAACATTATGGATAATTTTAAAGATTATATAATTAATATATTCTAGTTTAATATAGATGCAGTAATTCATTTTTCCAAGATAAATTGTTCAAACAGCCACTTTTCGGCTTCACTCTTGTCTCAACGAACAGATCAATTCCTGTACACGAAGTCTTCTTCAAGTTCAAGGGTAGTTTCATTGTTATTTTCATCGGCATCAGTGCATGTACAGATGAATCTAATTAGTAAACCTTTCGATTGGATTACCTGTATAAAATAATGTTGACATTTTAGTAAAATTGTTTTCTTTGTGGTATAATAACAGTAACAAAATACGTTTTCCTGGTATTTCATATAAATTAAATAATAGTTAATACTGATAGGCTGAGATTATTATATAATTTATTTTATTAACTTTTATTCCCTTTGCACAATGCATTTATTTTGAAATACAGTAGGCCTATAGGGGTATACCCTGTACCCTAGCTTAAAAATATTCCCATTTTTGTACAGTTCCATAAATATTATCTTAGCACTGCTCACCTTGGCTTGTAAATCCAGCATCTTATTTCAAATGCTACTTGCTAGCTCTTTTGTTAAGTGAATTTTTTCTGCCTGGCAGAGTGAAAGGTTTGCTGACATTTCTTCTATCCTGAGTTAAAAGTTATAGAAGAGACTACAAATAATTATAATTTATAAATGTTGATCTCTGTGTTTTACAAATTTTAAATAAATAGGCATAAATGGCAGCTACTTCATAATGCATATATTTAAGCAATATTTTCATGTACCTTAATTATATTAAGTAATATACTAATAAAATTAGTAAAATGCCTATAACACTTTTTATACCAAATTTTTTTAGTGGTTAATATGTAGTATTCTACTAGTAATTTTATTAATCCATGACTTAAAAGCACTTTCTTAATGGTATAGGTAGCAGTGTGTTTATTCTTTAAAGTCAGTAACAAATGCCAACCACATATCAAGCATGTTTTACACTATAGACCTGACAGGAAATACATAGCCATTGTAACTATACAAAGTAGACAAGAAAAGTCATCTTTACTCTTCTACTTCTAGTGTTTTGTGAAAGCAAATGATGCAATGTTTATTGCTAATGTCACTGCAGAAGTACAGTTTCCATCTATGTTTCATATTTATTTGGTGTTAAAAAAGAATGCAAAATTGTTTATTTGAAATAATTAGACATTTTTCTTTTTTCTGTTTACAGCTTTATAATGATGTGGTTCCTAAAACAGCAGGTGAACATATTTTTCACTTTCTTTAAAAATGTTTAACCAAGTTAAAGCTTGTTTTTTTCCTTTTTCCTTCAAAAATAAATGACACAAACTTAGGATTTGTATTTTGTTGTGCGAGTCAGTAAGTAAGATAAATGGATATAAGTAGGATTTCTGTTTGTGTCATATAACTGAATTAGTAATATTCGTTGGGGAGTCAGTAGGTGAACTAGAACTTCTGCTGAAAGTATTGAAATTAATTATAATTAGTAAATTTGATTCAAAAGTTTGAGGGAATCAGACTGCATGCCATTTTTCTTGTAGGATATAGTATTAAAAATTTAAAGCAAATTCCCTTAAATGCATTTGTCTGCTCTGCTAGGGGGAAGTCATTCTAATCCACTGTTAATAAGTTTATAATTTAATCAGCAGCAGTCGAGGTCTTCTTTACACTAGCAGCAGCTGTTCTAGTACAGTGTAAAATGGTTTCCATGCATGCTAAATTATTTATACATATGATAATTACTCACCAGAAACTCATTTAAGATGAGCGCCGGCAAAATTCCACAACTTTACACACATTGAATACTGTGTGATTAGGTGCCATATTTACTTTTCTCATCTCTTTGGTATTATACATTATTGTTATTCATTTATCTGCTTAGTGAGTAGATTTTAATTATTTTTTGTTTTTAATTTCTTTTTTTTTCTTCAGGTATTGCAAACTCATTAGGAAAAGCATTATGGTTAAAACAACATTTTTTTTGTCATAAGCACATTGATTTGCATCATGTGCTTTTAATCAAACCAATCAAAGAAAGATGCTCAATAACCATAATAATTAATATTAATAATCACAATCTTTATTAGTAACATAACTGAAACACTTCAAATTGTACAAAATTTAATGAATAAATTTTAATTTTTTGAAAGTTATGGACTTGCTATTCATGCTATGTGTAAATGAAGGTACATATTATCCTAGTACTCCATTAGTAGACAATGAACAGAAATTTCTTTGCCTGCTATGTATCAGCTCATATAGGGCATATAATATATAACATTTAAATCCTACTTGAAATATTTTTTATTTATGTTCTAAATCAAATTAGTTTTAACATTTACAAATTTTAACTTAGTCATTAGTGCAATATGGTCTTAAATGGACAATAATTATTATTTAAATTATAAAATGTCATCAGTACTAATGGTGTTAATAATGACAGCCATGTAAAAATAAGAATAACATTACTAACGATAATTTAAAAATGATTTGATATTAAAGAAAATTACATTTTCACCTTACCCAAAATTAAAATAAATAAATCCCTAAATAAAAAATTCAGTTCTGTTCTACTCTGCTAGATACGAAAGCATCCCCCATTTAAATTGAAGCAGATTAAACTCAAGATGAATATTAATAAGATAAATATAAAATGATTTTATTTAATATCTGCTATTATTTAGACGGCTGCATTTTGATTTTTGTGCAGTTTATATTTTATTTAACAGTAAAGTCATATAAATAATAATACTGATTAAAAAGTTTATGTAACTATAGCATAACTGGAAATCTCCATTATTAATGTTATGCATATATTTCAGAGAACTTTCGAGCCTTGTGCACTGGAGAGAAGGGCTTTGGTTATAAGAATTCAACATTCCATCGCATCATCCCAGGTTTCATGTGCCAAGGAGGAGACTTCACTGCCCACAATGGAACTGGTGGCAAGAGCATTTACGGCAACAAATTTGAAGATGAGAATTTCAAGCTAAGACATGTAGAGCCCTGTAAGGATTCATTTATTTTAGAGCTGATCATGAATAATTGTTTAAGAAATTTGCAAAGAATTCTGTTTATATGCTTCTATGCACACACAATTTAATGGCTTTATTTATGGGTAAAATTTATTTGCTAGATTGGTTGAAAGAGTCGGTTGCTGAGTATACTAAAACATACATGTCCTTTTCAAGCACTTCCAGAATTTTATTTCATCAGTCAAAATTAAGTATAGTTAGCAAAACACAATTTTGCTTATTAATTAAACATTTTCTCCACATTATTTATTTATGGTTAAAGTCGCAGCTCAATGGGATAAGCAAAATTTGGCGCAGTAAAGCTCATATGAGGACTAAATTTGCATTCAAACTGTCAACCATTAATGATGATTTTACACAGTAGACAGAGTCAGTTTGACACAAGATATTAATTTAATAGATTATATCATCTGAGTAGTGTATTCTGATGAAATTTATAGGCTGAAAATTTTCTTCTTGACAAACTATAGTGCAGTACTAAGAAAAAGACTAGCCTCATGAAATAGTATACTTTAGTTGTAGTTAGTCTGCAGAATGCTGTAATTATACAAATATATGTATTATATATATATGCGGTTTAAAAAAGTCTGTTTTAAAAATGCTTTTACCTTCAATTTTTAAGCTTAATTCATAGGGAATAGGAGATTGACCCTATGTCAGACAGGTTCTGATCATCAACATCACATTATTATTTTGCACGAATTATTGTTTTAACCACTTCTACTGCAAAGTTTAGAAACTGTAAAATAAACAATTTTCTTTGTGAATATTACACAGTGTGGAGAAACGAATAATTAAGGAAAGTCTTTTCATAAAAGTATTCATTTGACATGATAATAGAAATCCATAGCCTTTGTAGTTCAAACCAGCAGCTACTATCTCTTACCATGATATTGACTACTGTTTATGTAGGTAGCGGCACAGTCGCCCGCCCGCCGCTATACTTTTGTAAAAGTGCACATTTTCGTTACTTTTCATTCACTGATTTCTCAACAACCAAAGCATTGTTTAATTCAAACAAACATTCTAAATCAAGCTGAATGTTTCTATTTTCTTATGATTGTAAATTTGTATGTCTTGTTTGTATGTGGAAACTATACCGATTGAATAAAGTTGACTAATTTTTCACCCGTGTCGAGTTTTGTCCTGCCGATTTACGTGACTTAACAGAATGCGTGTTTTGATATACCTTGTTTCTTACCTCTTCTTAAATCCCACAAACACACTACACACATATATTTGGTATCAAAATGAAGATAATTAAATGCTGCATCGATTGCTCTATAGGCGGGTGTGGTATTTCCCTGTATACGTTTTAAAAATTAGCTTTAAAGCGGACTTTGGCAAGAAATCTGCAATTTTCGTCGTAAAAAAATGGTCAAAAGTACACAATTACTAGGCTTGAATGAAAGGTCTTTCAATCCCCTTTCGAATGAGGTATGGGGTTAATGTATTCATGACCTGTGGGACACAAGAAATCCAATCAAACGTAGCGAACTAATTACGATCGGTCTTACAACAATGGCTTCCGACATCGTAACGAGCGCGCTTCATTTCAAAGTGAAATTGCGAAGTTTACACTAAATTTAATACTGCATTATTGCTTTAGATAAGTACTTTAGTTGCTATTCTTTAAAGGGGTTATAGTTTTATTATGCAGTTTATTATGATTATCAGTTTTTTCTTTCAAAATTAGTGGGTCTGTCACGTGCTTGCGACTTCGAATCGGGAGCGAACGATCGTGTCGCATTCGACATGAAATATAGGAAATATACTAAGTTTTATGAAGATAAGACGGGTGAATTACAAACTTGGAAGTGTTAATATTTAATTTTAATTATATAGGTATTGGATGTCACTTGGTTCACTCATAAATCGATGTTGAATTAGGTCACTACAAAAATCAAGGGAGTCTATCAGTATATTATATCGCAAAGACGCTACTTCACTTCTATTGTTCTAACGTCAATGTTTCATAGTTTGACTTCTCTGTTTAAATAATTAGGCCTACTTAAAATCTCAACAGTTTAAATATAGTGCAAATATAGTTTATTTTCAGAAAAAGTAAGAAAGCTGAAATTATTTTAATTATAGGGAAGATTAGGCCTATCAGTATTTACATGTTGCAAAGATGCTACTTTTGCTTCTATTTCTAACCTTGACGTTCCACGGTTTTACTTGTCTGTTTAAATAATTAGGTCTATTTAACATCTAAATATAGTATATTTTTTTAAAAGTAAGAAAGCCGAAATTATTTTAATTGTACAAGCACTGGCTTAGTTAAAGTTCAACTTTAGTGTATGTACAGTAGTATGACTAATTGAAGCCTAATCTACATAGATCTTTTTTTTTTTTTTTTACAATTTCTTTTCTAACTTTTGTTCATCCCTACCCCTTGAAGTTTTACAGTGTCTTCTCTTTATTACACATTAAATTGCACAAAATAAAGTGCAAAGATTTTTATTCAAGCTTAGTAATTGTGTACTTTTGACCATTTTTTAATGAAGATAATTGTAGATTATTTGCCAACTTTTGTTTAAAATTCATTTGTAAAATGTGTACATAAGAAACCAAGCCAAACTTCATAGCAGTGGATGCTGCATTTAATTATCTTTATTTTTTTTATACCAAATATATGTGTTTATGTGGCACACAAAATGACACATTGACACAAGCCAAAGTAAAAAAACACAGTATGCCAAAACACACATTCTGTCTTGTAAATCTGCTGGATAAAACAGGACATAGGTGAATAATTATCAACTTTATTCAATCCATGTACTTTCCACATACAAGCAAGATATACAAATTTACAATCATAAGAAATAGAAACATTAAACTTGATTTTGAATGTTTGTTTGAATTAAACAATGCTTTGGATGTTGAGAAATCAGTGAATGAAAAGTAATGAAAATTTGCACTTTTATACATTGATTATTGCTGGCTTACTTACTACTGTGCTGCTACCTAGTAATTAATATCTTAACCATTTTTATGATTAACTTTTATAAGTGAAACATGACAATAACTAATTTTGTTTGGTATAGAGCAAACAAAGAGGTCAGAACTCAAGCTTTTGACATGATATGAAAAAGCGTTTACTATTTCTGTGTAATTGCACAATTTTTGAATGCATTTTTAATGCATAAATTTACTGTTAGTGCATAAAAGGTGTTGAAAATTTGTATACACAATGAGCAAAGTAATATTTATCACACTGCAAAATTTCATGATGATCATGCAAATGGTTCAAATGTTATGGCCAGTTTTGTGCAAAAAATGTGTAAAAGTGCCGTCGTCAGTCATTTTGATGATTTTACAAAGTTTGGGCCAACCTGTACATGATTCAAATGAAAGTAACATCCTGGAAAAAATTGGGCATATTCTTTATATACATTTGAACATATGTGAACAGTTTCAATGATATATTCCAATTAATGAATTAGATATGCTGTGTCAAACTTCATCAATCGCGTTATTTCTAACTATTCGGATGATGGTTTTTTATTAACTTCTGCAGCTAGGCATTTTGTTATTTCATCATATAGAAAGTTACAACTTTGCATTTTGTTATCAGCAAGTAGAAAGGAATAAAGTATCAAACTTTCATAGCTGCATGTTAGATTTTAGTTAGTCTTTAGCAAGTCTAAAAATGGTCGAAATAACCATTTTTTTCACTGCTGCCATTTTTTAAAACTTAAAAATAGCATATCTCTGGAACCAATTGAGATAGCTTCACAATTTTTTTTTTATTTTTCATGTTTTAAAAAGTTTTAAATGAAAATAACATAACTGAATGCTTGATTTTATTATTTAATTTTTGGTGCCGCTACCTAGTTTATGTGCCTCTGCATGTTGACCCCTTTGTTGATGTGTTGCCATGTAGGATCACTTTATACTAATTATTATGCCATAATAGAAATTATTCCTTTAAAATAAAAATTAGAAAGCAGAGGTGAAAAATATTTTAATTATCATTAATTGATATTTATTACTGGTAAATATTGGCAGTTATTGAACTTTTCCAAAATATTAACTAACATGCTAGTTTTGTACAATTTTTTTCTTATTTTTTGTTTCAGTCTTGCTTTCTATGGCCAATGCTGGACCTAACACCAATGGTTCACAGTTCTTTATTACCGTTGAAAAGACTGACTGGTATGTATTTATTGAGATCAGTGAATGACTGTTAATAATAAATCATTTAAAAGAAGCTTGGTGTTATTTTGTTTTATTCCAATGTTATAGGTTGCTGAGATCTGATTATCAATTTTAAAGATGATATATATTTTCTTTTGTAATATAATTTTCTGATTTTAATTAAATTTAATTTAAATTTGTTTCATTACTTGTATAAATGTACTTTCATAATACATTCTTGAAATTTATACCCTTTTAAGTGGATAGTAAATACAGATATATAATTTTTTGTTTGAAAATAATTTTTGATAGCTTATAAATGAAATAGTATTGGATTTTGAAATGTGAGAAATATTTTAGATTTTTCCATATATGTTTATATTATAATATATAATTATATGCATATGCTTTTGTATTCTGTAAGTGTGTAGTTATTGTAAGTGTATATGAATATGCAGAATATAAATTTTCAGGAGAAATGGTAATTTTATTAATTTATGAGCTCAAATCTTAAATATAATAAAATGGCCACAGTGTGAGAGATATTTACCATTATTGTTGGCCTATAATAAAATGTTAAAATTTCCAAACTTTTGAGGGAAAAACAATTTTGCAGACACTAAAACAAAAACAAACATCAAATCCAGTGATAATTATTGGCAATAAAAGTACATATAAAGTGTTGACATTTACAAATATATCAAGATCACTATCAATTGTCTTAACTTTACCAAAGTTGTAAAATTTAAGATATATTTTAAGAGAGCTAAAATTCTTTTTTTTTAGTTATTTTGTAAGTAACCAGTATTTGTGTTAAATGCTGTGTGTGTGGTAGTGTTTGTTGAATTAAATGTGGAGCATAACAGTGTTTCATTGTATATTTTTTTATGAAAATGGACTTATAAGACTTGCATTGTTAGAATCACACTTGACAAAACTTTCCAAATGATTCACATTTAAGCTATGAGATTTAAAGAACAAATAATTTGATTGCTTTCTTTTTACAATTGCAGGCTTGATGGCAAACACGTCGTTTTTGGTAAAGTGGTTGAGGGCCATGAAATTGTTAAACAGATGGAGGCTTTGGGCTCCAAGAGTGGCAAGCCTTCATCAAAAGTCACCATTGTTAATTGTGGCCAGCTTTAATTCAGCAGAATCTCCAGATCTATCTATCCTTAGAATATACTCTTTATTAGGTCCAGCTATAAAGCTCCATTACACGAAAAGCTTATTTTAAAATTTTATTGTCTCTTCATTCTATTTGAGCTTCTATTGATTTTAATTATTTCTGATTGAGCCTAACTGAGTAAAATTCCCAACCGTTCTATTTCTGAATTATTTATACTTTAGCGAATTGTGCTAGTATTTTGCATTGAGTCTCTTCCACATTTATTTTTGCTTTGTGATTGTTCCCTGCCATCATCGTTCCAAAAACCAGAATGGGAATGTGGAAGCACCATATACACTCCCTCTCCAGCAAGTGTCCTGCTATCCATTCTACAGAAATGCAGGCTTATATAGTGAATGCAGCCATTGAACATCCTTTCTACCATCTTGGATATTCAGATCTTAAACTGATATGGCATTTGCTGCAACAGTACTTTGAGAAGGCTATACATGTGTAAGGATATTTGAGAACACTTGCTAGACTTTTACAGTTTGTGATAATGCTCAATCAGTAACAGTGGTGTTCTTTCTTTTTTAGTTTTGTTCAAAGACTATATAGGTACATTGTTTTGTGTTTTAGGTCTTTGTGTTCTGGTGTTTGCTTTCGGTATAAATTTACAGCCTTCAGTCCATCTTAAAGTTAAATTCAAGAAATTTATTTTATTAGACATATTTGAAGTTAACTGTTTAAAATGTTGTTTTAGATCCAGCATGAAATTGCACAAATTTATTTTATGGAACAGCTGAGATTATTGCAAGTAAAATGTGGGGGGTTTGTTAGGAAAATTTATTAGTTACAGGATTGGAAGTGGGGTCAAGTAAAGAGAGGTGCATTTTGATTATTTATGGTTTAAACTGATTATTGTTCATATTTCCCTTTTTCTTTGTTTTTTACATTTTTGTCTAATCTATTGACTCATTTTTTATTTTGGGAAACTATTTCAGTGCACTAGTGCAAATTTTGATACACCTTTTTTTTTTTTTTTTAAAGAACAGGCATTTGCAAATGAAATAAAAGATTTGTCTGTATATCTATATGTATTGTTTGTAATCAGTTTTGTATGTAAATATTAAATGTAGAGCTGGTATTGGGTATGAATTTCTTAATGGGCGGTAACCTCAAAAGTAGAAATTATTAGGTGAAAGTAATGTTCTAGAATTTGATTAAGTAGAGGTCACACTACCCCCTAAGAAAATATGCATGTAAATGCAATGCTGCTCTGAAAATTAGTTTTAAACATAATTTTGAATGAGGAATAAACTGTTCTATTTTTCTGTCGGTAGCATTAATTGTTACTGATCCGTATTGGAGCAAACATAATATAGTCCTCAGATTATCTCTTGACCAGCACACTTAAAATGAAAGTACAAAAGCTGGAGCAGGAATGCTAGTAACTAGATTGCATTATATAAAGGAAAAATCATTTGTGTGAACATTTTTTGTCAGTTTTCAAACCACTGCATTAATCTAATACATTATCATGATATATAATGATTTCATCAAGTAATCAAAGTATTGAGCTTTCACATTTAAAATGTACAAAATGAATTGGAGATGAAGCATCTCAAGCAGTGAGGACAAAACACACTAGTCTAATGACACGTTTAAAGCAAACAAATTTTTACTTGGTGAAAATATGAAGAATGGATGGGATTGACAGTTTTCCCTGCAGATCTGGAAACTATTAGAATTTTAGCTTTTCCCGGTCTGGAAAACATCTTTAAAATCTGTCAACTGTCAGAAAATCTTAAATTTGAGGGTATTTTTTATTGGTGCATCTGTGTGAAAATCAGACCCTCTCCTAACCTGATTAATATGCAAAATTTGGTAACCAACTCACATGGTTGAAACAGTCTGCTTATAAGTATGCTTTTAAATATCGGGTCCTTTTCAAACATTTGAATTTTTTATTCAGTCACTTAGTATATAACTGTATTTAATGCACTTTTACTTGTGGATTAAATGTTTTCACAATACAGTTAAAAGTCGAAGCTTGATGGGATGAAAAATATTCAGTGCAGAATGTTTTTACATTTCGATTGGGTGTTTTCAAAAATAGCATCTGGTAGCTTTGACATACTATTAATGGTGTGAGTATGTGTCGTAAAAAAAATTATTTTAATCAATTGTATCTTGCTCACGTATATAAGTCAATATATACAAATTCTGAAATTATTTTCCCCAAAATATTTAATTATCGAGTATGTCGGGTGGAAAATTAAAGTGAAATCACTGCTTGGAATATAAATGGATTTGTTTAATTATAAGTAACAGAAGTGAAAATTATAGCATCATTTAGCAAATGACCTTGATCATACCTAAGATGCCGTTCAAGATGGGTGCACATCGTACCACTCAGCATTACGTATTCCAAGCAGGTAAACAGCAAAAAAAAAAAAAAAAAGGTGTTGCCGGTCAATCTGTGGAATGAAATTAAATCAGTGCATGTGGCTATACTGACGACGTCATAGTAATTACTTGATTGTGTGGTATGCAATGAGTTTGCAGAAACAGTTACGACTTAAAACCTATCCATTATTTCCTTTCCGAACATCCGTGTACAGTTTTTAAACGTTTGTTCCTTACCTGCTCGGTTATTACTTTAAAATTCAAGCATCATTGAGCAAATGACTTTGACCGTCGTTTTTAATGAGTACTTCGGTGAACGCAACATAAAGCTGGCCATTTAAAAAAAAACAAACAACTCATACGTGCTCAAAGATTAAGGGCACTTTAACGTCGCTCCCCAAAATTCCCATGCTCGAAGGTCAAGGATGCTTTAATGTTATACACAGAGCTGGAAAGCTAATGTATGGTACTGCATGCTAAGAAAACATTTAAATAGGTGTATACCTTGAAATTGTGCATAGCAGTTCCAATTATTTTTTTCTGCACTCTGTCAGAATGCTAATATATATATATATATTCCATTCTGTTCTGTGCTAATCTTACTGTATTGCTCAGTTTCAATCCTGTCCACTTGAGATGTATCCTCCCATCTTTTCCTGTCTTCCCCTCCTTCGCCCTCCTTGCATGATTGTCTTGGCAAGCCCTGTTGATCGTGGCAATCCACATATTGAAAATTAACAGTTTTATTTGTGAATATTACTAGGTACCTCAAAGTACCCGCTTCGTGCTTTGAAAACTGACGGATATTCTTCAAGATTAAAGTCGTCACTGTCTTTGCTATTAAGCTGATTGCAATAAAATTTATAAGACGATACTCATTATCTTCTTTTCTTTAGAAATGTATTAATTTCCGAGTAATAAAAGATAATGAAATATTTTTGTACTAATAAAAACGAACAGCAATGTTACGCGTGGTTTGCCCCGACTGTAAGAAAAATATATTTTTTTGTTTTAATTTTATATGCATTTAAAATAAATAATTGGTTTAAAATTACATTGACTGAACCTTTAATGACAAGGATATATTTGTGTTCTAGAATATGTCTTATAAATCACTTATGTCAATTTTAACTACAAAATTACATAACATTTTGCACATAAAAATAATGTGCAAGTCATATATGTCGGCAAATAAAATGCATTTGTACCAGTCTTTCAACAAAAATATTGATATTAAACATTTGCATAATTGCAATATTTGATTAAGGCAGATATTAATTCACTACAACACTACCTCTGAGTAAATTAACAGAACCGTGATTGTTTCTTGTTTTTTTTGTTTTTTACGATGAGTTGAAATGAATTAGACCAGTGCTGTCCAACTCGCGGGCCTGCCAACGCTTTCACAATATTTTTTAAAATTTCAGTTACCCAAAATCTTGTAATAAAACTTAAATATTTTATTTAATTATTCTATCTGTAAAAATTACAAGCCTATCAAATAAAACGAACAACAAAGCGGCCTCAGTCTGTAGACAGTTTGAACCAGTCAATAGAAAGCGGAAAGTTAAAGAAGAAAACCGTATGTTTAATCCATCAAGGGAACTTGAATTTTTGTTCACAATGCCGGGTGATAGGCCTGTGTGCTTGCTCTGCTAGAATTCCACAGCTGTTTTGAAAATAGCCATTCTGCAGAGACACCACTTCCATGCATAACAATTTTGAGAAAAATCATCCAGTTGGTTCTAAAGTGAGGGACGGCAAAGTAAATTATCTAAAACAAAATGTACACACCCAGCAAATTAGTTTGCAACTGACTGTTACTGAGGCATCCTTGAAAATTAGCTGGGTTTTAGCAAAAACAAAAACCATATTCAGATGGCAAAACTTTTACAGAATGTACCGATTCTTTGTTTGCTGAGTTTTAAGAACAAAGATGAAATCAAAATGCAAATTTCAGATCTTCAGTTATCTCATTATCTCATTGTGGCAAGACGAGTTTCAATACTATCCAGTAATATATTTGATCAGATGCAGTTTGATTTTAAGAATGCCCCTGGTTTTAGTTTAGTCTCGGATGAATCATATAATGTTAATGATACAGAACAACTAATAATTTGGGTTAGATTCGATGGAGGTGCTACATTTAAAGAACATTTGGCACTGATACCATTCAAAGATACACCGCGAGGGGAAGACCTTTATAGAGCACTCAAAGAATGCTTGTTAAAAATGACATTGACATTAAGAAGCTAATTTCAGTTTCCACGGATGGTGCCCCAGCAATGGTAGGAAAGAGGATTGGATTGATTGGTTTGTTGAAGGAAGATAACGATCTTTCAGATTTCCATGCAGAGCACTATATGATTCACCTGCAGGCACTTTGCTCAGAAATGAAAGATGATGAACTGAAAAATGTCATGGATGTTGTAAAAATTGTGGACTTCATTCAGGCGAAATCTTTAAACCACCGCAGTTTAAGACACTTGTTGAAGAGTACAAAACCAGTTACTGTGATCTCGTTCTACATACTGATGTTTGTTGGCTAAGCAGAGGTAAGGTTTTGGCAGATTCTGGGATCTGATTAAAGAGGTCAACTCTTTCTTGGGGAGAAAAGTAAGGAAGAGCTATTAATTCATCTTCAGAATCCAGTTTTTATCTGTAGACTTGCATTTTTGACTGACATTAATCAACACCTCAGCATGTTGAACTTGAAATTACAAGGGAGTCACCAAATCATACTCGCACTAATTAAGGAAATTGGTGTCTTTGAAGCAAAGTTGGATTTATTTATCAGTCAATTACAAAACTCTAATTTTACATACTTTCCAGCACTTTCTAAAGTTGCACGAGAAAATCTGAAGATGATGATAGAGTGGAGGGTAGTTGAAAGGAAAGTTGTAGAATGGTGACCAGTGTGTCCATGTCTGTCCAGTAGAGGCATGTAGTAGCCCAGTTTTCTAGGGCTACTGATGCAGTGATTGGTGTTGTCTTCTAATTTGTGTAATAGGGTGGTTACAAATCCCCACTGCGGATACTGCTGCTCTGTACATCTGCTGTTGTCGATGGTGGTGGTTATAGATGCTCTTTTTTTATTTCTGGGCTGTCCTGACACTGGGAGGCGGTTGGTTTCTCTATTTCTTTAGTTGTATTGTCTTAATTTCTAATTGTTGTTTGTGAATAGTGTTTCTTGGCTCCGGCACCCTTGTGCATCTTCCGAGCATGGCCTCTATTCCCACCACAGTGTCTCTTTTGAGTTCAATTTAAGTTTGGATGATTTTTTTAATTTCATTTCTGATTTTTGGTCCGTGTGTTGGCTATGTTTTCTTTTTTTCCGTTTGAGTAGTGGTAGTGGTTTGGATTTTTTTTCCTCCTCGTTTTGGATTGTTGCTGTCTGAGAGGCTTCCTTCATTGGTTATTTTGTTGTTTGTGACGAGTTAGTTTTAATTTTTGGTGGAAATTTCAAATAATTTGTGTTTGTTTCCTTCTTACTTGTGCTGTTGGATGTTTGCATCTCATTTTCTGTTGTTGGCTTCTTGGGCCATTTGTTCATGCAGGATTTTACTTAGTCACTCCTTTGTATATGGCATAATCGTTTTTCATGAGGGAAGTAAATAATTGCATCCATGTTATGGACTCTGGTTGTTATTTTTAAGCACTGAGTGAATGCCATGTAATATTCATAGCTTCTGGAGGGAAGATTGAAACCCATGCTCTGAAATGTCTTTCAATTTCTTCTTGCTCACACGGGCCTGAAAAGGGCGTGGGTGTAGGAGATAAGACTGTGGCTTGGGAGTGGCGTTGACTGTAGTTCCTTGCTAGCTCTTTACCCCATTGTTTTCAAAATCAGTAATTTGGTAGAATAGTAGCAAATCCTGTCTCAGTGGAGGCTCAGGAATGGAAAAAAAGGGAAAGAATGATCAAGGAATATATAAAAACACAGAGCGAAGGTATCTGTTAAGCTACCCTTTAAGAGTGGGCTTTGCTACTGAGCTGTCCACCTGATGTAGTCGGGACCCCAAAACAGAGTGAGAAGAACCAAAAATCACAAATATCTTTCGGGGGAACCAAGTGCATCCAGAGCTCTTCAGGACCAAATACATTGTAAGACAAAAGACCTAACGCATGTTCCAGAGAGGAAGCTAACGGAACCACTACCACCACCTGGTGAGATAACAATTACGAGCCACTACAGCTTTGCATGAAGGATATTGTCTACAATTGTGAAAGGATTATGTAAAACCGATATTGCCATTTAATGTATTACTATCAAACTTCTATAGCCTATAAAATATGACCTGCCTGAGATAACTTACAGAGTCAGTTTAGTTTCATTTATATAAACTCCAAGAGTTCCATCTCTAAAAATTAGTAATTGATATTTTTTATGCTCCTTCGAAAAAAAAAATGGCAGGTTCTGTTTAATCATTTCCACTTGTTCTTTATATAGACTTGTTAACAGAACCTACCGTTTGTTATTACAAGGGAAGTAATGTGTAGTAGAACTGGAGGTTCTAAATGCAATTTAAATTTACTCGTGACATCAGTGTATTACAACAAGACAAAATATGCCGGTATACGTGCACGTCTAAATATAATATTTTTAACCGTAACATAAATAATATTTTTAAAATAGACAATTTTTAAAAGTTTCAACGAGGAAAGGTCGAGTGGGTACTGTAGGCCTACAGTCCAATATAACTACCTTCTGCATTACTTTACTGATTTATATTATTAATATCATCACTTTTAAATTTAAAAAAACACAATACTTTGATATATGAATAAAACATTGCACATCGAGGAAATCAACCAGTGACAAGTGACATTGTATGTCTTTGTTCATTTGATGGGAAAAAACTAAGAAAAGTGTATTGATTTCCGAATGGCGCAAGGGAGACAACCACAATAATACATCTTTACATTGGAAAGGTCGCACTTTCGTGTCTAAATATTTCACTGTAGTCTATTAATTGTTTAAATAAACTCATCGCAGAAACTGAAAAAGAAGTATTATCTCAGGAGCAAATGATCCCATTAAAAAAAATACAGTCGCCTTGAAGTTGAAACCGTCAAAGCATTTGACTCGGTCCCTCCAACACGTGCGAAGAGAGCAGACATTTTCAGTGCTAAGGTAATTTGTTATTAATTATTTTTTAAATTTAATTATCTAATACAACACTTTCGTGATTTCTTTCAAGTAAGAACGATGAAATTGGATAACTTTATATAATCTCATTGTTTATGTGTAGCCCACTGAACTCTATATATGGAGACAAGGGCAAATACACTGTCGCCTAAAACGTCCGCCACATTGAAAATACCTTCGCACTGTAGCGTCTACGCCTCTACGGTAACTACGCGTTTGGTATCGACCATTTTCGATGTGTATATACCCAATTTTGTGAATCTCTAATTCCATAAATGTAATTAAATTTTACAATACAATAAAACAATCGAGAAAATAAAAAAATCATCAGGCCTATCGCTTCAGATAATAAATATCAATGAAATGTAGGCCTATGCACGTTGTAGAATATTTTACTCGTTTCGTTTAGGCTATAGGCCTAATTCAATTTTTGTGAAAATTTAAAAGAAATTATTTAAATTTATTGTAATTGCAAAACGTGTCGGAATTTCTCTACATTGAAGTTCTTGTTAAACTGTAGACCTAGCCCTTGCTCTGCATTGAAGTTCTTGTTAAACTATGCATTGAAGGCTATAGGGTTAGTTCTGCTGAAGAAGTTTAATTAGTACTATTAATGAAACAATCATTACTGTGAGATCTAACTCTATATTAGTGTTGCCCAAATTCATCTATGTTCAGAATAAACCACTTTCAATTACACAATATTTTTTAAATTAGACTCATAGTCATAACATTTGTTCTTAAATGTGATGACAGAACATTGTTGACATTAAAGGTGAATGTATATTTTAAGTGTAAGGTTCCAGAAATGTTCAAGAATGTTTAATTTAATCACTTAAAATATAAAAAAAAATTACTTCCAAATTTTAAAATCAGAATACTTATAAGAAATGTCTAATAACATTAATTGGACATGATTCTATATTTACAACTACTGAACTAGTATTATAAATATTTTAAGCCGAAGGGCTGTGTCATTCCAATATACGGCTTACTGATTATTTATCAGGTCTGTATAATTGTACTATAGATCTACTATTACATAGTGATATAACAATCTTGCTAAGTAGATTGAGAAACTCAAAAGTTATAGGGAAAAATCAGATTTGATATCCATGATTAATGTAAAAAGATAATAATTCTGTTTAATTAATTAAAATTTATTTCAAATTATAATTAGGAATTTTGATCTTTTTCTATTACACTCTATCAAAGAAGAAACATATGATTAAAGTAATCTAAGTGTGCCAAAAAACAAGACCTATAATTTAAATGAAGTGGGAATGAACTTAGCACATGCAAAAGCTTGTCAGGAATTGTTTTTCTTAAAACTATAAAAGATATTTTATCTGTTGAGCCACATGTGATAACAAAACATGTGGGCCTGTAATGTTGTTAAGACAACCCTCAGCACAAGTGTGGGGTAGTGGTCCCACTGGGACATTCCAGATCAGATAACTAAAATGATCAATTTTTTGCAAAATCCAGTGGTGATGTAAAACTATCAAACACACACACACACACACACACACACACACACACACACACACACACACACACACACACACACACACACACAACAGTGGAAGTTTTAGTGCATTTATGATGAAAATGATTAACTAATGCTCCAATGCTGCTGTAAAACTTGGTATTAAAATACAATCAATAATGGAAGTTTTATGCATTTATCTGAGGAAGAACCAAATGTTGAAAACAACAGTGATGTTGAGAATGTGATGGAAAGCATTCATTATTTACAAAATATGCCTACACATATGCACATACATACGTGCAAATGCTTATATAAATTATACTGAGTATATATTTCTCAAAGTAAACAATATATGTGAGAGTGCATGAAAGTTTATTAGTAAAAATAAATGTATCAAATTCAAATATAGTTTCTCCTCATATTATTTTCTTTAAAATGTAGCATGTGCTTCTAACTTTATCAGTACAAACTTAAAGCATCATTAATATGATAATATTACTTTTTAAAATTCAATATAGAAAACATTAATATAGGGAATAATCAGATTATAGAAAATCTTTCAAATTCGTATAAATTATGACATTAATGTCACAACCAATGTGTAGTGCACTGGGACCCCTATCTACACATACACTCACAGGGATAAAAATTGACAGCAAGTCACAACATACATAGATTAGCATGGGGCTCCTGGGCAACTGCCCAGCGTGCCCTGCACCGCTTTTGTTGTATGTGGAGGACGAGAGGGCTGGCGGAAAGGGGAGCAAAGCTCTGGAGTAGCCGTACAATACTTTTTCATGTGCGCCATCAACCATAGCAAAATAAATTTAGTGTTCCTCAAAATGATATGTAATTATTAAAAAATATTATGGCAGTATTCATTTGTTTTATGAACAATATTCAATAATTAAGTATTTGTAAAAGTAGAAATGATTATACTATTTATTTATCAGCAGACACATATACCGGAAGTGATACGACATGACCTTTGGTACCCTTTTCCGAGTGTGCGCGCGCAGCTTTCGCGCTTCAAGTCTACAGTGTAGTACGATCGTCTGCATCCGACCAACATCTTTTCCTACAATAGCGCGTTTCTTGGGTACTGAAATGGCTAGACCACGAGTTTTCTTTGATGTAACAGCTAACAACAATCCTCTCGGGAGGATAACTTTTGAGGTAAATTGCTTTTTTGCATATATTAATGCATTTTTATAGTAATTATGAACTCGATCTTGCATCAGTTTACTATTTATTGTTAGTAAAGCATGTGGTCCGTTCCGGAACAGGCCGGTCTAAGCCTTTTGCTTTAAATTTAATCATGACAGCACTGAAGAGAGAGAGAGTTTTTTTTTGTCGTTGCTTCATAACATTTCTTTTCTTATAATAAATAATTTTCCACTGATAATTTTACAATCTCTAGTAACATTTTAAAAAAATGTTTTAAGCGTACATGTTGATGTTCTGTTTGATATGACTAGGAGAAATCCCCCCCCCCCCCCCCCCCGAGAATACAGCCTTCAAGTATAGGTCCCTATATATTATATATTGGCCCTCCGTTTCTTAAAATGGTAGACCAAATACACATTTTACAGTGTAATGATTGCTTCCCGATTAAAAGAGTATGGATCGTCTTATGATTAGGTGAACTTTGACCAAGTGTTAGTACTAGTACTACTACTATTAGTATTAGTATTCACTATTACTAATAGCTTTGTCATAATTTGTGAATTAACCTGCATCGTATTTCATATTCCAAACCCTTTCGAGTGTAATGTGACTTGTAGATCCACTGAGCAGTGACATTTTTGAATTTTTAGTTGCCAATTGAAATTTTACTCGTCACTCTAAGTCTTTTGAATTAAAAAAAAATGGTAGGCTATCCATAACTTTGTATTCAAGAATTTGGCCTATATTCAGGAAAGTATCAAATCAAAATCCTGAAAATGAACAGCTCTATTTATTAGGCCTATGCTATAGGCCTAAACTTTAGGGCTAGGCCTATTTTTACTTTTTTACCTAGTTATAAACCTCTCCAAATTTAATCTCCTATGAGGTTGTATATCCCCTCTAGATTATCATTAGGCCTATACTTGTACTAAATTAGGGTTGGAAATACATTCTCTGGCTTATAATTTTAATAGTTTACTTAGTGAAAAAATATCTGCATATATTATAGGCCTGTATGGTTTGGGTTTTTTTTGTTTTTTTTACTGGTACTCCAGAAATAATACAGGATCTGATTAAAATAACATTTTCTTTTCCTTCAAAGAAATTATATTATTTGATTTAATGTTAGCACGTGAGCACTATTGTATTAGCATCACATAGGCCTACTACAGGCCTAGACCTATATGTGTAATAATTTAGGTTATATCTCAGCTGCTCCATAATTTGTTTTAAAATTGCCTTTTAATACTAATACATTTTTCTGTGTGATGATGAACTTTATTATTATTGAAAAAATATTACTGATATTGAAAATCTTTTATCATTCATTTATTTTAATTAATAGTAATAATCTAAAATTTCTTTTACTAGGTAGCAGCACAAAAAAATATATAAAAATAAATCAAGCATTCAGTTTTGTTATTTTTATTTAAAAAATTTTAAAATATGGGGGAAAAAATTGTGAATGTCTTAATTTGTTCCAGAGATGTGCTTTTAAGTTTTAAAAAAATTTCAGCAGTGAAAAAATGGTTAGGCTATTTCAACCATTTTTAGACTTGCTAAAGACTGATAATATATAAAATGCTGTTATGAAAGTTTAGTACTTTATTCCTTTCTACTTCCAGATAACAAATGCAAAGTTTTAACTTTCTGATGAAATAACAAAATAACAAAATGCCTAGCTGCAGAAATTAATAAAAAACCATCATCAAGATAGTTAGAAATAACATGATTGATGAAGTTTGACGCAGCACATACTTGCATCTTTATGGTCTTGAACATGGCCATATTTAATAATTTTAATTTCCAATCATTTGTTTATGCATGCACTTATAGTAATTATCCACAATGTAGTTCTGATCTTTTTGAATGGCTATAATATAATACTTGTGCACAATGTTGTGACATGGTGGATTGATCAGTTAAAAGCACTCGAGATTGCAACTTTCATTGGAGGTTATTTTACACTGATGGTAAATTTCCCTCTTTCATGCATACAAACCCAGAAACCATCCAACATTCCTATGAATGTAACTCTTCCAAACTGTAGATTACCTTCTTTAGTGGCATTGTGAGATTATCTTTAATAATTATTTTATATCATTGCCCAATTTTTAAATTTATTTTATAATTAATGTTCACTTTATTAAAACTATTAAATTTTTGTTTCCTTTACAGTTATACTCAGATGTTGTTCCCAAAACTGCAGGTGAGGATATTTTCAGTTTTATTTAGCTTCATTGTAAATAATTCTGATTTTAAAAAAAAATTTCCTGATACATTGCAAGTTTTGTTGGGGGGTGGATACAAGCTGTTAATCCTTCACCACCATGATCCTCTGTAATCCCTAGGCTAAATCCCCAAACACATCTTCTGACTGGTAATACATTTTGGATAGTAAGTAGATAGTTCAGAAGAGTGAGAGATGAATTAAGCTCCAGGTACAGGCAGGGTTATTTAAGTATAATTACAGATTGACTTATAAAATGAGTCATATCAACACAAGTTGTCTACCTGTCTGTATATAATATATATTCAGAAAGGAAATAAAATATAAAATTACATAATGGTTGACAGCATAGTGAAGGAAGTGATAATAGGAATAAGTAGTGTTCTTTTAATCATCATAATGCAAGTCTTTCAAATGCATGTGACAAAGCGCATTGAAGCTGCAGAAACACATGCAGCTATTGGTGTGGATAAGTTTTAGCTTGAATCTTGCGCATGACTGTTTTGTCTAGGCACATGATTATTGATTCATTTAATTTGTAATAATAATTAATAGAATACAATGTGAATTATTTACCTTTTGTAGATTGTCCTTTAAAAGTGATGTTAAATATTATACTAAGTTTATTGGTCATGTTTTAGTTTTACATTAATACAATGATTGTTTAATTTTACATATCTAGGCTACAGAATTTGTGAAGGTTTGTTTATAGTACATATTTAGTCCAAGCAGAATTTAAAAAAAAAATCTGCCTTGTTTCACTTAAATCAGTATACACCTTTGGCACCTTAGTTACAATGTTGGAATATTAAATTTAAAGATTTTGTTTGTTACACAAACTAAAAAATATACTATATATAGTTAGTGAGTTTTTGTGTGCAGAGAATTTCCGTGCTTTGTGTACTGGAGAGAAGGGCTTTGGTTATAAAAACTCCACTTTCCACAGAATCATCCCAGATTTTATGTGTCAGGGTGGCGATTTTACTCGACATGATGGGACTGGGGGCAAGAGCATTTATGGTGAAAAATTTGCTGATGAGAATTTTAAACTAAAGCATACCAAGCCTGGTGAGTTACAAGTCTGATCATAAAGTCTAACTTTCTGCTGCAGATAAACATTTTACTAGTTTCCATTTCAGACTAATTGCTGATTATCTAGACTTTCTAGAGTAAATTGGTGGGTAGCAATGATAACACAAATGCATATTAAAGAAAAACATAATTTGTATAGCATTATCTAGACAAAACCACACTAAATATTATTAAAGTCAAGATACATTTCTCTTACAATAGTTGAATTTCTAGTGTAAATAATAGTCTCATTATATCATATTAAAAATTATTACAGTATTCCATTTATGGCAATCATCAAACTGCTAAATTATATAGATTGGACTGCTTATAACAGATTTTTGGTTTTATCATACATAGGCATGGGTATGAACCTTTTTTAAAAAATAATTCATGAATGGTGATGTCTTAAAATAATTTGAAAATGAATGAAGTTCTGTTTGGCTTCAAAATCAGCCTCAATTTGATGTTATGTTTTGAAAAGAGGCACTTAGACAGACATAACTAGAGAAATGAAGATGGAAAGGAGGGCCTTTTCTTTCTGACTTAGGTAATCTCATTAGCTTCTGTCAAGAAACAGTTCAGAAATATGTGCTTCCATAAATGAGAAACAAACGCTCTGGGCATGCATCTGTCAGGGAATGGGTTAAAGAAAACAGAATATTAATACCAGATATTAATCTGGTATGTTGAAAATATAAGATCATTCTTTCTGGTAAATGTAAGTGCTGTTATTAATTTTGGCAATTTTACTTTTAAATTCTTAGGTCTGCTGTCCATGGCTAATGCAGGGCCCAACACCAATGGTTCTCAGTTCTTCATTACAACAGTGGTGACTAGCTGGTAAATCACTTCTACCTTTTGCTCTATTTGTTTCATATCATGAGTTTTTTTTTTTTAATGATTCAACTCAAAATTTATGTAATATATTAAATTCTATACAAATTAAGTATTAAAAGTGTTTTATAGATTTTCAGCTATTTCTCAGTTATTTGGGAAAAGTTAACATTCCAAAATGACATAAGTACAATGTTATATTGTCCTAGTTACAGTCAGAGTTCTCTGTAAAGCATAGGAATTTACAGATCTTGTGTAGTACCCAAACTGGGACTACAAATATACTGCAGGTTAAATAAGTTATAGGGTTAGTAGCAGCCCTGAAAATGAAAGCCATTTTGAAAAATACCTTTATTTCATTTTGTCCTCAAAAAGCACTTTGCCTGGAATTAGTAACATGTTTATTTTAAATAAAATGCTTTGAGGGTATAATAACTTGGCTTTCATTTTGGTTCTTTCTGGTATGACATTTAAAAGCCTGAGTTAGGATACTGAGTACTGAGAATATTTGAAAACTATATAACTAATTTACTTCATATTTTTTTTAAATTCTGGAATAGTAGCCATTTTGAATTTTACTGCTTGGTTGATTTAGAAAGATTTTTTTCTTGTTCAGTTTAAGTCATATCACAAAGTACAGTCGAACCAACTTATCTCAGCATCGATGAACTTGCCAACCCTAGTAAGTCGACGTTTTTGAAGTGGAACCGCCAAATTCCCTCTTTGTCTTAGCATTTTCTCATTGGTTACGTCGATTCTTTTATGTCGCCGAACCCTACTATCTTGGGCTCAAAAGAGGGCCAAAATCGCGACTGAAAATGGTTACCTTGACTTATTGCCGGCTTTTGAAAATGTTAGTTACTGTCACAGGAAATGAGGGACAGAAATTATATTTTATTTCATTTTAAAAAACCGCTAACAAAACTAATTGAAGTAATCCGAGTTTTGTTATTTTTCGTATGTAGCATGTAACTTCCAGTAACGGTCACCTAAGATCTCTTTAGTAGACAGACGTTCGTGACGCAGTGTGTGTTAATTATCATATTGAATATATATATTAGTTTATGAAGAATATGTATATTAAATAAATTGGGACAACTGCGCAATACCGTCACATGTTGTTGACGAGTGGAATGGCCAGTGCGCATTAGAATTGACCACAGAAAAGCGTGCATCACGATTACCACTATATATCCAAGGCAAAAATCATGTCACAGGACATAGCTTCTGGAAGTTTTGGAAACCTTCAGTGAGAGCTATATAAGAGGCAAAATGAAGACTTTTACTCTCAATGTTGAAAACGTCGATTCGTCTGAAGCCAGTCTAACTTCACGTATGAATTATCTCATGTACAGAGATTTCATAAAGGAAAGCTGCAATAATCTCTTTCCATCCGTTTTCCATCCGTCTGATGCCATATATTGAGTAGCGAGGCAAAATTACTCAGTATAACTGTTGGCAAAGTGGAAAGTTCGCTGTCCAGAAAAACCCGATGCATGCGACGCTGGTTGTATGCAGTTAACGACACGAGGGACCAACTTGTTCTTCCCCCTGTCTGAGTTCGTTTTGGCAGTCTATCCCGCAAATTGAGAGGCTAGCACCGAGATTTTCTCACAGACATATCCGGATTTCTACACTCAATGTAATGCGACGACACATCCCACTGGACGACTCCATCCGATAATGCTAAACGTCGTTGAGGTGTCCGTGTCCACGACAAACAACGATAATTATCGAGGCTGACAGCAGTCAGCTAAATTTCAGATTTCTCCCCGTGATAATCTGAAAGTGGTGCCTAGATTCTGCAGAGTCTTCACCTGTAATGCGACGCCTCAATTGCGCCGTGATCTTCACTTTGAAGTGCCGCTTATAAGTGACGTGTGAGATTACGTCATCTCCTTGGAACTCTGACATTAATAGTGAGTAATCATTAGCACGGCTAACGCGCACATACTTAAGTCTAGGACTCTTAAGAAAATGAACACTATTATATCGTTTGCAAAATAAGAACTCTAATGTTAAAAGTAATGCTTATTTTACATGTCAACTATTGTTAAAGCGGCCCCATTTGCCGCATAAGAATTGTGTAATTAATCTTTATTTTATATTTTGAATTTCATCATTTTCATCTCCCCTTATTCCCCAAAGAGTGCATGACATTGGAAAGTTGAATGAATGATTAATCACCGTGCGAAAGAGTAGTGCCCCTTTTAAATCGGGAAATAAATAACCTGATTTAAACATCTTTCAACTCTCTTGTTATTCATAGTTTTTGAGAGGGACGAAAGAATTTGTACTATTGTTTTGCACCGTTCGTCTGTTCGTCCATTTATTCACATTTATGATACACACTCACAACACACACCGCCAATAAAACGTTCCTTGGCATGACATTAATAAATTGGGCCCCACCCAAACATCAATGGTGTATGTCATGTGTGTCTATGTAACAACTTGACGCGACGTAGTACTGGCACACGTCACGGGCTTTTCTTGGAGGTGCACCGGAGCAGGCCAAAAATAGACTTCACCCCTTGCATCTCTAACTTCAGCTCGGGTCGGCTTGTAACGAGCCTCCCGTTTTGTGACAGTTACCGATGCCTCTTCGCCATCTCGCTAACAATAAATGATCATGGCTTGTTAACAAACTGCCGCTTAAACTTAGAAGAGCATTATTTCCTCATCGGGCATGATGTTTACTTGAAGGGGAGAGAACAAGGTTTGTAAAGAATTGTGTTGAAAGAATTATGGTCAGTGACCAAAATTGCCGGTGACATGTCAACAATAATGGTGAATTGTATTGAGCAGTTGGGCTTTCCACGCAGTAAAACTGAACCAGTTTCCACTTTGCAATCTCATGCATCATTCTGTTTAAAGACATCAACAGTTAAATTAATTATTTTCAGTTTTTGGTGTGTATTTTTTTTTGTTTAAAAGACTATATTAAGCGATAAATAAGAATTTTCAGGGTCTACAGTAGTATTCTTTTTTGAAGGTGTTGATGCTTGCCTTATTCATAGCTTAAGTGTTGTATCATTCATCAAAGATTTATTTTCAATATAATGAATTTCATTTATTCAAATCGTGTTATGTATGTGTTTAATTATTTTTTTGTGTGTGTGTGGTCACGTGACCACTTTTTCTTCTTCCATTACTGCATTAGCAGATCACCTAATGGGTGCATAATTTTTTTTTTTTTAGTTTTTATTCTTAACAGATTTTCTTTTTTAAAATTCGAGTACACACAAGTGAGTTATTTATTAATTAGCTGTATTTTGCAAGCTTATTTTTCTACAGTAAATATAAGAGTGAGGTGATGACGCAAATGCTATTACAAGGCTCTATTTATTATTATTATTTAAATTATTAACTTCTCCCAAGTCATCTTTTGATACAGAATCTGAAATAAATTTCATATCACTTGATTGGCAGACATTTTTGTATGCATAAAGGCTAATGAAAACAATCAAGAGACTAAAGAGTTAAATTATTTTTAGGTATTTGTACATTTTTTCAATTTATATTTCTGAACAAAAGTTTATTGTCTTCTAAGTGTTTTTTCATTGTCGTACAGTTTTAAGGACATCCAGGGCTCTAAATATCTCTGTATATCTGAAATGCATTTATTATGTTCAGTATGGTAAATGTTTAATCTGCAAGCAACACAGTAAAAATCAATTCACATTGCTAAATATGAATCACATAGAAAATGGAATCTTTAGCAAAATAATGTATAATTAAAAACTTTTTTTTAGTTTGTTCATTATATTATTTCATTTTGCAAATATCTAAATTTTATGTGTTTTTATTTTGAAGGTTGGATGGCAAACATGTTGTTTTTGGAGAAGTGGTGAAAGGCATGGATATTGTGAAGAAAATGGAGAGCCTGGGTTCAGACAGCGGGAAGACTAAGCAGAAACTTATTATTTCAAACTGCGGTGTGGCCTGATGATTTTGTTGTGACTGTTAATGGCATGCTCTTTATTAAAACAGTAGTGCCAAAACAGTGTAATAATTCTTTAGTTCATTTTTAAATGTTCAATTAAGTGCTCTTTATTTTAAGTGTTTACTTTAAAAATCTGTTTAAGAGATATATCATTTTAGAAATAGGATGCATTATCACTCTAATTTTAATTATACAATCATCTGTGAACTACCAGAAAAATTAAAGAATGGAAGACGTTCATGTCCATCTTATTTTCTTTGACTGTACATGTTTTAATAATTCATTAGTTCATTTTAAATGTTCGATTAAGTGCTCTTTATTTTAAGTGTTTACTTTAAAAATCTGTTTAAGAGATATATCATTTTAGAAATAGGATGCATTATCACTCTAATTTTAATTATACAATCATCTGTGAACTACCAGAAAAAATAAACAATGGAAGTTGTTCATGTCCATCTTATTTTCCTTGACTGTACATGTTTAGCTAGTTGTATGTTGCTTTATATGTAGTGTATTTTGTCTTTAACATAAGGGTCATAAAATGATTTTAAGTTATTTGATTGCTAAATAAATAAAATTTGATATGAAGGAACTGTGAAGTGGAAATTTTTTAAACAATTAGTGTTCATGAATTAAAAAAACAAATCATTGAAGAAGCACTGGCTGGTATTATTAAAAGTTTCAGTTGTGTGCAGATGATATTGGACACTGAGGTGTCACCAAGTTGAATGTCATATACTCTACCTCTTTTGTGTTCATTGACACCGACTTTCATTTATGCCAGTGACGTTTTAACTAAATAAAAATTAGCATTTAAGTTTTTGGAAAGGCTCTTTAATATTCATGTTACTGTACTGAGTTGTTTGCAGTTACATTTCTTGGCCTATTAATAGTAGCAATAGATGCCAATATTTTTATTTTTTTTACAATGCTGCATGTAGTTTCAGTGTTTTTCTTTTATAATGGCTGCAAATGTTTAACAATATGTGTATATAATGAAATGATTTATACCTTGAAAATTAGTGAACCTAAAGTGTTCTGCGAATAACTCCTAACCAAGAGTACACTAAGACCATAGTACGAATATACCATTGGACAAACCTGTGATCTTATAAGCATGCATTTCAAACAATACTTCCTGATATAGAAAAGCTGTTCAACAGGAATGAGGACAATTTTAAAAAAGAATATGTATACATCATTTTACAAGTTTGAATTAGTTGACAAAATATTCATAAGTTTTTTTTTTAATGGCCCAGAAAAGGGGTAGAATCACAAATAAATGAACAAAACTGAACATAAACGTTGACCTTAGTCAATTATTCAGTAGTTGTTAAAGACTACAGCCCTAAATTATATTTTTATGAAATATATACAAGCATATGTGAGTGACCAACTGAGCATAGCATTAAAAAAAATAATGAAACAAATACCTGGGATGTGCCTCTTTCTATTTATAAATGTGAGATATATAACTCTATTTACTTAATGAATTTTTTGTTTTGAAAAGGAAATGTTTGGGTGGTTTTTTTTTGTTTTTTTTTTAATCAACTGTTGGTATTTTCAGGAAATAAATTTGATGTTGAATAATTTTATTATCTGCTATAACTTAAGAAACACATTCAGTTTTAAATTTATACAAACACCCTTAGACTCTGTAGTGAATCATCTTTTACCCAGGATTGGTATGCAGTAACATTTATTTATGTACAGTATATATAAGTGAAAATTAATGTAGAGATGTAAATAGTGCACCAAACATTTAAATTTGAAAAATAAACATTAATAGATGTACAAAAACAGTATAGTCTGTAACTTTCTGACATGTCAGATCATACATGTGCCGTGACAACTATTGTGTTAGGCTAAAGGAAATCAAACCACAGCGAAAGCTTTATCATTTAGAATCAGTAGTACATTTAATAATAATTCAACAATACATTTTAAATATGGTAGCAAACTGTTGTACCCTAATTGTGCAAATCATTTTAGCAAAGATTTAAATGTTCGATTATTTTGGGAAAGCAATAGTAGAAAGGGGTATATTTGCATCAAAAACTAATAACTTTATACCAGTTACTTGATTTATTTGTTGATAGCAGACATGTTCATTTTAACTCAACAGTTAAATAGTTGTAATTATTTTAAAAAAATATTTACTTGTAAATGTATTGATAAATTGGATCAGTTAACAAGAAAACAAAAAATACAATTTGAAACAAAATGAGATTATTGTAACTTCATTTCTCCAAGAAATAATTCAATAAAATCAGCAGCTTTGTACACATCTCATTAGTGATTATTAAACTTCTTGCTGGTGATTTTTGTTGTTGATAACCCATTGATATTAAACAGTATTAAAAAAATAAAAATGTACAGATTAAATATTGTAGAATTTGAGGAGCTGCAGTTATGTTACTAATACAGATTGTGATTATTAATATTATAGTTCTGATCAGTGTAAACTGAGCATCATGACTGGCTTGATTAAAGGCATATAAAACAAATCAATGTATTTATGACATTTGAAAACTTTTGGGATTCTCCATATGGAACTAGAGGAACAAGGTGTATTATGCGCTTGATAGATACTGAAATTTTACCTCGCTGCTCACACCACTTCATTACAAAGTGTAATTTTTTTTTTGTTCAAAATATGTAGGCTCTGCCTTAGGTACATATGCATGTATTATAATACTAATTGGTTATTGATGATGACGCTTGAATTGTTTTTCTTTTGAAACTGTAAAATTTGTGGCAAGTGACTTACCTGCAGTTTCCTACAAATCAAGAAATAATCATAACAGGATATTCCTCTATGACTGTTGCATTGCGTACAGTCCCTGGGTCACCAACATTTTGTAAAAACTGGAGATTGATTCTTTACCCCACATACAGTACACATCACTACTCCTGAGTGTTCTTTAAAATAAAACTCAACGTTTCGTGTTGTTGAAATATGTTCATTCAATCGAACACTTTATAAAGAAATTAATACACATACATAAGTGAAACGAAGAAGAAAAAACCGTTTCTTAGGCGCTGCACAAACATAAGCATCACGATAAAACTCTTGATAGCTATATTAATAATAATAAAAAAAAGTAATGTATGTTTAATATATTTTATTGATTGCCACTGCGACATAATTGTAAAGGTAAAACCTAAATATATTAGTGTTTTACTATGACATTCATTTATTCTTTTGTAAATCTTGCGAAAGACACCAGTAAAACTTGTTATATATAACATATATATAAGTTCAAGGGGTCATCTCAGATAGTTTCAATTATAATTATCCGAAGGGCGAAGTGTTCAAGAATTTAATTTTTTACTATGGCAGTTGGGATTGACGTGTAGTGTTCTCCGTGTAGAAGGATTTAAAAAAAAAAAATGTGTAAGTTTGATAAAATGAAACTGTTATAGGCTATACATTTATTTTAGCAGTACATGTTCTGTTCAAATGATTTGAAGTGTTGATGTATATTATGTATATTTAGATGGCTACCCTCCCTTCAGTCTAATATCTGTTACCATTCATTTTCACATCGTTTAGAACAGCAAAGCCGTTCATATCCATTGAAAGAAACGACGTGTACAATCACCCCTGGTTCTCAATGCAGTAAATTTATTAAGTGTGTGTGTGTGTGGGGGGATATAGGAAGATTTTTTTTCCTCCACTGATAGAACATTATTATTGTGGATTGCAATACAAGTATTGAATGTTTGATTTGTCATTGTGTGTGTGAATAGTAATCTGTATGTGTGAGAAGTATGTATTCCAGTGGCGAGAAAACTACTGATTATTCACACAAGAACACGTCATGTGTACTAATAAAACAGTTTGACGTCACGTCATTTGTACAAATGTAACATGAACAATTGCACACGCACGCTACTAGCACACGCAAACTGAATACAATGTCGACGCCTGTTGTAGCAGTCGCTTACAACCACAGACAGACATTCAAGTTCATTTTATTTTAAAATACTAAACCCACGAGTTTGAAAACAAGCATTGAGAACATTGTTACTCCAGACAACTTCAAGCAAGCATGAAACCTAAAACTAATCTAGACATGAATTGTAATAACAGTTTTAATGTGTTTATTTGAATTAATCGCAACTGAAATACTAGACGTCTCGTTTTATTTTATTCCCAATATGTCATCGCTATATGAATGTGTACACTCCACATGTACTTCTACAGAACCTGCCTGTAGGATTACGTAAGCTGATTAAGTAAAAATGATTCTTAGTGATTAGTCTGTGCAATTATGACGAGGCAATGGGGTAATTTTAAATAATACGATGGTGTTGATTTTTAAAAATCACCTTAAACTACTTTGTTACGTTTTCACGATGCTAAGGTAATGGATGGCCAATTCATTTTAAGGTGGTGAATGAACAATACAATGCTCTTGTTATGGATGCCTAATAAATGTCATGGTAACATTGGCTAATATATATCAAGGGGATAATTGGCTAATAAATGTCAAGGTAACGATTGGCTAATATATATCAAGGGGATGATTGGCTAATAAATGTCAAGATAATGAAAGGCTAATAAATATCTAGGTAATGGATGGTCAATAGGTGCCAATGCAATAGAGAGCTAATAAATTTAAATAGCAGAAAAAGTGAATGTGGTTTCTTTTACGTGTGAAATTGATATTTATTGTCTATCAGTGCTATTTAAGGGGCCATAATTTGTGCTATTTGTAGGGCACTGAGTTCGTTTTCTATTACATGTTTATGATTGATGTATAATATTTAAACCGTGTTTCTATGTTTATTTCTATATTTAACACAAAAACCAGGTTACCGCTTTGATGAATGCACAGGACCGATCAATTAGAAAGGAAAATTATTTTTAAAAAATGAAGATATAAATAATTTAGTCAAGGCAGAATAAGCAGTAGCCATTTGCTTTAATTTCTCGTATTCTTTAATGTAAATTTTAATAATGTAATGGAGGTCGCGTTCTTGTATGCTCACTTACTTTGAGATGATTACAACTTTGTTTCAAAGGCTCTCATACACTTAAAATAAAAAACTGTCTATACTAAGTTTATGACCTTTGCGGTCATGCCAATACCTTCCACCCATTTTCCACCCCACCTCGTCATAATTAAAATTCAGAAAATTATTTACTTTAGCTGACAGTCTAAATGATTTGCCAGCTGCCTAGTCTGAGTGAATATCCACATTAGTCTAGGGTTAGATCTGGCTAGATTGTAAGCAAGAAAATAATGTGAGGAAAGGAATATATACTTATTTCCTATAAATTAAGCTTTTCTTATTTTATAGCAGAAACATGGTTTTGTTTCTTTTCTGTTACATATGACAGAATTGTAGTTCTATAACTAGCAATAATAAGACAATACAAAATCCCCGCAGTTAATAAAAATAAAAGAAAATCAAAACATGTACCAAAAAAAATAATAAATTTGAGTTAATATATATATAATATATACACACACACAAACCTCAAAATACCAGTATTATATTTACATTCTCAAAAGACGCAATATACACATCCTCAGCAAACTTAATATAGCTATAAATTCAAATATATTTACATCTTAAAATATGTAATACTAATTTCACATACTAAAAATTAAAAATAGTATTTTGTTCACACCCTCAAAACCATTGTATTCACATCACCTGTACTCCATGTGATTTGTAGTGAGAAGCATATTTAAGGATCATCTTACTTATGCTACACATGTTAGTAAAATTTAAACATTGAAATAAATGCTGTTTCACCCTTAGAATCAGAACTTTGGAACTTTAGTTTTAGTAGTGATCGCGGAGAAACAGTAAATATTGGCTTCTCATATGTTAAGAATCTTACTTAGGTGCAAGATTATTTATAGTTTCATTACAAACAATAACAGTATCTTCTACTGACGCTCATTTTTGCCATAATATATGTATAAACCCGCTATAACTCATTCAAAACTGAAAAAGCGTGTGTGTGATTGTACACCTTTCACCTTTCACCTTTCACTCAAAACAACCCGTTTGTGCTCGAGAAAATAAACAATACATTTTTTTTTCAGTTTAAATATAACTACTGATCGGAAATCCTGAACTAGTTCTCTATCTGTCTATCTATCTATCTATCTATCTATCTATCTATCTATCTATCTATCTATCTATCTATCTATCTATCTATCTATCTATCTATCTATCTATCTATCTATCTATCTATCTATCTATCTATCTATCTATCTATCTAGTTTAGAATTCGCAATTCGAAGTCACAATATCTTCTACTGACTTACACCATATGAATTTGGTAAGAATATATTGCAGAGAGTTCCACTATATGATTTTAATATTTTATGATAATGAGGTAAAGTGCTGGCTAATAGACTTCAAGATTTGGTCTAAAAGACAGCTGAAAGACAAGCCGTATCTCTTGCTATGAGCGCGTGCGTGAGGTCATGCGTAAAACTCAAAGATATCACCCGATACCTGTTATGTTCACGACTTTTTAATTTAAAAAAAAAAAACCGTTTGATTATTTCAGCATGCTTACTACAGGATTAGTGTCTCTATTTACTATGAACTATAATGCATGATGCAGAATTTTATGAAAAAAAATCAGTGAATTCGATATAAGTGTGAGGTAAGCTTAATACAAAAAGAGACGGGATATACAATTGGAAACAATAATACCTCGAGTTGCTACATTGTTACAAAAATAATTTAAATTATAATGATCACAGGAGAGCAAAACTAAAACCAGTAATTCATACAAATTTCGTTTTTAAAATTATCATTGGGAATATTTCAATTAAGAAGTACGACAAACAAATAAAAACCCACCGGGTATGTATATTTATGGGGGTGGGGGTTGTTTGTGGGTATACCTACACACAGACACACTAAGTGGGTATGAAAACGAATTTGTTGGTTGTCGAGGAAAGTAAGAGTGTTGAATTTAATGTGATAAATTAACTCGCAATGTTCCAAACAAAAATTGTTTACATTACAAAGCTGAGAATAAATCGAAACTAGATCCTTCACAACGAAATGGCACATTTGAACCAAACCCCTAAATCTAATAGTTGACGAACGAAGAGAGTGCTTCAGTAAAAAACAGAAAGCGGATTGATGACATTTTGAACAAGTAATAACATAAGTTTAATTGTACATTTAAGATCAGTTATTAAAACGAGTAAATATCACGCGAATTGTAGTTGTCATTTGTATACCTACGACATGTTTGTTACTGAGATAGTAGCAGCACTTTGCAAGGTAGTACTGGTACCTGTAATACTGTTAATATATTTAATAATGAAGTGTACTATTATTGTATTGTCGCGTTACACTATAATATCGTTTTCTAAGATAGTGCTGTAATGACGTTTTACAAAGAGATTTTTCAAGTTAGTACCTTAATCACGCTTAATAAGGTAATACTGTAACACTTGTCTCAAAGGTAGTACTATAATCGTACTCTACAAGGTAGTACTGTAATAGCGTTTTACAAGCTAGGACTGTAATAGTGTTTTATAAAATAGTATTGTAACAGCGTTTTACAAGCTAATACTGTAATAGCGTTTTACAAGGTAGTACTCTAATAGCGTTTTACAAGGTAGTACTGTAATAGCGTTTTATAACCTAGGTCTGTAATAGGGTTTTAGGTCTGTAGTACTGTAATAGCGTTTTAGGTCTGTAGTACTGTAATAGCCGTTTTATAATCTAGGTCTGTAGTACTGTAATAGCGTTTTACAAGGTAGTATTTTAAAAGCGTTTTACAAGGTATTATTGTAATAGACTTTTACAAGCCAGGTCTCTAATAGTGTTTACAAAGTAGTACTGTAATAGCGTTTTACAAAGTAATACTCTAATAGCGTTTACAAAGTAGTACTGTAATAGCGTTTTACAAAGTAATACTCTAATAGCGTTTTACAAGGTAGTACTGTAATAGCGTTTTACAAGGTAATACTCTAATAGCGTTTTACAAAGTAGTACTGTAATAGCGTTTTATAACCTAGGTCTGTAATAGCGTTTTAGGTCTGTAGTACTGTAATAGCGTTTTAGGTCTGTAGTACTGTAATAGCCGTTTTATAATCTAGGTCTGTAGTACTGTAATAGCGTTTTACAAGGTAGTATCATAATAACGTTTTACAAGGGAGAACTGTATACATTGTATTTCATTTTACAAGTAGTAAAAGTAGGTTCAGGTGACTGAGAGCAGATTAACAACCGTCGGCCCCTCTAGTGCACATAGAAGTAATTCCTTTGGCAGAAAAAAGCACACCCCAGAAGCTAACATTGTCAAACTCTAGAAGAATTAAGCGGTGGTGACAGTTCTACACTCTTTTAGAGAGAGTGGGAATGGCAATACACCTCACTCTAAACAGTGGCTAAGAAAAAAAAATGGAAATACCTATAAAGCTTGTACGAGATGAACGGAGAATTATAAGCTCAAGGTTGAAGATAGTGTGCATTTCAGAGTAAGCTTGAGGTTGAAGGTGGTATGCAGTTCAGAGTAAGCTTGAGGTTGAAGGTGGTATGCAGTTCAGAGTAAGCTTGAGGTTGAAGGTGGTATGCAGTTCAGAGTAAGCTTGAGGTAGAAGGTGGTATGCAGTTCAGAGTAAGCTTGAGGTTGAAGGTGGTATGCAGTTCAGAGTAAGCTTGAGGTTGAAGGTGGTATGCAGTTCAGAGTAAGCTTGAGGTTGAAGGTGGTATGCAGTTCATAGCCTCAGATCATAGTAAGCATTTTATTATGTCCCCATCTTCACTACAGTCCTACTACTACCCTTTCTATTACTATGCTAATAAAGTGTACGACCGAGAGTGTTATTCATTCACTTATACTGTATTATAATATTCCCATCTTTACTAGCACTACTACTACTACTACTTTTCTACTATTAAATATGTGATCGATTCGAATGCTAATGATCACATGAACTGTATTATTATGTTCCCAACTTCAGCAGTACTACTACTGCTACATCTACTAAATATTTGACTGATAGCGCAAATGATTACTTGTACAGTATTACTATATTCCCAAACTTAAGTAACACTGCTACTACTGCTACTACTACTACTACTACGTTTGACCGAGAGCCTTATTCATCGATGCACAAGTGGTGTGGTGTCAGTTAGAACATGAAGTGACGCACAAGTGGTGTATTGACAGTCAAAACATGAAGTGACGCAGAAGTGGTGTGTGTTAGTCAAAACATGAAGTGACGCAGAAGTGGTGTGCTGTCAGTCAAAACATGAAGTGACGCAGAAGTGGTGTGCTGTCAGTTAAAACATGAAGTGACGCAGAAGTGATGTGCTGTCAGTCAAAACATGAAGTGACGCGGAAGGCAATGTAATGTCATTTAAGAATGCGAAATATAGATAATTAAAATCAGTGTAAGATTTTTATAAGATAACTGAATATAATCATAACATTTTTGAAATATTAATTTTGTTAGAGGCATTAGAAACAGCTGACGACACAATCACTTTACCTACCATCCCACCTCAACAGAACACACTCCAGTTCTTTGTATAATTACCTCAACAGAACCCGCTCCAGTTCTTTGTATAATTACCTCAACAGAACCCGCTCCAGTTCTATGTATAATTACCTCAACAGAACCCGCTCTAGTTCTATGTATAATTACTTCAACAGAACCCGCTCAAATTCTATGTGTGATTCTCTGGCCAGAATTTTTTTTTTAAAAGGTAAAACAACCTACACAAACAAAAATGAACAAACATACAACACCACAGAAAGGAAAGAAACAAGCAACAATTGAAAGAAAGGAAAATATACAATGAAAATAAACAACCACACATTTCAAAATAATTTAGACTATCATTAATATTTGAGTGCAGGGTTCAGGCAAATTCCACTGCCGACATATGATCAAAGTAAACGTAACAGACTCTTTCCATAATATTAAGGAAGAAATGCAATCATCTGTAAGTACAGATGGTGTGCAGTTCTACATAAACGTTGATACACTGGGACACGTTTGTCAACACTGCTACCACCATCATCGTCTTAGAAATACAAACAAAAAAATCCACAGCCACAACAATAGGAACCAAAAGCTGAAGTTCGAAGAAATCTGTAACTTTTATCAGAGGTCAGAAAGTGTTTATTCAAGCAACCGTGGATAATGCAACTCGGCACAGTGAGCCGAAAAAAGTTTGATTGTTGAAGCGTAGCCTTTGAATATGTGGTTTGTCATGTCAAGAAAACTTCGCTCTTTTCAGTTGGCGTTTGAAGTTCAGTTTGCTTAATCAATCTTGCAACCAGCTAGTTCTGAGGCACAATTACTCAAGCTAGCATCAAAGTTTCTCCTCCACAATGTTAATGATTCATAATTGTTACGTAAAGTATGCCCCGGAAGTGACGAGTACCTGTTCCGTTTTCTGACAGTCCAGTTTTTCAGACAATTATGATGCTTTCGACATTGCTGTCTATTTTGTGCTTGGTGTCTTTTGATTTTCCCTCCGACAGTTTTCGCTGTCAATGCTGTTTTGATTCGCCTTACTTTTATATTCGTTATTATTAAATATGCACACGATTCCACTTCATCATCATCCATCACCATCATCGTCATCATCATTATCATTCACCAAATCCACACAATTTCTTTGATATCCATAAAAAAGAATCATATTTCAAAATTCAAACGCGCTAGTCATTCGCGTATAAATATGCATTATTATCGAATACAGATTAATTCCTAACTTCAATAGTTCTGTCTTGAAGGTGGCCTGTCATGCTACTTGATATTTTTGTTCTCCCTTTCCTTTTTTTTTTCAGTCTTCAAGCTAAGAACCGCCACTTGTCCAAGAGAATAATCCCCCTTTGACATTTAAAAAAAAAAAAAAAAAGAAGAAAAGAATTGGGCTGCGGTTCGTGACTGAACTTATATACAGCACATCGTATTCACTGGACTGAAGATGGGGAAAAAAAACAAGTTTTGGCGTGAAAGCAATGTGATTATGCTAGAGGTAGGGAGTCGACCGAAAGACAGCCACTTTCACAGACCTTACGAGATGCGATGAAATACAAACACTGTTCATGTTCACAAGATCACTGTCTCTCCCACCCAACCACCAAGATCACTGTTTATGTTCACAAGATCACTGTCTCTCCCACCCAACCACCAAGATCAATGTTTATGTTCACAAAATCATTATGTTCACAAGATCACGAGCATCAGATTGAGTAAAGTGTACCCTTAAAAGTGTGGCAATCTTTCACACACACACACACACACACACACACACACACACACACACACACACACACACACACACACACACACACACACACACACACACACACACACACACACACACACACACACACACCCTCCCCTTCACGCGCATTAAAGGGCTACCATATTTCATATGCTGGTGAGAGTATTACAGGGGTACACCTAAAATTATTCACGGCGTTTTTTTTCTTCCAAGTATGCCATCGTCAGAGGCGTCAGTGACGTCAATGGCGCGTGAGGTTCGCCATCATCTCTTGGATCCAGGTCAAGTAGAGAGGCAGCTTCGTGTAGATGCCCGGAGAGTTTGGGACAGCACAATCGATGCCCCAGGACACGATGCCAGCTTGGTACCAGTCGTCTGTCGTGTTGGCCTGGCGGCACACGAGAGGTCCGCCACTGTCACCCTACCATCCAAGTACAAGTCACATTACTAGCCAGGTATGTCTTTCATTTCAGTGCATGCAAGAGTCGATAATTTACCGAGTATCTATGAAATAGCACATTTTGAATGGAAAAATTCATTAAATGATCCATGAACAATCATAAAAAATTTTATGCCATTAATTTTTCTCTCATTCTTCCTCAGGCACACGCGCACGCGGACAAGCCGACAGATAGCAGCAAACAATGATCCGAAGTCACCACTACCACCACCACCACCACTCATCAGTTTCCTACTTCCAATCCTCATCATCTCTAACCAACATATTGCGTGCGAACATTTTATCTAGGCAGAACTTGACATTAACTGCATTCTTATTATATATATATCATTAACAGCATACTTATTACATATATATCATTAACAGCATACTTATTACATATATATCATTAACAGCATACTTATTACATATATATCATTAATAGCATACTTATTACATATATAACTAAGTACCGTATTTCGTCTTTTTTTTTCAAATACATACGACTGACGCACATTTCTCATTTTATTTATTTAAAATAAAATCCAGCGGTGGAGTTCTTCTTGTTCATCCTTTGGACTTTGAGGTCGAGTGCGGTGGCCAGTATCTGACGTTGATTTGTGATTGATAGTCAGACAAATACTAATCCGGTAGTACTGATAAGTTGTAGTATGAATAATGGGTTGGCCCGAGATTGACTCCTCTGGAAGGATTAGTAATTGCCTCAAATGATTATCACACAGTATTAATATAATTATTTAATTAAGGCGGAATGATTATCACATTCGTGATATCTGTTTGCAGTTTGTGCGCCTTGTCTCTCTAGGCACTTGTGCACGCTTGTGCGCCTTATAATTATTTTCAAAGCTTTATGCAGTTACTTACTTTATTTACTTATTTATTTATTACCTGACAAGCATCATGACCTCCAGCCCCTCCTGCACAAAACATGTTCTGAGTGAGCTTAAACGGCACCAGCTGCTTCTCGGCTGATCGGTCGACCGCAGCCTTGCAGGACTCCCAAGTCGCCACGTCCAGGTTGACTTGTCGTACGGCCGGTTCATATGTCGGAGCTGATATCATACAGAACCATATGCTGCCTTATGTGTAAGAATGTTACGGCATATTAAAAGCGAAGTAAAAACAAGGAAAACTTTTCTTGTTTTTACTTCGCTTTTAAGAAATATTGTAAATCTAAAATCTGTGGGCAAATTAAGCGTACAAGAAAGTGCTTTCAGGAAAAGACTTAGGCTCACGAGAGTGAGTGTTTCCAAAACTCAGTATTTGTTATTTGAATTTTGTTTAGAAAAAATAAAGAATTAGTCTTTGTTCCTGTACTACATAACTCAGAAAAATAGTATATGCCATATAGTGAATTGATGAAAAATCTGGACACAGCATTCATATATCTTCATATTTTTGTTTTCTGACTTTTACGGAGAATAAGAACACGCTTTTCGTTATTGCAAAATATTCAAACGACGAGGAATAATTATAATTGCACATTAAACGCTAAGATATCATTCACAATATCTAAACGCTACGATATCATTCACAATATCTAAACGCTAAGATATCATTCACAATATCTAAACGCTACGATATCATTCACAATATCTAAACGCTACGATATCATTCACAGTATCTAAACGCTAAGGTATAATTGCCCAGTATCTAAACGCTAAGGTATAATTGCCCAGTATCTAAACGCTAAGCTATAATTGCCCAGTATCTAAACGCTAAGGTATGATTGCTCAATATCTAAACGCTAAGGTATGATTGCTCAATATCTAAACGCTAAGGTATGATTGCCCAATATCTAAACGCTAAGATATAATTGCCCAGTATCTAAACGCTAAGATATAAGTACACAACATCCAAACGCTAAGACAAAACTGCACAAAATCAAATCATCAATGAATAAGTGTAAATGCACAATATGCAAAATTGTAAACTCCGTAAAGTAATTATTATTGCACAAATCATATCATCAAAAATAATTATAACTGCATAAAATCTAAACAAGTTCTATTTAATCAGTGGGGGGGGGGGGAGGGGGAAAAGATAAAGAAAAATCTAATCACCTAGAAATAATTATTGTTTTATTGATATAATTAAAAGTAGTTCCTGTTTAAGCCGCTAAAGTGCTAACGGCCATTTGCAGTAATATAGGATAATGGCGCTTCTGTCTTTTCCTCTTTTCTGTTCACATTCTGCAAGTCTACCCATCCACGTGTGTTGTTCTTGGTCTTAACTACATACGCCCTTATTTCCTTTGAGGGCAGTTATTTGTACAGTGCGCGCGCGCGCGCGTGTGTGTGTGTGTGTGTGTGTGTGTGTGTGTGTGTGTGTATGTGTGTGTATGTGTGTGTGTGTGTATGTGTGTGTAATTATTAGTTCACGTGTGTGTGTGTGTGTGTGATGATGTTTCTATGTGCGTTCGCGCATGGAGAGACGGGAGGAGGTAATGAGTATTAAAAAACTTACGAAGTTTTCACCAAAGCTTTACTCTGCGTTAAGTCGTGAAAGAATGATCATCTACAGTTTGAGAACGAACGTAAGCTCGATGCCTACCTTTAGAGTTGATCTTCCCCCAGCCTGCTACGATGCAGCGGGTCCCAGTATCTATGAACTGGCCTGGCTGGGGTAGGCAGACAGGTCTTAAGTAGTCGTTAAAAATGAACGGTTTCTCCAGGTGTATGAGGGCGATGTCATTGTCCACAGTTTGCTTATCGAACTCCGGATGGACGTAGAGGGCTCGCGGTTTGCGTATTTGCCTATGAAGGGAGTATGAAGAGCGGCGTGTGTGACCAGCCATTATAGTCCAGTAGCTTGTCTCATTTGTCCTGTAAAGTAAAAAAAAAAAAAGAAAGAAAAAAAAAGAAAGAAAAATTGAAGCTGTTCACTATTTCTCTTCTACATAGGGAGACATACAAACAATTAGACAGACAGAAAAGACAGAATAACAGAGAAACAAAAAATAAACAGGCAATAAATAAAGTAAGTTAACAGAACCCCTCAACTAGATAACATGTTCAAATAAACAAAGAAACAAAAAAGACAGAATACAAAGGACCCAAAGAGACAGACAAATAAATAGAGTGATAGACCAATAAACAACGAACTGATAAGCAAAGAGGGATAAACAGAAACAAATAGAGAGACCGACAAACAACAGACAGACAAACAAAAGAGACAGAGAAAAACAAATAAAGAGACAGACAAGTAAACACACAAAAGAAAAGGTTAAAAATAAACCAAGACCAACAAGACAGAAACAAATAAAAACACAAAATTTAAGACAAATAACATACAAAATGACGGATAAACAAAGAACAAAACAAGTATACAAATACATAAACATAAACAAAGCTTCAAACAAGTAAGCAAACAGATAAACAGACGAGTAAAACAAGAAAACAGAGAAGCAGACAAAGAAAGACAGATAAACAAAGAGACAGATAAACAGACGAGCAAAACAAAAAAACAGAAGCAGACAAAGAAAGACAGATAAACAGACGAGTAAAACAAGAAATACAGAGAAGCAGACAAAGAAAGACAGATAAACAAAGAGACAGATAAACAGACGAGCAAAACAAAAAAACAGAAGCAGACAAAGAAAGACAGATAAACAAAGAGACAGATAAACAGACGAGTAAAACAAGAAATACAGAGAAGCAGACAAAGAAAGAGAGATAAACAAAGAGACAGATAAACAGACGAGTAAAACAAGAAATACAGAGAAGCAGACAAAGAAACACAGATAAACAAAGAGACAGATAAACAAAGAGACAGATAAACAGACGAGTAAAACAAGAAATACAGAGAAGCAGACAAAGAAAGACAGATAAACAAAGAGACAGATAAACAGACTAGTAAAACAAGAAATACAGAGAAGCAGACAAAGAAAGACAGATAAACAAAGAGACAGATAAACAGACGAGTAAAACAAGAAATACAGAGAAGCAGACAAAGAAAGAGAGATAAACAAAGAGACAGATAAACAGACGAGTAAAACAAGAAATACAGAGAAGCAGACAAAGAAAGACAGATAAACAAAGAGACAGATAAACAGACGAGTAAAACAAGAAATACAGAGAAGCAGACAAAGAAAGAGAGATAAACAAAGAGACAGATAAACAGACGAGTAAAACAAGAAATACAGAGAAGCAGACAAAGAAAGACAGATAAACAAAGAGACAGATAAACAGACGAGTAAAACAAGAAATACAGAGAAGCAGACAAAGAAAGACAGATAAACAAAGAGACAGATAAACAAAGAGACAGATAAACAAAGAGACAGATAAACAAAGAGACAGATAAACAGACGAGTAAAACAAGAAATACAGAGAAGCAGACAAAGAAAGAGAGATAAACAAAGAGACAGATAAACAGACGAGTAAAACAAGAAATACAGAGAAGCAGACAAAGAAAGAGAGATAAACAAAGAGACAGATAAACAGACGAGTAAAACAAGAAATACAGAGAAGCAGACAAAGAAAGAGAGATAAACAAAGAGACAGATAAACAGACGAGTAAAACAAGAAATACAGAGAAGCAGACAAAGAAAGACAGATAAACAAAGAGACAGATAAACAAAGAGACAGATAAACAAAGAAAGACAGATAAACAAAGAGACAGATAAACAAAGAGACAGATAAACAAAGAGACAGATAAACAGACGAGTAAAACAAGAAATACAGAGAAGCAGACAAAGAAAGAGAGATAAACAAAGAGACAGATAAACAGACGAGTAAAACAAGAAATACAGAGAAGCAGACAAAGAAAGACAGATAAACAAAGAGACAGATAAACAGACGAGTAAAACAAGAAATACAGAGAAGCAGACAAAGAAAGAGAGATAAACAAAGAGACAGATAAACAGACGAGTAAAACAAGAAATACAGAGAAGCAGACACAGAAAGACAGATAAACAAAGAGACAGATAAACAGACGAGTAAAACAAGAAAACAGAGAAGCAGACAAAGAAAGACAGATAAACAAAGAGACAGATAAACAAAGAGACAGATAAACAAAGAGACAAAACAAGAAATACAGAGAAGCAGACAAAGAAAGACAGATAAACAAAGAGACAGATAAACAGACGAGTAAAACAAGAAATACAGAGAAGCAGACAAAGAAAGACAGATAAACAAAGAGACAGATAAACAGACGAGTAAAACAAGAAATACAGAGAAGCAGACACAGAAAGACAGATAAACAAAGAGACAGATAAACAGACGAGTAAAACAAGAAAACAGAGAAGCAGACAAAGAAAGACAGATAAACAAAGAGACAGATAAACAAAGAGACAGATAAACAAAGAGACAGATAAACAAAGAGACAAAACAAGAAATACAGAGAAGCAGACAAAGAAAGACAGATAAACAAAGAGACAGATAAACAGACGAGTAAAACAAGAAATACAGAGAAGCAGACAAAGAAAGACAGATAAACAAAGAGACAGATAAACAGACGAGTAAAACAAGAAATACAGAGAAGCAGACACAGAAAGACAGATAAACAAAGAGACAGATAAACAGACGAGTAAAACAAGAAAACAGAGAAGCAGACAAAGAAAGACAGATAAACAAAGAGACAGATAAACAAAGAGACAGATAAACAAAGAGACAGATAAACAAAGAGACAGATAAACAAAGAGACAAAACAAGAAATACAGAGAAGCAGACAAAGAAAGACAGATAAACAAAGAGACAGATAAACAGACGAGTAAAACAAGAAATACAGAGAAGCAGACAAAGAAAGACAGATAAACAAAGAGACAGATAAACAGACGAGTAAAACAAGAAATACAGAGAAGCAGACAAAGAAAGACAGATAAACAAAGAGACAGATAAACAGACGAGTAAAACAAGAAATACAGAGAAGCAGACAAAGAAAGACATAAACAAAGAGACAGATAAACAAAGAGACAGATAAACAAAGAGACAGATAGTCAAAGAGTAAACGAAGTTAGCTAACAAACCCCCAACTAGACAGTCGGGTTAAAACACACACACACACACACACACACACACACACACACACACACACACACACACACACACACACACACACAGCAGGAACACGAACCCGCCACCAACGCAGTGTCCTGCAGTCATGACCCACTCCGCCCCGATGACACTGGCCCCACAGAAGAATTTCTCATCCTTCCCACCATGCAGCGACACCACCCAGGGCCAGGTGCCAGGTTTGACTTCATCACCTCCCACCACGCGAAGGGGGTTGGAGTAGTATGCCGGACGAGTGCCACACACTGCACACGACACGAAATGTACGACATTACAATCGCAGAGTTTAGGAGAACATTCCGTCTTTCCATTCTTTTTAACCGTTAATTCGAAAGAATGAGAGAGCATAGCACAGGCATGAAAGAACACGTTTCTTAGGTGCGTGCTCTGCCTGCTTGTCTGCCTGCTTGTCTGCCTGCTTGTCTGCCTGCCTTGCTCTGGTTGGATTAAATTACTTTTACCAACACTGACGACGTGAACTGCGTAGTGAGAGTTAGGTTTAATGAAAAACTACACACCCTGCTAGTTCTTTCAGGTCACGACTGTTTAATATTGTTCGGGTATCTGTGCTTTTACAGGGATCTGGGTGGCGACATCTACATATGTAATGAAGACGATGGTCTTATTAAACCACAGGAGCAGGAAGAATGGTCAATCACAGAAGTAAGTCGACTATCATCAATTTTTACAAGATGAGAAACCGTCAAGGTGTGTTTAATAAAAAAAATAATAAAATTACAATAATCAATAAAACATACCTGGCTTCCAGCATATAAGCTTGACAACAAACTTGTTTTGCTCAGGACACGACTCCAGTCTGAAAAATATAATGACAAAAGTAAAATGAATAGCTGTAAAGGAAATGCACGCTAGCATATAACAACACTGACTTCCATTATATCTAACCAGTGAAGATTGTAAAGTACTGAAGACTCAACATTTTCCTTTAAAAATTCCTCTGGACTGCGTAACGGCTAATTTTACTTTGGGAGTGAGTCAGTCTATTACCTTTTAAAGTCATTATTAAACCTTACCTACATTAAAAAAAAGTCCATATAATTAATTATTAACGATTATTTATTATTGGTTTTGCGAATGCCCATTAACAGATGACAGCCGTAGTGAAAACTAAATTAGACTGACCCTTTCCTCAGGAAGGATTGCAATCTGTCCGGGTAACCTCCTGGAAACGGAACACCAACTACAGCTTTTTTAAATTCTGTCCTTGGACTTTCGTATGTCGTCGAGAGAACAGCACTAGACAACAAAGACAAACAACCACACACAGCTGAAAAATTTACCTCATCTAAACATCTCTGGATTTTTTCTAAATAGATATTATTTTTGTTGTGCAATGGGGAAGTGTGTGTGTGTGTCTGTGTGTGTGTGTGTGTGTGTGTGTGTGTGTATGTGTGTGTGTGTGTGTGTGTGTGTGTGTGTGTTTGTGAGACAGATAGTCATGCACGCACGGAGAGAGAGAGAGAGAGAGAGAGAGAGAGAGAGAGAGAGAGAGAGAGAGAGAGAGAGAGAGAGAGAGAGAGAGAGAGAGAGAAGAATGAAGACAAAATATAGTCAGATAAATATACAGAGAGAGAGGAGTTAAAATTAGGACCGTAACCATAACAACAGCGATCTCCCTGTAGCCATAACAACAGCGTAGACCAGTAACTACAAGTGCAGCATAATAATACCTGTAGCCAAGCTGCTGGCAGGTTAGGAAGGAGAAAGACTGGTTCCAGCCTTCTGCGCAGACCTCCTCCCACTTGTCCGTCACGCCGTTGCGCACTTCAAGCACCCGTTCGTCTTCGCCATCGCCAACGCGCACTGCCAGAAAAAGAAAAAAAAAAAGTGTCATCTTCTCTTACTGACAAGGACCACTCGTCCAAACCACGCCCTTGATTTGTGTATTCATACAAGGACCTAGATAAACTGTAAAAAAAAAAAAAAAAAAAAAAAAAGATAAAGAAAGATAAATCGATGGTGTTGCGTTCAGATTGCTTATCGCATATTTTCAAAATCATATTCCACACGGACGTTTTAATATCCGACTGGAAGTTAGTACGAGATTTTAGATTTTTTTCGTTACCAATACTTGTAAGAGTTTCAGTGATCAACATTTCGCTGAACTGGAGACTAGTAACAATAGTGTTTGTATTAGACCATATATAATTTATATGTTGTAATTTTCACCTCCCGAGTCATGCTAGTTTTGCAATGATTGTTAGCGATTAATTGCATTATTAGTTACACAAAGCTAGTGTCAAAATGACTGCTGATAAATAATGGCATTATTAGTTACACAAAGCTAGTGTCAAAATGACTGCTGATAAATAATGGCATTATTAGTTACACAAAGCTAGTGTCAAAATGACTGCTGATAAAAAAATAAATATGGCATTATTAGTTACACAAAGCTAGTGTCAAAATGACTGCTGATAAATAATTGCATTATTAGTTACACAAAGTTAGTGTCAAAATGACTATTGATTTCCCAGTGATTAATAGAATAGTTCTATATTTAGTCGTTGCATGGGCGATAAGTAACAGCTGGGTGGTTGTTAAATAAACAAGTTTGTCATTGAGTTGCTGTTCCTAGTGATTAGTTAATGTGTTGTATCATTGTGTGTCTTAGACGACTGACATGAGTTAATGAGTTATTCCGAGTGATTTGTTTATAATTTTGGTGCAATGTGTGTCTGAGTCGACTGGTAGAAGCTTGGTTGGCATATTCATTCATATCCCGATGAAAGAAACAGATAAATGGCCGATCTCGACCTAGATATAGTAGGATAACCAGTGCCACTTGCATAATGTTTGTCATTTACATCAAACAGCACATTTTGACAAAGACGACGAGATACCACTGACCACATTCTGCTTCGTCGACACCCTCGTAGCAGTGGTTGGCGCCATCACAAACATTGGTTCTGTTAATGCATAGCGTGGACAAGGGCGAACACATAGTTTCATATGGCTTACAGGAAGCTGTTGAAATAATGAAGAAATCAATTCTGATTATATTTTTCTAATGAAGAGTTCCTGTACACTTCTTTTGTAAAAGTTAACATTTAACAAAGACAGCAAAAATTACTATTTTTTTCTTCTCAAACTGAATCTACCTCAGACTACATGTAATAAAGACACATTAATTAAATTAGTCTAGCCAGTTAATCACACACCCCATTTAATTTGTTAAAAATGCTATATTAAACATCTCCATCCATTCATCCCTCCCTCCTTCTGTTCATCCATTCATCCAGTCTTTTATCCGTCTGTCTTTCTGTGATTTAATAAACTTGTAAGAATTTGAAAGTTTAGATGAATGACACTGGCGTAAATGCAATAATTTTCCAGTGTTCTTTCCTTTTGTTTTATAATTCCCCCCCCCTCCCACAACCCACCCCCCACAATTTTCAAATCAATACGTTGCATTGCAACACTCAACATAAATGATGACTATACTATCGTAGACGTTGAAAATAACGACTACATTAGGGAAAAAACAACAACAATGGCAGCTGTGAAAAGGAAGCAATGACATAAATGACGGCTTTTGGTGACGCAAGTACAACATGGTCATGACTGAAGAGCAGTGATGACTAGGAAAGATGCAGCGATTAACAACAACACACTAAGGCCGTCAAGTGATGATTTACTTAGGAAATTTGAATACGAACGTGATGGGCAGTCCCGTTTACTTACCACAGTGACTTTCGTCTGACCTGTCCTCGCAGTCCTGGTAGCCATCGCATACCCAAGATGACCTGATGCAGCGTGTTGCGTCACACTTTATCATGCCGACTTCACAGTCTGCGCGCACAGGAAAAGTAATATAAGAAATTATCGGACGTTCACACCACAGATGTGTGTGTGTGTGTGTGTGTGTGTGTGTGTGTGTGTGTGTGTGTGTGTGTGTTCTTGTGGATGATTTCTTTGTTAGGCCCATCTTTTGAAAAGTTTATTAACTTACAACAACAGGGTAGAAAAAATTCTTTGTTTAAGACTGCAACTTACAATAATAGTTGCAGTCTTAAACAAAGAATTTTTTCTACCCTGTTAAGGGCCCTCCGTACACGTTGTATGACCTGGGAATTCAGACGCCCTCCTCCCTTCGACGGCCCTGCTTGTTCCGCACATGCAAACCTGTGAATAAGAATCCTGACATTTTACCCTGTTAAAACTTCTTAGCCCCTCTGTGTTCTTCATTCTTATAACAACAATAAGAAGAAATACAGCAAGACTATGTAGAATGCAGGTGTCCTTACGTAATTTCACCCCACCCCACCCCAGCAGAAATACTTCGACCCTGTGTCTTGTTCTGGATCTGACTTGCGAATAGGTACATTTACATTTTTCTCCCTTGTTAGCTGACAGAAAATTGTGATTGCCTATTAGATGTAAATTATGTTAATGTCATATATAAATAATTTAATTTAAGATATAGTAAGTCACGAGGTGTAAGAAATAATAACTTTAAATAGATGAGTGAATTCTTTGCTGTAAAAGTGAAAATTAATTAAAAGTAAAAATTTCCATGATTTTAAATTTTGAATTGTGAGGCATACAACTTATTTTCCTTAGGTCCCATTTGTTCTAGTGACAAGGCTTTTGCTAAACCATCTTTAGTGTGTTTGTGACATCTATGGCACTGCTGTAACTTGGTTGAAATCAGATCAGTCCGAAAATAAAGAAGTTACGTCAGTTCATGGCAAACATTTCAGCCCAGACAATCCTGGTGATGGTGGCCCCAGAACCAGTTCTTATTATGCTCACTACCTCGATCTAGTGCCACAGTTCGCCATTTTTGTGCCCCACCCATTGTATGCTGATAGTATTCAAGTTGCCCAAATGAAACAGTTTTCATGAATTCATTTAAGTGCAGAGAATGAGGAGTAATAAATTACAAATGAATGATGATAAAACTCAGGTCATGCTTGTTATTCCTTAAAGAGTTTTGAAATCCAAATCTTTGCCAGTGTCAGCGAGCAGTGGTGATGTTCCATTACTCTTTCTCTTACACAACACGTCTTCAGCAGCATAGACAGTACTTGGCATTCTTTGGAGGTTTTTCTCTGTTCATGCTGCACAAACTCTTGTATGGACACTGGTACTCTCTTGACCTGATTTTTTTTTTGTAACTCTCCTCTCTCTGGTCTGTCATTGGTTTATCACTGGTTTATCTTTGCATCTGTTGAAGAATCATCAAAAGGTTCAATACACTTCAGTTAGAATTATTCTCAGAACTCTAAGAGCCAGTCATGTCTCTCTACTCCCCCCTCCTCCTCAAGTCCTCACTGGCTGCCTGTTCACAGCAGAAATATAATGCCATGTTTTTTCTTTATTACACTTCACTGTTTGGCTCCAGCCTTAAATGCCTGCCTTTTCAAACATCTGTACACTCCTGCTAGAAGTTTGCATTCACCAGCACTAATACACATTTACAGCATTCCAAAGTGAAGGACAAGTCATACAGATATGGTTATCATTTGTTTCCCTATCAGGGTCCATCTATCTGGAATTTGCTGCCTTTGGAGCTGAGTAAGTAAGAGTGTTCTGTCAGAGAACACATGAGGATGAACTTTTAACCCATGTGTATTTTACTGGCAGATTGGCACCTTATCAGAGATATTAAATTTGATGAGCACTAAGGAGAGAAGCAATGCCAGAATAGAACCACTTTATCTTGGATGTTGACTTTGACGAGTATTGAACTGTGAAGCAACAACAGAGCAGAATGACCCGTGGACCAAAGACCAGTTCAATGGACCACATGCACATCTGCTATGACATTCACTGGGACCCTAGTCGATATGTCAGGCATACTAAGTTATGAACTATAAAGTTAACAACTTTTGCACAGCTGCAGTCAACTTCTCTGATTTATTTTAGAGTCCATTCAGAAACATTTAGTGTTCTCTTATAAACTCATTTATAGTTCGCTCATAGGAATGAACCAAATAACTATGACAGTGCCATAGGACTCAAAACAAACATTGTCTTACGCCACCACATGGTTCGGATTATGAACAATGAACATTTATAAACTCTAATTGTAACTGTTGAACTATTCACTATATGTAACCAATGATGTCTTATGTTATTTCTTGTTGAATACATTTATTGTTGATACACAGACCACTTGTGTTAGCTGACTTACATGTTATATGTTGCAGTCTGTCACCTTTATTTACTTACTATCCTGGCTGTATGTATCAGTGGGCTCGAGCTATCTTCTAGAACTATCACTCTTTTATTCTATCATTCATCTCTCTAACACGTCTGGCTAGCCAGAAGGTGTGTTTTGGGATTAGCCTATGGTTACAGGTGGCTCCTGGTAGTGGAGAATTAACACCCTGCCCATCAAAACGTCACAACATTGTCACACAAAAGCAATGATTATAGAAAACAAAACATTAGTATATTTTTAAAAAACTGAAAAAAGAAAAGAAAGGAGATTGATCCGCTCTACTCTTTACTTATTTTGTCCAGTACCAGACAAAGCTGTGTACTAAATGGATTTTGTCCAGTCCCAGACAAAGCTGTGTACTAAATGGATTTTGTACTACCTTGCTTGCAGTAGGTTCTGATTTTCCCACGTGTTTAGCTGATATTTTAAATATTGGCGTATATTTTTTTGTAAATCATTTATGTCTACACTCGGCATTGTTTTAAACTAGTGTACTGATTTTTAAACTGAAAACAATAAAACAAAATCCAGAAAATATAATGTTTTTATTTTCTTAACTAAGCTGGTTTGGCCACCGCATTCTTGTTTTCTGCCCTGACTTATTATATAGAGATTTCCTTCTCTTGAGTACGGATTCGTCGTAGTCTGCGTAACGTTGCTACTATCAAAGGGACCTAATTTGTAAGCAAACCAAGAGGGGGGGGGGGGGCGGGTAACCTCTCAGCATTATTGCCGATTTGCGTGTTTCAATGACATTACCTCTCAGCATTTCTGTCGATTGGCGTGTTTCAGTGGAATATCTTTCAACATTACTGTCGACTGGTATGTTTCAATTTACCTGTCTCGCCAGTCTCTTGTATTATTATTATTATTATTATTATTATTATTATTTTTAATGTGAACCCATTTAAAATTTAACATAAATAAAAATTATTTAACCGAAGAAAAAAATTGGATGATGTAATTAAATTATTTGGGAAATAGGACTAACTACACTCTCAACTTCTATCTCATTGAGCGGGAGAGGGGAGGCGAGGGAGGGAAAGAGAGAGGAACAACAACAACAACAAAAAAATTGACTGACACAATGTTTCACAAACTAATGAAAACAGACCATTTATTTATTTTACTCAGAATTTATTTATTTATTATTATTATTAATTTATTTATTTAGAATTTTGAATTATTAATTAATTCATTTAGAATTAAGAATTATTTATTTATTTATTTAGAATGAGCACATCGACACTCATCGCATTGTCCACTGCCATCTCCCATGTCTAATTCTTTCTTCTTCATCCTTCTTAAACTTGTCATGTACGTATTTCACCGAATTTCTTGTATGTTCTACATCCAACAAGTACCTTCTTAAACAAGTGCATTTTACTTAATTTCATGTACCGTCTTCATCAAGCAAGTACCTTCTTAAACAAATGCATTTCACTTAATTTCATGTACCGTCTTCATCAAGCAAGTACCTTCTTAAACAAATGCATTTCACTTAATTTCATGTACCGTCTTCATCAAGCAAGTACCTTCTTAAACAAATGCATTTTACTTAATTTCATGTACCGTCTTCATCAAGCAAGTACCTTCTTAAACAAATGCATTTCACTTAATTTCATGTACCGTCTTCAGCACTGCCGAAGGACAGTAGGAGGTATAGGGTCTACCTTCTTATTGGAATACCATACAGGAGTAAACATTTGAAATTTTAAGAGATGGATGCAGCTGATGAGTTGATCAATATTTTATTTGGTCACTGCTGTTTCAAGTTAAATATTAAATTATTTTTTTTAAAATAACCCCAGACAGACTGTCCATAGCAATATTTTTTTATTTTTGCCAAATTTTGTCTGCATGTGTGTTTGTATATGTGTGCACGCACGCTTTTGCGTATGTACTATTTTGAAAATTACATGTTTAACATGTATCCCTCCCCTCCCGTACCTCCCAAATCCGGCAGCTCGTGGGCTTCCTTGTATCCAATGCACACAGAGGGATCCGGTGAGTCGATTAGTGCCGAGCAATTGAGTGCTTTGGGCCACGGCATATAGAAGATGGACAAGAAGATGGAGCACCTGTCCTGGTAGGCTGCCAAGGAAACAAAGAACACACAAACAGGTAAGCAACTTTGTCATGTTTTCGTTCGGTTTAGACTTCAATTTTTTAAAATAATATTTTTTTTCTTGTATGATTATAAATTATGAAATCAAATTGCAAAGGAACAATGCTCACGTCACGTCGACACTTTTAATTTATTTTTTAAAAAAGATTAATCTTTACAAAATCAGTGAAACATTAAATCTGAAACCGTCGCGCTAAAAGATTTAAATAATTAAAACTGTATATTCAAACTGAATTGCTATCTTTAAAGGTAGAAGGTGGGATAATTCTTTTTATTTTTTGTTTTTACCATAACAAGCACAACTCACAAATTAGGCCTTTAAAAAAAAAGAAGAAAAAATCCACTCTTGTACATAAAAAATAAAATCCCAACGGAGTGGACAATAACCTCAGACTTTAATATCAATATGACAATTAGATTTACGTATGACCAAAGTACACTGCGGTATGATAGGGAATCCTCCCACATATATTTAATATAAATTTGCACATTTTAAAAATCTAATATCTGAAATGAGATACTGTTTGTAATTTGTAAATGTTGTGATAAAGCTCTTTCTGAAGTGAAAGTCCAGGATGGACAGGGATGGAGGGAGAAATAAGCTGTTTGAGTGAGTGCGTGTAGAGTAGTAGGACTTTGTTATTGTTGTGAGAACCCTAGCTCCCTGGCATCTAAACAGTAGCGCGGTCGTCTTAAACGGTTTGATCTCCAATCTTGTATTTTGACCCAGTTATGTGGTTATGCAACTTTTCGGCTGATGTAACTGTGAACATGTTTTTGGATAGACGACACGTACATTGACAGGATGTAGGTGTACAAGATGTTTGAAAGTCATAAATATTAATTAGCTCCAGGTATATTCTTTGATTGCTTAAAATAGCTAGTCTAGGTAAAGATTGGTGTGGTCGGAGAAAATCAGGATGGAAATTCTATTCTTTATTACTCTTTGCAAACGACTCTTCGGGCGAGCAATGTACGAGTCCCCCCACCCACCACAACAGGTTGTAAATATTAACAGAAAGACCCTTGGTCAGAAAAGGTAAAAGGAACAGAAAGAACCTTGGTCAGAAAAGGTAAAAGGAACAGAAAGACCCTTGGTCAGAAAAGGTAAAAGGAACAGAAAGACCCTTGGTCAGAAAAGGTAAAAGGAACAGAAAGACCCTTGGTCAGAAAAGCGTCTATGTATTGTGTGAATGGTTAGGTTTTATTAGGAATGTTATGCTATTTTAAACTATTTTTGTTGCAGAGGCATTTGCCAAATTAAGTATTTATTAATGTAGTAATTTTCAGCATATTTAGGATTTGCAATTACATTTACTTCAGGGTTTCTATCGTTCTAAAGCGCGGACCGATATTTTTGTTGGAGGATCACAAAAAGCATCTAGTTATTTATCTTACATTTGAAATTGCTAGAATATTATATATACACGTTTTTCTTTATTCGGGAATGTTTTTGCAAGCACACATATTCCATTCCATCCATTAATCCCATGCTTACATACACATATGTTTTAGAAATACGAGTTACTTTTATTTAAAAATACAACCAATAATAGCAGTGAAGTCCTTGGATATCGGGACAGTATACACTCCTGTTATTATAGTGTTAAACGTTCGTGCTCTATCAGCTGGTTATTTACTATCCCCCACCCCCACCCCCAATTTTCCTAAATTTATTTTTATAACACTGTTTTTACAAAGGTAATAATTATAATTCATTTAAGAAAAGCAATCCTCACCTTGACAGAGACTTCTGCAGGGGAGTATAATGTGATGACCCACTGTCTCGTTGCCTGAGCAATGCGGGAGGAATACGGAACAGCCGAATAGCATTGAGTATTTGTAACAAGCCGTGGCCACCTCCAGGCCTTTTATTAACTGTAAACTGCTTTCCACTTCCAACTCAGACTGGTCCCCATTGACAGTTGGGAAAGATGTACGGTTGAAACCTTCTTGCAAACAAAGTTCTGCAGTGACGGGTATGCATACACCAGCTAGGAAACGACAACAATCAACACGGTCATTGCACTGGTCTAACTTCTTGGTGAGCAGTGCAAGGATAACAGTGAGCATTAACAGAACGACAACAATCAACATAGTCATTGCACTGGTCTAACTTCTTAGTGAGCAGTGCAAGGATAACAGTGAGCATTAACAGAACGACAAAAATCAACATAGTTATTGCATTGATCTAACTTCTTGGTGCTCAGTGCAAGGATAACAGTGAGCATTAACAGAACGACAAAAAATCAACATAGTTATTGCATTGATCTAACTTCTTGGTGCTCAGTGCAAGGATAACAGTAGCATTAACAGAACGACAACAATTAACACGGTCATTGCACTGGTCTAACTTCTTGGTGCTCAGTGCAAGAATAATTGTGAGCAGTAAAAAAAAACGATGACAATCAACATAGCCATTGCATTGATCTAACTTCTTGGTGCTCAGTGCAAGGATAACAGTGAGCATTAACAGAACGACAAAAATCAACATGGTCATTGCACTGATCTAACTTCTTAGTGAGCAGTGCAAGGATAAATTGTGAGCATTAACAAAACGACAACAATTAACACGGTCATTGCACTGATCTAACTTCTTGGTGCTCAGTGCAAGGATAACAGTGAGCATTAACAGAATGACAAAAGTCAACATGGTCATTGCACAGATCTAACTTCCTGGTGAGCAGTGCAAGGATAAATTGTGAGCATTAACAAAATTGTTAATCGAGGAAATCCTGCGATTAAAATGAATTAAATACGGAGTACCTATACTTCACAGAGTATATTATACACATATAACATACAATGTGTGTGCGCGCGCGCGTTCGCTTTTGATTTAGTGTTATTCCATCCAATTCATTAGATGATTACACCTCCAAAATGGAATTAAAAGAATTACACTAAGTATGTCAAAGAAGGCACAATGCATGTAGAGAAAAGACTGAAGACGTGTCAATTATTTTGTAATTTATTTCGTCCAATTTAATCTACTTTTGCATGCAACAAACTACAGCTTGTGCGACACGCAAATACGCACGCGTAACCACATATACACGAAACAAATACAGTTATGCATTAAAAAAAAACAATGGTCATTGCACGCACACACTACACTTACCTTACATACACACACATACATAACATATATATACACGAATTCATGAACACACACTATACATACCTTGCACACGTATACACGAACACAAACACATAGATCTACATGTGTCAACGAACACAAACACACATATTTACACACATGTAGACACGATAAACACACTGACCCACATACAATACACATATACTGCATATATGAATGCACGAACACAAATACACATTCCTACATACACGTATACACAGACATAGACACAGATCTACACGCACACTACACATATCTTACACACACGCACGTATACACGAACCCATTGACACAGACTTAAACGCACACTACACATACCCTACACACACGTATACACGAACCCATTAACACAGACCTACACACACGTGCACACACTAGCACATAAGCAAACAGACCTACACACTGACGACTCACGTTTGTACGGATTCGGCGTGCAGGTTCTGGCATCATCGCTGTCTGGAAGAACCGCACAGTCCACTGGGAACTTGATACCCGGCTGAGAAGCATTGCAGCGGTTAAATACAACTGAAAAACAGATAAAATCTTAACAACGTATTGTTTTGTTGTACACTGTCTGAACTAGAAACATGCATTTCGGTTTACACTAATGTTAAGTTGTTTGTCTGATTTCACTTTTTGTACTTGTTATTTTTTTTTATTTATGAGTTTTATCAAACTGATGGCATTATTGATACTGCCAGATAGTAAAACTTAGAATATTTTCTTTCCCGAGTTGTCTAGACCTAATAATCGTTCTCATGTTAAATGATAACAGAGCTAAATCCATGATAATGTAAACTTGGGTTTAGGTTTTGCCGAGAATCGCACAAGATTTGATGAAATGAAAGAGTTATATAGTGCTAACAGCAAAAGTAATTAGAACTAATGATTAATTAATCCATCTTGACTGGTTGTGACATCAGGTACTACCAAGCATAAAAAAATGTTTAAAATCTATAGTGTAAAAATATAAATAGCTGTGCCTTAAATTTTTCACGAAGTTAGAAAAGAAAAAGAGAAGAGATTAATGTGCATAAACGAAAATTTCTACTAATTATGAAGGACTTAAATATTGCTGTAGCAGCATTGCTCTGCATACACAGTGCATGGTTACACGCATACTGCGAATGCTTTAGGCCGTTTAGGGTATGTGCAGTACATGGTTATACGCAAACTGCGCATGCTTAAGGGTGTACACATTGAACATTTACACACATACTGCGCATGCTTAAGGGTATGCACAGTACATGGTTACACACGCAAACTGTGCATGTTTAAGGGTGTACAAAGTAAATAGTTACACACATAATACGCATTCTTAAGGGTGTGCACAGTACATGGTTATACGCATACTACGCATTCTTAAGGGTGTGCACAGTACATGGTTATACGCATACTACGCACTCTTAAGGTGTGTACAGTACATGATTATACGCACACTACGCATTCTTAAGGGTGTGCACAGTGCATGGTTATACGCATACTACGCATGAACACGACTATTCACTGGGACCTTTGAGAGCCCAAGAAGCATTTTTTCATTTCGTAAAACTGTAATCTATTACTGAAAAATATATTGTTATTTCTAATTTATGGAAGCCAGGTTAACAGATTTTTTTCCATTTTAAAGAATTGTATCGATCTGCTATTTGACGAAAGAAGATAATTATTTAAATTCCCGAAAATTAACTTCCGTTAATCTGTCTACTTTTACCTTGAAATCAGGTTTACACTTTGCTGGATAAAAATGTTTTGAAAAAAAATTTGCAGCTTAATAAACATACTTCACTAATTTTTGTTTTGAAGATAATAGTACAGTTGAAAGTTTTCATAAGTGAAAGAGATACACTGATATTTCTTTATGACGCATAAATAAATATTTCAGCTAAAGAAATAAAAGACCATCCAGAAACAATAATCATAAATATGAACATAAGTTCACCAGATATTTTATTGGCTTCTGATTCAGTTTATTATTTTTTATTTTGTTAAAACTGGTAGTATCAATGTAGCAGTTACCCTTGAGTGACAACATTCACTTGTCAGTCTTGCGTGAAACATTCACTGGTAGGATCAATGTAGCAGTCAGCCAAGCAACAAGACAATAACATAAAATTTGAACAAAAATATGCTTTTAGATATTATACATCACAAAACTGTACCAATCTTAGATATCTATAAAAAATGTAAATATCATGTCATTACCCCACACTTACACACTTATGCTCACAAATCTATACTCTCTACGTCACGCAAACATAAAACGTCAACAATGACGTCAGAGGTCTAAATATTAAAAAAAAAAATGATGTCCCAAAACGTTCCCATAAAGGCAGACAAATTTATTTTTAATAAATACTCGGTATTTTCGTTCCTAAGAAAATGTCCTGAAAACCGTGACGTAATGTATTAAGCGTACCTTCGCAGAACGATCGGCACGGCGGAATGGGGCGGTACCCAGGACCACACTGAGGAAAGTGTAACGCACACAAGAACACTCGGGCGTAGCTATGGCACTGCAGGGATAGCATTTGAATGAAATTCATCAGGGACAGCGCTGCCATGTCCTGGGAACCGTGTCCCAGGAGGTTGGGGAATGTCGTCGTGTGGTAGTTGGTGATGTTGATGCACTCGCTCATCTTGATTGTCTGGCACCTCTCTGGAACATTTGGCAGACCTGTAATAATAGTCACCTGATTCACCTTTGACCTCTATCCATTAAAAAAAATAATAACCACCCCAAAATCAACCTTAAAACTAACACTAGCATTGCAGTATTGATCAGAGCCATTTGAAAACAACAAGAGAAAATATTTAATAATATATGGTGACGTAATATGAAATATTTTGATTTTTCGTTATGTTCCCTCCATATATATATCACATGAAAATTTAAATTCAGAAGCCCATGCTACTTTAATTCTCTTTTGAGCATTAAACAGAACCCACCAGGGAGAAAAATATCACGATCCATGATAGCGTTTTTATTTAAGAGGACAGTAGTTGTGTCAAAACTAACGTTTGTTTGATGGGTGGTAACCCAGTGTTACGGTCCCAACGTCAACCAGTAGCCTCCGTCTCAGCCCTACATCGCATGTCCTAGTCTCAAAATCAGCCGCACACAAATTCAAGCATAACACACGAATCACACGCACGCACGCACGCACACACAGACACTATACTTACATTTATGAAAAGGAATAATTATATGTATAGACAAAGATAATAAATTATGTTGCACCCAACATTTTCTCACTCTTTTAAATTTAAATACCCTTCCCCAAATCCAGTCACACATCAAATGAATTACACTACTACTAATGGTTAAATTAATATAACATTAATTTACTAAAAAATAATTCATGAGAATTACTGATAATAATAGATTTAATGGCTGCAGTATGACTTCATCGAAATGATATTCTCTTACACATCTAAACACAAACGTTTAAGTATAGAGAGTTTACACAAGACATCAACGAATGGAAATGTTGCCATATTGAAGAGAAAAGCCAATTTGTTTACACCAGTCGTGAAACTTTGTAACGTGTTTTTCTTCTTTATTTCTTTTAAAATTTATAAACTCTCTGACAAAATTATTTTTGAAGGAATGATGAGGTTCATTTACCATACACTTACATTTACTAACTTCTTAAAGATTCTCATAAAGAAGAAGAATGTCCAATGATCAGCTTAAGGATAATACAATATTTCAGAAAAATAAACTTGAATTTAGAATATACCATTTGAATGCAGGCTACATATAAAGATCTTTTTCTATTAAATAACTGTAGCCTACATCTGTAAACAAAGATAATTACCATCCAGCAGTTGTTACCTAATCATTTATATAGTTCCATTAGTTTAGAGTTAGGTTTAATAAACGTATTAAATTGATAAATGACCAGTAATGTTACATGTTAATTAACTTAATTATGCAAAGCATTTTCTAGATTAACTCAAACTGGAACGAATGTTTCTTGTCTGAATGCCTGCAGAACGAATCTGTTCGTTCACTTTTAATAACTATTTTTTTAATTTATTATTCTGGTTGACTTATTAGAAATTGCAAAATTCACCCAAGCATACTTCACTTGGCATACCAGTCGTATTCCTTTATCATCTCTTTATTTTAAAATTTCTTAACCGAAAGATAGCAGCAGAAAGATAAACGTAGCAATGACCAGTTATGCAAATGTAAATGAAAATCTTACCGGAAGATCTATCGGTGGACGTAATGGAACAAACTGAAAAGAATCAAATTAATCTGTAAAATAATAGTAATAACCAAGAAATTTTAAAAATATCTCTTAAAAATAGCAAACAAACAATCAATGAAACGCAAACAAACGAAAAGCAAGTAAAGAAATAAATAAAGCAAACAAGAAAACGAACAAATAAGCAACATGCACCATAAAGAAAACTAGCTTGCACCACTTTCGTAAATATTCGAAAATGCAGATTATTTCATCTCTCTATTCCCCCCCCCCACTCTATGTTATGAGAGTGGTGACAACAACAGTTAAATGTATTGAAAAGAAAACTGGGAGACAATGGCTGGAAGATGGGAAAAAAATCCGTGGTCATTATACATAAAAGGATAAATTAGATTTCGCCTGTCTTTTGCAAATTGCGGGCAAGGTAGTAATCTTGATATCGATCATCTTAAAAGCCTTTTTCATGACGATTTATCGAATGGCTGTCACCGCCGCGCACTGTGTTGTTGTCTGTATTTCTGCTCCATGTGTGTGTGTGTATGTGTGTGTGGTGTGTGTGTGTGTGTGTGTGTGTGTGTGTGTGTGTGTGTGTGTGTGTGTGTGTGTGACTTCCGCAAGGTGATATCAGAGTTCACACAACCGATATTGATTTTATCATTTAGCAAGAGTTAAAAACTGATAAATTATATATATATATATTTCTGTAAGTTATATTTATTTACAGAAATATGCGAAAAGCAAATATCTAATAAGTCCAACAACTTAAAAAAAATAAATAGGAAAAAAAACCTTAAGGAAACTACAGAAAATTGTCAACGTCTTTCTCGCGCTAATGCAATATCATCTGAAGTGATGGATTTCAGTTCACGAGCCGTTTGAAGTGAGTTACAAACGATAACAATAAATACACAACAAAATAATTACAAAAACAATAACATTGACAACAGCAAACATTAAACACATTCAAGATATTGAAAGATTTGTAAATGAAAAACTGTTTTAATAAACGTAGCTGTGGAGTCGTGAGTCGGACGTCTGCTTATGAGACTTATTATTTAATAAACATAACTGTGAGTCGTGAGTCATCAGTTGGACGTCTGTTTATGAGACCTATTATTTAATAAACATAGCTGTGGAGTCGTGAGTTGGACGTCTGCTTATGAGACTTATTATACAATTCTGATTTAAAAAACATAGCTGTGGAGTCGTGAGTTGGACTTATGTATTATGCATTTAGTTCAATGACGTTTGTCGCTTCTATGTATCATTCTGAATTCGATGAAACATTTGTTTTTGTAATTTACATTATAGGCATATCTTATACTTTATTATAATAGTCCTGTAGTACAATATAAATCAGTCTTATTTATATATAATATATTTATAAAAGTGTTTTCTCATTTATTTTCTTTATAGTTTTGTGTTGTACTTTGTTTTTATAGATATATTATTGAGTGATGAAATTTGTCACTTCTGTTTAGCAGATTTTAATTGGAACTGTTTGCCTCAGTGCGTCAGTCTTAGAGCTTATTTATTATTATAGATGAGCAAATGAAATATTCACTTCTATAATTTTCTTTATAAGCATCGTATTATATGTATTTCGTAATCATGTTTGTAACTGACTGCAGGCAGTTGCAGATTGTTACTGGGCAGTGTATCGCTATGTTCGATAGAATTGTCTATTATCAGATATACAATTTGTCTGTTACATTCATTGATGTACAAAAGACTTTGATATATATACCACATATTTAGTAATGGTTTCAGTTATTACCACGTGTGTTATAGTTATGACATACTTCTCATCATGGTCGGCCTACAATTTTCCTAATATTGTCGATTTGGCAACATAAAATAATAATTTATACTTATTTTAAAAAAGATTTTCCAGCGACATAAAATTTATAAATTTTAAATTTAAAATTCATAAATTATTATTGCTGCTATCTATATATCCCTCCCCAACCCCCTCCCTCCTTCCCGCATCTATTCATTCATCCGACCGTCCGTCCATCCATCCACCCATCAGTCCGTCCGTCCGTCTGTCTATCTATCTATCTATCTATCTATCTATCTATCTATCTATCTATCTATCTATCTATCTATCTATCTATCTATCTATCTATCTATCCATCCATCCATCCATCCATCCATCCATCTATCTATCTATCTATCTATCTATCTATCTATCTATCTATCTATCTATCTATCTATCTATCTATCTATCTATCTATCTATCTATTGTTTTGCTCCTATTTTCTAATCAGATTATACTGATTATTTTGGTGTGTCCAATGCAATGAGTACGGTTTTGAAAAAGTCAGGTGAATTGAAATTCAAAACCCATCCATTCACTAACTCACCCCAAACCCCTCAACCAATCAGTAACAAAAGCTGAACCATGAATGCTCCAACAAAACAATGTTATCAATATAATAACAATCAAAAAAGAACACTATTAACATTGATAAAGCCTCAACACGTGATGACTCACCCTCTGGCACCAAAGTCACGGAGTCTCTACTCACTGGGAGGATGCTGTCTTTGAGACCGTTCTGTATCAACGTCAGCAACTCCGTCATGTCTGCTGATGAGAGCACCTGCGTCTCGCGTAAATGTATAACGAAATGTATAGTGACACTACCTTCACTGAAACAGAACAAATAATAATGAAAATGAAATATTAATCACACTACCTTCATTGAAATAAAACAAATAATAATGAAAATGAACTGTATATTGACACTACCTTCACTGAAACAAAACAAATAATAATGAAAATGAACTGTATATTGACACTGTCTTCACTGAAACAGAACTATTGCTACTACGATTACCACTACTACCACCACCACTACTACCACCACTACCACTACTACTACATTGATATTAGAGTGTAAAATGACTGACTTTAATTTGACCCAATAAGTTCAAATACAATGATAAACACGAGGAAAATTACTTTAATTTGCCCGAATACGTCCAAGATGTATTGATAGTGTACAATGACTCAATAAGTGCAAGAGGTAATAATATATAATGAAATGCTGAACAAGTTCAGAGGAAAGAAATAAAATCAGACTTATCTAGAGTGTCACCTAATGGCTTATGTAGCCCACACCCACTCTCTAAAAATAGACTACAAACAAACCTGATTCAAGAACGGCTGACCTTCGCCTTAGGCTAGAGAGATGTATGAGTTACTACTCACTAAACTAACCAATCGAAGCATAGTTCAACTGTGCACAATGAATGTGCCAAAATCTACCTGTAATTCGGCAGTCCAATGCAAATCGACCATAGAGGCAACACACGTTTGGCTCCTGGCCTTAATAAGTTATAACCAAGCTACTAACTCTATTGCCCATTATCTACACAGCAGGAAACTCTGTATATCCTCTGTATATATTACTGCTAAAGGTATGTGGTTTTGCTTGCATAACTGAATATTATAACTATATTATCAATTTTAATCTTGACTATATTTTATATTGCTATATATTTTGTTTATGTTATTAGAACGTATGATGATCATGTAAGTAGGCATTTCATTAAACATTTCACCAAACATTTCACTATTTCACCAGATATTTCTCCAAATATTTCATCAGACAGTTCACCAAACATTTCATCAAACATTTCACCAGACATTTCACCAAACATTTTGCCAAACATTTCATCAGTTTCACCAGACATTTTATCAAATATTTCACCAAACATTTCATCAAACATTTCATCAAACAGTTCATCAAACATTTCACCAAACATTTCGCCAAACAATTCATCAAACATTTTGCCAAATATTTCATCAAGCATTTCAGCAAATATTTCACCAAACATTTCTTTAAACAGTTCATCAAACGTTCACAGAACATTTTGTGGCAGAGTAAATTTGCCTGTCCCTATTTCTAGACAATTGTTTTATAAATTGTTAAATTGTCAAAGTGACCCGACCTTGGGCACTCCTTATGATGGTATTTTTGGAAGTGTCAGAGTTGGAAGTAAACAACTCAAGTTGAGAATATGCTAGAAATTGCTGATGTAATGCAAACCAGTTCCAACTGGAGGAGTAGATTTTAGTATCCAATGGTTATGTTTAAGAGAATGAGACCAGCCGATGGAGTGAAATCAAAGTTTACATGCTGTAGAGAATTCTGTTCTCTGATCAATTTGAATTTGGAGTGGCAAGAAGTCTGGTCATGAAAAGTGGCCATTAGCTTAATAGTGAGTTAACTGACAGGTTGAGAGAGAATGGACTTAAAAATATTTCATGCATTTTTTTGTACTGATGTGCTATACTTGTGTTTTACATAGAGATGTATTATATGAGTAGACTATTATTTCTATAAATATGCTATACTTGTGTTTTACATAGAGATGTATTATATGAGTAGACTATTATTTCTATAAATATGCTATACTTGTGTTTTACATAGAGATGTATTATATGAGTAGACTATTATTTCTATAAATATGCTATACTTGTGTTTTACATAGAGATGTATTATATGAGTAGACTATTATTTCTATAAATATGCTATACTTGTGTTTTACATAGAGATGTATTATATGAGTAGACTGTTATTTCTATAAATATGCTATACTTGTGTTTTACATAGAGATGTATTATATGAGTAGACTATTATTTCTATAAATATGCTATACTTGTGTTTTACATAGAGATGTATTATGTGAGTAGACTATTATTTCTATAAATATGCTATACTTGTGTTTTACATAGAGATGTATTATGTGAGTAGACTATTATTTCTATAAATATGCTATACTTGTGTTTTACATAGAGATGTATTATGTGAGTAGACTATTATTTCTATAAATATGCTATACTTGTGTTTTACATAGAGATGTATTATGTGAGTAGACTATTATTTCTATAAATATGCTATACTTGTGTTTTACATAGAGATGTATTATGTGAGTAGACTATTATTTCTATAAATATGCTATACTTGTGTTTTACATAGAGATGTATTATGTGAGTAGACTATTATTTCTATAAATATGCTATACTTGTGTTTTACATAGAGATGTATTATGTGAGTAGACTATTATTTCTATAAATATGCTATACTTGTGTTTTACATAGAGATGTATTATGTGAGTAGACTATTATTTCTATAAATATGCTATACTTGTGTTTTACATAGAGATGTATTATGTGAGTAGACTATTATTTCTATAAATATGCTATACTTGTGTTTTACATAGAGATGTATTATGTGAGTAGACTATTTTACATAGAGATGTATTATGTGAGTAGACTATTATTTCTATAAATGTTTGAACTAAGATGCTCATAAATAGTCCTTGACATTGTTCTAGTGAAACCGCTCTTAAAAGTATAATGCTGTATTTATTATGCTGTGTTCGTGTATCGGGATAATAAATACTGTTGCAGGAAACAGTAAGCTGAGACTTGAATATACAAAATGGTTCATGTAGGTAAAACTGAAACATCAAGTTCAGTCAGCATTAAAAAGCATTAGTACATGTCCTCAAAACTGTAACAGAAATATAGTTGAAAAACGCACTTTCTCTGGTAGCCCACCATTACGGGAGCATCAATTTCTGGTTTTTGGACAACATTAGCACGCACACTCACACCCGCGTCATTCGTTTAAATTTTAAAATAAAAAAGATTACATTAATGCAATAATGAAGAGATCCATCCATTTATAATAACACCCCCACCCCCTCTTGAAATACAACCAAAAAATAATTACTGAAATAAACTTGCCTTATTCGTAAAATATCCACACTGCTGTACAAATCTTTGAAATGGCTGTTCTTTAAAATGTGATTGATCTGCAAAAAACAAATTCACGAAGTTTACAAAGGCATCATTTGCATTACACACACATACACGCACTCACGCATGCACGCACACACACACACACATTCACACACACACACACACACACACACACACACACACACACACACACACACACACACACACACACACACACATTAGTTTTTGATTATTTAATTACTCTTTAACTATTATCTAAAATGCACAAAAATGTCTAGCAACAGTTTTTGTCATTATTAAAAGTAGTTTTCTTTAATTGTTTTTAAAATGGGGAAAAAATTAAATTCCGCATAAATTTCATTTCCTGTCTAAATATACGTATTTTGCTTTCTCTTTACTGTACATATACTTTTTTGTTTTAAAAGTAATTGTAACACTATTCAATTAACTCGAAGATATAGACAGATAGGGGGGAAAAAAGTAAATTTTCGTAATGAAGGAAAATAAATCTTTAAATCGAAGGGCGCGTTGAAGGCACGGAGACAGATATTCGGCCAGAAAATATTTCCATACGGGAATTTGAGCTGCACAAGCGTTTCTCGCATGTGACCTGCTAAGCATATCACATTGAATTCGTGTCGTGACTTGTCACAAATCATCATTAGACTGGGACGGACACAAATAGAACGTCACTTTCGATTCCTACTGAGCAGGGGGGTGGGTGGGGTGGGGTGGCTTTGCAAACTGTGGGAATGCTGGCTGCACACGAAAGCAGGGTTCCTGTTACCATCGACTAGTCTGTCGCTACAGCCCGGAGATCAAGTAAATAGCAACAAATAAAATACAAGAAGAAACACGCATGCATACTAGCTAACATCAACATGCAAACTCACAAACACACACATGTACAAGCCTCATGGAGCTGTCGAAGTCAGCATGTCGGTTAATACTTGGCAGTTTAAAGTTCTCGGTTGGCTTTGAAAAGCGCTCGTGTGAACTAACGCTCACTTTATTTACAATAAATAGGAAGGCTGCATAAGGCGTATTTTTCACCTTAAACTTCTACGAATAAAAAAAAGTCATTAATTAACCGGGAGTGGACTGGAAGGGTAAAAGAACTTAAGTTAAATATATTCAATAAAACCTTAAACAAAATTTTCTCACTCGTGAGTGTGTGTGTGTGTGTGTGTGTGTGTGTGAGAGAGAGAGAGAGAGAGAGAGAGAGAGAGCGAGCGAGCTCAGAGGTGACTATTAATTAGAAAAGATTAAAGAAGCAAATAAAGAGTCAATAAAGTAACTGTAAAAAATGTGTAAAATAAAGTGTTTACAGTAACTTACACTCCCACACACAATCAAGCCTGAACAACATCACAGAAAGACACTCTACCCATAGAAATAATTCTCACTCCTAAACAGGCCTAAAAATCTTCAAAAACACGGCGACAAACTTTACTCAACGCCTCTCATTGTCACACTCTCTCAAATACCAACAAACCTGAAAATCCAAGGAAAAACTCTACTCACTGTCATTCACTCTCACTTGTCGACACAAATTTGAAACACAACTTCTCACATATCGTCATACACATCCTCACATACTGCCACAAACATTCTCACATGTGTATTGTGCATTGTGTATCGTCATATACACACATTCTCACATACTCTTACACACCAACAGGCCTGAAAGTCCAAAGAACAACTTTTCTTAACAGCCACTCTCATACATTCTCAAAACAAAGCCTACAGGGGTAAAAGTTCAAACAGGAACACGAACAACCTGGTACGCATTCCTCACAAATTAATCTCACCCACTCTCAAATATTCTTACGAATTCTCAACACACCCCTTCTCTCGCATTCACCCGTATTCTCTCGCAATCTCGCACATTCACCCGCTCTTGCACTTCCTGAAATGACTGAAAATATAAACTTCAGAGTGCAAAAATCTTTCTTGCTCATTCACCTACCGTGAACTGAAAAGACTGAAGTAGGATGCCATAGAAGCCACTTGAAGTGTCGTCATACTCCTTTCTATATATAGAAAATGGTCCATCTATTATCTTAAGGCTGCCTTGGATTTGTTGACATCTTATCACTGAATAAATAAAATAAGTAAAACAAAGCACTGATTATTTACGATACAAAGCACTAACTGTTTCGTTTGTGAACATAATTAGGTCAGTAGAGGAAAGAAATCAACGAAGGACGAAGAAGAAAAAATGTTTGAAAATAAGAAAAAAGAAAGAAGAAAGAAAGAATCAAGAAAGAAACGTAAGAAAACAGGGAAGAAGAGAAGGAAGAAAGAAAGGAAAAGAAAGAAAGAAAAAGGAAAAGAAAGAAAGAGAGAAAGAAACTGCGTGCAGATATAAGGAAGAAACAAAGACATTGTAAAAGAAAGGAAGAGAGAAAGAAAGCAAGCAAGAAAGAAACGATGTAAGGATACAAGGAAGAAAAGAAGGAAGAAACAAGTTAGTGAAAAGAAAGCACTTTAAAACTCAATGTGGGGGTGGAGGAGGGTGGAATCACAATGTAAAAAAAAAAAAATCGAACATCAACACAACACAAAAATATTCACAGAAACAAATGTATCTTGTAGTACATTTCTGTATGGGGAAGGTCAGACCACTGAGAATCAAGCACTATTCCCCACCCCACTCAACTGTTTTTGACATCCCCCGTGTTCATGATTGCATGATTACATGGCGTGCTTTATCTGCCCCTTTCTCTATGCGCGTGTAGGTTAGTACCCTGTCCATAACATACTAATATTCGTATGTGTGTACGCAGGCACACACACGCATTTCATAATACAATGTATTTTGAACTGCATACATTTATCACTCAAATTGGTATATTACTGATCTATAATAGAAGTCACGTGGCTGCCATCGACGTATGGTCGTTTTACGTTTTAATTTGAAGAGCTGAAGTTATATCTTGCAATGTTCAAAAATATAATTTGGTGCGGTTCAAATCTAAAAAGAAAAAATGCTAGGTATTTGAGATTGACAGTTAGAAATGTACATCTCTCTCTCTCTCTCTCTCTCTCTCTCTCTCTCTCTCTCTCTCTCTCTCTCTCTCTCTCTCTCTCTCTCTCTCTCTCTCTCTCTCTCTCTCTCTCTCTCTCCCCTGGCCGTAGTTACGTGCACAATATCTCCATAACTTCCTACAAGTAGTCAAACTCATGCACCTCTGTAAGTCATTTGATTCAAGTTCGTAGGTATCTCTTGGTCTTGTTCAGTTGTTGCCTCTCACCTCCCCAAAGGTCTAAACACCTCCTCAAACTCTGTACGTGAGTACTCAACAGAGGGCCACTAAGGACACTGAGTCATTATCTAATATGTAGAAGTGATGTGAAACTTTCTTGTAAAGTGAAATAGTAAAGACATGTTGCTTTACTGGCAGTTTGCGTGACTCTAGTGGATAAATACTTCAGTGCTCACATTAATTAAGTAAGAACAGCCTGGTTTCCTTAATTAAATTTCATCGTTAACAATATCGTCGTGAGTGAACAATGTTCGCAGCAATATATCTACAGACCGAAAACTGAAAACATAATAAGATTTTTTTTTTGATTTGCGGTTACCTAAAGTATTACTTTTCTCCACAGATCTTTAGCAAATCAAATTTGTGCAGCAGTACTATTTATTCTGTGGTGTAAGCAACAGAGACTAGTTTTTATGCACATTTCTTAAAAGAGAAATTAGGAAGTTAACATTTTATTCTTCTTATCCTGTATTAAAAAAGAAATTAGAATACATTTTAAAAATTGTTTATTTTAATGTTCAACATGCCGTTATGCTATGGGCTTGCATTTATCATAGGGGACAGGATTTTTATTACTATTAGTTTTATTAAATTGATGGTGCATAATCAGTTTAATTTTTGAGAGTATTTCTTGCCATGGCATCACACAAGTACAATATTGAGATGTTTGTATACCTGTATCCTGTAAAAAGTATCTTGAAATGAAAGGAAATGCATGCTCTTAATTACTTTATAATCGATATTATTTTATAAACAGCGGGACTTTCGCATGAATAAATTTAATGATCTTTCTACTGGAATTTATTTAACTTATACATTAGTAAACGCAAGCATTCCTTATAATAAGTTAATTATTTAATTAATTCTAGCCTATCGTAACTGAAAACAAGTTAGGTTTTCATTCCCACCCTAAACTTTTTTTCAAGATGAGCAGATAAGCGCATGCTTTAACCCACCCCTCTCCAAATTTTATTTTAAAAAAAATAATATAATTTTATCATCACATAAGCTTTTATTTTTGTAAAGCTTAGTACTTTTCCCTGATGTGCATACAGTAGTATTCATTACAAAGACTGAAAACGTTTAGTCTCAGGTAGTTTTGAAGCATTGCAAGGTGAGTGAACAGTGTTCATCGTAAGGAATGGTAGCCTTCAGTCTCAGGTTGCTGTGTTGCATGCTATGGTGAGTGAATAGTGCTCATCACATTCAGTCTCAGGTAGTTGTATGGAACGCCCTTGTATCTGTATGAAGATCGTGTATGAAAATTGCCATGTTAACGTCATTATTTGTATGGAACGCCTACTACTGGCGCTTAAAAGAGTTTATGGGTTTCTTGGTTTAAAGAAGTTATAGTAGGTGCCCGACAAGAATTCTGTACCAATGCCGTGCTGCTGGTCTAAGACTTTGGAACCTGGGCTAGCTCCCAACGGTTTCAATTTCATTTGTAGCGACAGGAACAGGTTCATTACTATATTTAAGCCTAAACATAATGCATACAGTTACATCTATAGCGATAGGAACAGGTCCATTACTATATTTAAGCCTAAACATAATTGCATACAGTTACATCTATAGCGATAGGAACAGGTCCATTACTATATTTAAGCCTAAACATAATTGCGTACAGTTACATCTATAGCGACAGGAATTGGATCTCAACTGAAATTAAGCCGAAATATTATATGTGTTCGGTTATATTTGTAAAGACAGAAACCGGACAACAGCTGTAGTTAAGCCTCAGTAATACCTCTGTGTTCAGCTATATTTATAAACGAAACTGACTATTCCTTTAGTTGAACCTCGTATGTTCACTTATATTTGTAAGTTATAATTGCGCCTTTGTTATAGGTAAGCCCAAAATAATTTGTGTTCAGTTACTTTTGTAGTCACAGAAATTAGTCCATTGCTGTAGCTAAGAAAAATATGATCTGTGTTCATTTATATTTGGATAGACAGAAAAAGACCATTGCTTTAGCTAAGCCTAATTTTTTCTTTACGTTGTCTTCTTGGCCCACATGATCTAACGAATAAAAAAAATTGCTACAGTTACATTCGTAAGTGTAACTTGAAACTGGATCACAGGTGAAGCAAAACCTAACTATTATTATCAGTGCTCAGATGTAAAGACTGAAACTAACCATTGCTTTAGCTAATTTTTAGTAATATCTCTGTGATCAGTTAATATTTATAACGACTGAAACTGACCTAAGCCTATATATATAATTATCTGTGTTCACTTACACTTTATAGTTGTAGGGCCATTGCTTCAGCATAATCTTCGTTTAGATAATTCAAATGAAATCTCGTCGTTGTAAACATACTGCACTATACCATGTTGGAGAAAATTTAATTGTTTTGTGGTGTCTGCGCTAGAACACGTGTCACAACCCCCCCCCCCCATACATATCATCCGTTTTTAGGCAAAATATATCAAAAACTAGTCTTTGAATTCTCAGGTTTGTATAATAGCATTAGTCACAACCGGAAGTTATTGAAATAAGGAATTTGCCTAGACTGAAGTATTTAGAGCTTCATAAAGGGGTCTAGACTGAAGTATTTAGAGCTTCAAAAAGGGGTCTAGACTGAAGTATTTAGAGCGTCATAAAGGGGTCTAGACTGAAGTATTTAGAGCTTCATAAAGGGGTCTAGACTGAAGTATTTAGAGCGTCATAAAGGGGTCTAGACTGAAGTATTTAGAGCGTCATAAAGGGGTCTAGACTGAAGTATTTAGAGCTTCATAAAGGGGTCTAGACTGAAGTATTTAGAGCTTCATAAAGGGGTCTAGACTGAAGTATTTAGAGCGTCATAAAGGGGTCTAGACTGAAGTATTTAGAGCGTCATAAAGGGGTCTAGACTGAAGTATTTAGAGCGTCATAAAGGGGTCTAGACTGAAGTATTTAGAGCGTCATAAAGGGGTCTAGACTGAAGTATTTAGAGCGTCATAAAGGGGTCTCATAACTTGGAGAAAGGGATGTACTGGTGATCGAGATTGAAATTATAAATAATATTAAATTATTAATTTAATTAATAAAATATGTATATCTGTAAACGCACGCGCAACTATACACACTTTCAAACACATACACACATACATATATACAGATACACACATGTATGTATATGAAGTGCGAGTATGAGAATAAGAGATCTTCACAGAGAGGAGAGACAAATAGAGATACAGAAAGAGAGGAGAGACAAATAGAGATACAGAAAGAGAGGAGAGACAAATAGAGATACAGACAGAGAGGAGAGACAAATAGAGATACAGACAGAGAGGAGAGACAAATAGAGATACAGAAAGAGAGGAGAGACAAATAGAGATACAGACAGAGAGGAGAGACAAATAGAGATACAGACAGAGAGGAGAGACAAATAGAGATACAGAAAAAGAGGAGAGACAAATAGAGATACAGACAGAGAGGAGAGACAAATAGAGATACAGACAGAGGAGAGAGTATAAACGGGAGAAAAAAGAGAGATAACGGGAAAGAAATACAGAATGACATACAAGCATATACACGCACGCACACGCACATCCCCCACACACACTTACCAGGTGAAGTTGTGCGTATTGATGAGTCTGAGTCATCTGCACACAAAATAGAAATGCACACGTGAATTAAAATAATATTACCACAATCTGCTTACACATGCACACATAAACCATACTTATAATTTATTTTCGGCCAGTAGTAGAAGCAATATTTTTTTCTAAACGTACCCCTTCCCACCTTATAAATTTTCTTTCTATTTGCAGGTAATACACGTTGCGTCTATGTGGATGAGCAAGATGAGCCGAGATCGATGGCTCATGCCGTGGGCAGAGTAAGAGCATAAGAGGATTAACACTAGATGTATTTTTGTTACTCAGCACTTCTGCAACATGAACAGTCCTCTGCGAGCATGTTTATCAGCCATTAATTAATTCGAGCTTAATCAATTTCCACCAGAAATTCAATAATCATCCTCTAGCATCACTGATTCTCTCTCTTTCTCTCTTTCTCCATCTCTCATATAAATAAAAACATAATTATGAACTTCGGCACTATTACATCCATAACCTGCCTAAACCAACATTGCATACATTCAAAACAAAGTGTCAATATTTACAAGCAACACGATTGTCTGAATTATATAAAGTACACATTCAAAACAAAGCGTCACTATTTACACGCAACTGTCAGAATTATATAAAGTACACATACAGGGATACATGCTGGTGAGTTGGAACTTACTCTCATACACACTGGTAAATTCGTACGCGCTCTCGTGCACATTTATTATTTATGTTCATACTAAATATGTTCATCACAAAACCCTAGCATAGGAAACCCCTCGTAACACCTCAAGATTTTGCTGTTTATAGCTGAATGAATTCTACTGTGGAATTAAATTTAATCTCAAAATTTTGATGAAAGTTAGCATTCTGAATGAAAAGCGTGCAATATAATTTCTGGGAGATTGGAGAAGACATCAACCATTTCTTTTCGATTTTGCAGTTCATTATAAAGTACGACTGCAGAAACCTCTATCAACCAAAAATCAGTCGGCAAGATCCAAGTGGATGACTCCAAGACTATATAATTGGCTTCATATTGCCAGCTAGCGAACAGCGATTGTATTTTGGAACTGGAATGTTTTTTGATTTGCATATAATCTATCACTATCTATCTATCTATCTATCTATCTATCTATCTATCTATCTATCTATCTATCTATCTATCTATCTATCTATCTATCTATCTATCTATCTCTCTCTCTCTCTCTCTCTCTCTCTATCTATCTATCTATTTCGTTGCGTGTCTCCATGCCCGACTCTATAGACAAGCACGCTCACACACACATACTCATAAAAGTTCAAAAATAGTATACAAATGACTTTTGACACAATCTAGAAAAGCATGACTGGCTGGGACAGATTTTCACTGCTTGTATTGCGTGCTCTTCTTGTGTTTTGAAAGGTCAGCAACAGGCGCCAAGACACAGAACGTTTCATTATTTGAAAGGTCAGCAACAGGTGCCAAGACACAGAACGTTTCATTATTTGAAAGGTCAGCAACAGGTGCCAAGACACGGAACGTTTCATTATTTGAAAGGTCAGCAACAGGTGCCAAGACACGGAACGTTTCATTATTTGAAAGGTCAGCAACAGGTCCAAGACACAGAACGTTTCATTATTTGAAAGGTCAGCAACAGGTGCCAAGACACGGAACGTTTCATTATTTGCGCAATCCATTACATAAATACTTGACAGATTATAAAATGCTTGTATTTCCAATGCTTCTCTAGAGACACCATCAAATCAAAATATTATATCTTATAGAGGAGTTTAACATTTCCCACCGAGGGAGTAGTTGTCTTTACCGTAGACTGATGTTGCTGTCGCGTGTCAAAATAAATGGCTGCTCTTCGAGAGACTATGCAATGACACTTCCTGTACCATGCTGCAAAATCTATGGCGGCACGTCACAAACGCTACCAAACAAAATTTCCAAATAAATCCATGTACAAGTAGTACTGGAGGTTCGCAAGCCCGTCTACGACTTGAGCACCCGGTAGAAGAGGACAGAAAACATCAATCGGCTAATCAATCCATTCAAGACATATAAAGGGCAGTTGTCTGTGTAAACGGGTGGACGAGGCAGCCATGTAGCAGGGACGTTTGAATGATGCAGAGTATCATGCAGTCTGGGTGCTGGCTGTGCTGCAAATGTCCACAAAGCGATCCTTGTAAACTTCTGCATCTGGGTGTTTGTTACTTTTCCTTTGTCCTTGAAATTTTAATTCAAGATGCTAGCGTTTGAACTCAGTCTTCATGTAGCTTCCTGTATGAGATCTGGTTATTTGCCTGCACAATCTCATCTGGGTAGTGCTATTGAAATAGTTGTATCTGGGTAGTACTAATGAAATGGTTGTATCTTGGTAGTGCTATTGAAATGGTTGTATCTGGGTAGTACTAATGAAATGGTTGTATCTGGGTAGTGCTATTGAAATGGTTGTATCTGGGTAGTGCTATTGAAATGGTTGTATCTGGGTAGTGCTATTGAGATGGTTGTATCTGGGTAGTGCTATTGAGATGGTTGTATCTGGGTAGTGCTATTGAAATGGTTGTATCTGGGTAGTACTAATGAAATGGTTGTATCCGGGTAGTGCTGTTGAGATGGTTGTATCTGGGTAGTGCTATTGAGATGGTTGTATCTGGGTAGTGCTATTGAGATGGTTGTATCTGGGTAGTGCTATTGAAATGGTTGTATCTGGGTAGTGCTATTGAGATGGTTGTATCTGGGTAGTGCTATTGAAGTGGTTGTATCTGGGTAGTGCTATTAAACTTGTTGCTTCTGGTTACTTCTATTAAACCAGCTTCTTCTGGATAGTGCTATTAAACCCGTTCCTTCTGGAAAGCACTATTAAACATGTGCTAATTAGTGTCTGATGTCCAGCAAGGGCAAACTTTCCACTTATCCACTTATCGGTATTGTAACTCAAGGAAAAACACACCGAGCTATAGTTTAAAAAAAATGTGGATTGGTGGGTGAAGTTGTATTTTAAAATGTAATATCCACCCCGACTATATAGTAATTGGAAGCAAAGCAACTCATCAGCAAAGTGCACCATCGGTTGTAATGCACAGAACAGATGCAGGACTTGTAATGGCTTCCTGCAATACGCCTGGCAGAGAACCAGCGTCTAATTTGTGTGTTTGTTAAATAAGCAGAGTGACGTATTCGTGGATGACGAAGCGCTGACGTCAAGGTATCTTTGCCAGCTTGCCACGTGGAACGCTCTTGTCTTCGTCGTTTCATTCACTTACCACTTGTATTTGTCAATTAAAAAAAAACACTGATGACTGGCGCGCTGCATTACTAACTGGTGGGAAAGATAATGAGCTCATTTTAATGCACAGAGGAGGTCGCAAGTTTCCAGTTACGTAACTGCTAGACCGCCATTTTTTTCTCTCTCTGAGCATTACGCGTCGACCATAGAAACAGTAGGTGTCCACAGGACAGTTTAGGTCATCGTGACCTCTTTTGCTTTTTTCGATCAGATTTCATTCAGAAGAAAGCGAATGTATTCTTATAAAAATTCTTTGCGCGTTGTTTGTCTTTGTTTTTAATTTAAAATTTCTTCTTCATGTTTCTCTATTTTATGTCTTGCAATTAAATTGATAGACAAGAGGTGGGCGTAATGTTGACATTTCAAACATTATTTCAAGACCATCTTAGTATAAACCAACCATCTTTATCTAAGTACGACCATTTTTTTAAAAAAAGAACGAATGCTGGCAAACATAATTTCAAGATCATCTTAGTATAAACCAACCATCTTTATCTAAGTACGACCATTTTAAAAAAAAAGAATGAATGCTGGCAAACGTTATTTCAAGATCATCATAGTATAAATCAATTCTCAACTCTCACTTAACTAAGAACGACCAGATTAAAAAAAAAATAGAAAGCTGGCAAACATTATTTCAAGATCATCATAGTATAAATCAATTCTCAACTATCACTTATCTAAGAACGATTTTTTAAATTAAAGAATGAAAGTTAGCAAAAGATTTTAATAGTCCCCTTCCCGCTCGTCTCCTTCCTTCCGTGAATTTAGAAAGAAAATTTAGTTATGACAATAAAAATTAACTAGGTAATTTTTGTTGTTGTTTTTAAATAAATTTGAATAAAAAAAAAAGAAAATCACAATTCTTCTGATTTCGACATTTTAAACTACCACATCACCTAACTAATTTCCGTTATAAACAAAACCTTATATCACCGCCATCCCTCTTGTTAAACACAAAACAGAAATCGTCTAGTTCTTAACCACCAAACAACAGGCACCGTCTAGTCCTTAAACACAAAACAGAAATCGTCTACTTCTTAACCACAAAACAACAGGCACCGTCTAGTCCTTAACCACCAAACAACAGGCACCGTCTAGTCCTTAACCACCAAACAACAGGCACCGTCTAGTCCTTAACCACCAAACAACAGGCACCGTCTAGTCCTTAACCACCAAACAACAGACACCGTCTAGTCCTTAAACAGAAAACAGTAGGCATCGTTTCATCCTCCAACACAAAGCAACAGTCATAGTCTAGTTCTCTTTTTTTAAAATAAAGAATAGTACACCAACACACAGAATTCTTGTGAACGTAAATACAAAGGCATTGACTTTCTTCTTAGAAAATACAACGGCACATCATCATCTTGTAATTAACAGAACATAAAGTCATGGCCCACTCTCTTATAAATAACAGAGCCTAAAGTCATGGCCTACTCTCTTATAAATAATAGAGCATAAAGTAACGGCCCACTCTCTTATAAATAACAGAGCATAAAGTAACGGCCCACTATCTTATAAATAATAGAGCACAAAACCATGGCCCACTCTCTTATAAATAACAGAGCACAAAACCATGGCCCACTCTCTTGTAAATAACAGAGCATAAAGTAACGGCCCACTATCTTATAAATAATAGAGCACAAAACCATGGCACACTCTCTTATAAATAACAGAGCATAAAGTCATGGCCCACTCTCTTGTGAATAACAGAGTATAAAGTCACCGCTCAAGAATGAGTACTGCACAATTGTTTCACAAACTCTCCAGCAAAGCTATGTCGCTCTAAGGCAAATATTTTTTTAAGGGGAGGAAGGGGACGTTGACTATTTTAAATTTATTGGCAGTTTTCATTCTCTAGATAATTGGAAGTTGAGGGCTGGTTTGGAAATAATGTTTGGAACATCAACATTAGGCCCACCTCCTCAGTCTAACAAGTCTGATGGCATCTCTGCTCAGGCAGTAAGTGGTTAAAATAAACTTACTGAAAACTGAACAGCAAATGCAAGATAAAAGGAATAATTGTGAACAATGTGGCCAAACCTTATTTAGACGCACAGCTGCAAATCAGATTTTTGTGTCTTTTTTTCTTTTTTGTGTCTAATTAATATAACGGCCATCAATAGCGCTGTGACACTCTCGCCTCATCAACGGTGTGAGACGATTTTAGACATGGACTGTAGTTCCTGGTTCTGTGGTGGCGACAGATGAACTGAAATATTCGATATCTGTACGTGACCGGCACTCAATAGTTAATGCCCTTTGGAATTACCAGTTTGATGGATGATGTTAGTTCAAGTTACGGTTTGATGGCATATCTCCTCAGTTAAAGACGTTATTTGAAATAAATACATATTTTTATTCTCACCACACACATCAATGTGACTTTAGGAATCCTAGTCCAGCGAGTGCTATATTCCAAGTTAAGACAAAAAGAGAGTATTCGTATCTTCAAGGCGTCTAAGCATTATATTTCATCATCATCATCATCATCACCACCACCACCATAATCATTACACCACCACCACCATAATCATTACACCACCACCACCATTATCATCATCATCATCATCACCCTATCGTCGTTGCTGTCATCACCACCAACATTTAAAAATATTATTTTTATTATTATTATATTTTCGCAAAATCGGGAATGTGCTGTCAAAACACTTCAGAAAATTATTGCCTACGTTCTGCACTTTATAAAGTCAGAACGTTTCAAGGCGTGTGAATCGTCAAACTTCCTTACGAAGCTCGCACTACGGTGTACAGCCGGAAATGCCAAACAATTGCGTCAATTAAGGATGTCAATGCGTCAGAGCTTGTTTGAGCGATTAGTGAATCGAATGAATGAGTTTTTTGTGGTGTTGTTTACAGAGTGGAAAGAAAAGTGAACGGGGCAGAACCCACGAACTATTTAGTTTAAGATCCCCCCACCTCTACATCTTCTCTTCTCCACCACCACCACCACCAAAAAAAAAAAAAGAAATACCGACAGCGAGGAATGAAGCACAGTTATTCCACATGGCTCGATTATGACAGCCAAATAACTGTCAATGCCAGTGGCAATAACAGTAAATGTAGGTAGTTGTAACAGTATATGTCAGTGGCAGTACAGTGAATGTCAGTGGCAATAACAATAAATATCAGTAGCAGTAACAGTGAATGCCAGTGAAAATAACAGTAAATATCAGTAGCAATAACAGTGAATGTCGATGGTACTAACAGTAAATTTGAGTGACAATAGCAGTAAATATCAGTGGCAGTAATAGTAAAGGTCAGTGGCAGGAAGAGTGAATGTCAGAGGCATTAACAGTAAACGTCAGTGGCAATAACAGTAAACGTCAGTGACGAGTAAAGCTAGCCATTGACAACATACATTGATGCTGGGATTTGAGCAACGTAGACAGCAAGTTTCCTTGGACAAATTCAGTAAAAGGAAATTTATAACTCAATATATAATCTGACACATTTTAAAAACAATTCACCAGAATTAATTATTGCAGCAGCTGGAACATTAATTAATCTGGATTTGTGCAATATGAAAGCGATTGCCCACCACCACCATCTCATTTTCGCAGATTGAACCGAATAGCTCACTACATCAACACCATTTTCTGTTTCTAAAGTTGAACCGAATAGCTCAATACATCAACACCGTTTTCTGTTTCTAAAGTTGAACCGAACAGCTCACTACATCAACAACGTTTTCTGTTTCTAAAGTTAAATTAAAATTTGTAAAATGACTATCCTATTGCATCACAAATGAATACATTTGCACATTCCGAAAACAAATGTCACCCAAAAATAAAAGGAAATTGACTTTGTATATAATATACCTTTTATCATTCATCACCCTAACATCTTTAAATGCACTTGATCTCCACTCACTTCCGATCTTATGGACGGCGGTTGAAAAGGGATAATATTATATGTTGCAATGTTCTTTTATACTCTGCAGGACTTTCTGACGTCACACATTTAAAATACTAGAGGTCATGGCAGCGTACAAAACTCTGCTGTCACACGTTAAAAGTACCAGGGGTCACGGCAGTGCCCAAAGCTTTGACGTAACATGTTTGTAAGTATCTCATGTTAAGTAAATGCACAAATCTCTGACATCACACGTTAATAAGTAATTCTGTTACGACCCCCGACTACGGATAGAAAGTGCATCTGAATGACCCCGATATTAATACACATAACCTACAATACAGACAATATAAACACATAATTATCAAGACACTGAAGATATATAGGCCGAATGTACAGTACAAGCACTTCAAGGCACAACGGGCTATAAGATGTAAATACATTTCAAACAATTATAGAGAGATAAAAGCTTCATTGAACATACAGTAGATACAAATATCAACATTTGGAAGGTTCTGGGATGAATCGACAGTACGAAGACATATTAAGATACAGAAGGTTCTATAGAGTATAGCATAGAACATAGCATAAAAACAACAAGTGGTTCTAGAAGGTTCTATAGAGTGAACATAGCATAAAAACAACAAGAGGTTCTAGAAGGTTCTAGAATGCATAGACAGTACACACATACCCACATATAAAAATGGGTTCTAACTGTCATTACTGACACATATCAAGTACGACATGTTCTACGCTGAACACACTTTACACCTACACATTAAGTACATGCTTTACCAAGAACGGAATGTACAATTACATTTTAAGTACAAAATGTTCTGCGCTGAACAGATAGTACAAACACGTATCAATATACAAAAGGTTCTACGCTCAACAAACTGTACAAACACGCATCAATTTACAAAAAGATTTTACTTTGAGCAAACAAAGAGGGTGATACAGTAGAGACAGGGGGGGTGATGCATGAATTATACAGACAGTACCCATACATATCAACAGACAGAGGATTATACAGACGCAGTATTGGACAGAGGAAAGAGAAGTTACAAAGCCGATTAGACATTTCCAAATAGATAGGCGCAAGACTGAAATCACAAAGCTTAATTAGTCAGTGCCAAATAGGCAGGCTAGAGACTAAGTTAAAAAAGCTGATTAGACACTTCCAAAAGGACAGGAAAAGACTAGACACAAAGCAAAGCCGATACCATACAATGACAGGCGAAAGTCTGAAGTACAAAGTTAATTATACGTTTATTAAAGAGATATAATAGAAAGCCAGAAAATTAGAAAATATTTTCTAAATGGAAAGTAATGTATGATACATAGTCGAACACATACGTACAGACACACATCGTCAGTAATGTATCTCTCGAAGGGATAATAGAAATACAGACAAACCATATCTTGTAAACATCTTTTTCAAACATCCTTTACTGTACACAGCACTATTATAACAATAGTCGGAAATTAAGAGTGTGCAAAGAGTCTCTAGACATTACTGAGTAACTGTTGTTGAAATCTGTTGCCCTCCAGGCTTTATAATGATTTATAACAAGTAGCCGAGGCATTTAAGACTGAATTGTATCCAGCTACTATTTAAATCGCACTGTACACATATGTATGTAGAACATCTTTAACTCACTGCTCACATATGTATGAAGAGCATCTTTAACTCACTGCTCACATATGTATGAAGAGCATCTTTAACTAACTGCTCACATATGTATGAAGAGCATCTTTAACTCACTGTACACGTATCTGAAAAGGACTCAATTCATTTGTTTATAAAACCAACACAAAACCAGCTACAAAGCATATTACTGGCATACCATGAAACACAATTATAAATATCTCTAGGGCATTTACATCCAGGAAAACACATGAAAAACACAATAATAGTGACTAAAAGAACTTTTTTCGCTTTCTAAAAGACACACATGCACACACACAAAACCCGAAAAGAAAATGAAAATCACATAACACACATACACACATCCATACCCACCCACCCACATGCATGCATGCAAACACCAACCGAATGAACTGTACTGAAAGAAGAATAAAACGTTGGTAACATATCAGAGAAATCAAAAATATTTTAATATAATTACTTTCAAAGTGCTGGATGGTGGTGGTGATGGTGGTGGTGGTGGTGTGTGTGTGTATGTGTGAATTCTGGTAACATCTATGCTAGGAATTCTAATCTTCTTCCCGGAAGATTCTCGGTTAACCTAACAAGATGTAGGGCAGACTTTTGTGGACCGATCCTAGAAGTATTGCAGTGCCAGACCAATCTGAGACAAATGCGTCACATTTTCACAGTGTCAAAAACCAGTCTAACACCTACTCACGTCAAGTACGGGCCGGCGTATTAGAAATTAGGAGTATATTCATAATATCAGCCACCCCGCCAAGAAAGTCTATCATATCTGAAAAGCTGTTTCTTTCACGTCATTTTAATCGGAATGTCTAGATTTTAAAAAATACAACCCAAGTTGGAACAGATGTTCTGGAATAGATCGCAGTAATCGTCTTTAAATTAGAGAAATTTAAGAAATCTAATGAAATGCATTTGTGATCTTAATTACCTACCAAAATCCATATAAAATAACGTTTATCTCAAGGGCAAAATAAGCATAATGGAACTTTATTACACTTTTAAAACAGGGGACCAGTCCACCACGCGAGAATGTTCGTTAATTCGACGAATGACAGAAAAGGCGAACTGAGGGTGTGTGTGTAATTCTCAAGGGATCGACATTTCTAGATACATGCCTCGTAAATGACGTCAATGGATTGTAAAACAAGAGATATCTGACCGTTCCATGGAGCCGCAGACAAGACTTGAATGCCGACAGGCCATCGAAGAATTGGCTGACATAATTACTGGAATTGGTGTGAAATGAGAAAATGTCTTACACTGTCGCCATTGCAGTCGACACTATGCGGCACTCCGCCTCAGACCTCGCACTCTGGGATTACGTCACGAGGTTGTCCCCAGGCAGACGCTAATGTGAAGTTCGCATGAAACAGTTTATTACCTTTGAATTTATTCAAAGCATTGAGGATTATTTATAATGAGACAATATCGGTGCTTCAGTTGCAACTCCCCACCTCGTTAATGTAGGAAATAAAATCACACAAGCTTAAAAATTAGAGTTCCACAAAACAGTTTATGGAATTTTAAATTAAATTTTTAAAAGTTTGATTTCTATTTTAATTTTGCTGTCCTAGTAATAAAGATGTTAGAAATGATCAAGTACCTGCTACTCAGTTACAAATGTACAAACAAGTACAGTGGGTGGGTATGGATTTGTGTATGTGTGTTATGTGATTTTCATTTTCTTTTCGGGTTTTGTGTGTATGCATGTGTGTCTTTTAGAAAGCGAAAAAAAAAAAGGCTTCATTCTAGTGACAGGTGATACGTACCTTGAAATCACTAAGAAGATATATTGTAGTTTATGTTAGTAGCTAACTTGTTTGTTTGAGAGAACAACTACTTCCAAGATTTCTGCAATATATGATTGATTAGAGAATATGTGATAGTTTACCATGTTATTAGTCAAGAATGGACGGTTTTTTTTATAAAAGCGTTTCAAAATAACTTTTTTAAAACATGCGTCAATGATGTTTTTTTTAAAAGGGGTTCTACAATAACTTTATTAAAACATTAATTAATGGTGGGCGTTTTCGTTACGGGGTTCTACAATAACTTTATTAAAACATTAGTTAATGGTGGGCGTTTTCGTTAAGGGGTTCTACAATAACTTTATTAAAACATTAGTTAATGGTGGGCGTTTTCGTTAAGGGGTTCTACAATAACTTTATTAAAACATTAGTTAATGGTGGGCGTTTTCGTTAAGGGGTTCTACAATAACTTTATTAAAACATTTTTTGTGAGTGTTCGTGCATAGCATCCAGCCAGTCAATAAAAACAAAATCAGCAATATTTTCAAAGCTGACGATAGAGAAAGACATTTTAAAATAATCAACAGATAAGCGCTAAGTATTTTCTTAACTGTAATCTAGAGTTTGATGTGAAAAAGGAATGGGGGCGCGCAGACATTTAATTGCTCGTCACTTAAACGCAGACAGATAACCGCAGAGACAGTTAGGGGGAGGGGGTTAGGGTTAGTTTAAGCGACTGCGATTACATGTCTATAAATCCTCTACTACAAGTTGTCTGAAAATTATCTGTACAACATTGATACTAAATGAAATATGTAAACTAACACACATAAAATTAAAAATTAAGGGAATTTAGAAACAGAAAATCCCCAAAAAATATTTTAAAAAATGTAAGTAACGTTTGGGCATGTGTATGAGATTTTGTTTGAATAAACTATCCAAAACACTTCATTTTCTCCAGTGGATGAGGGGAGAAATGAAGATCAGGAGAAAAATTACTAAAACTTGGTATTCAAAACACGTATAGTGAGTGTTTCTGAAAAAATGGGACAATCCCAGCTTTTCTACACCCCCTTATTGAACAAACAAAAGTTATAAAGATAGTTTTCGGACACCCTGTAGAACTACAACGGACAGCATAATTAGTGAACGACGGACTGTGCTCACGAACTCTGAGTAGGCGGCAAATTGACATCCTCCACACTCTCTAGACAAGTCGATGTGGAGTCGAAGTCCTCAGCTTAATACTTCAACCAAAACCTTCCGGCAACAGCGAAACACAGAAGAAGTCAGCAGCGCTTGGCTGCTCAAGAGGAGTTATTTATGTAAGCACTGATTGGAGACAAGAAGTGCGAATCTCGTGAAGTCAATAGCAAGGTGCACCACGTGGCATGATCAGACTAACAAATAATTATTCGATGTACGACACGATTGCAGGCCAGGACTGACAATGTGTGGGGTCGGATCGCCGAGAATGGCAGTGCCAAATGAAGTAATCAAGCAGGACAGACCTGTCTGCCGTTCCTGTGTTCAGATAATTCAGACATAGGACAACTGAGTAACATAAATATTGTTGCTTTCACGTGGTTAATGAACACACTTAACCGATCAACAATGTTAATATTTATCAATGACAGCAGCAGCATAATGGTGATAACGATGATGATGATATTAATAAAAATTGATAACAAGAAAAGTTTGAACAACAGCAATTATAATAACAACAATAACACTTATAATAAAATGCTACTACTATTACTAATAATAACAACGTCGGCAACAATGCCATACTCATCATCTAAAAAATACTATTTGTCACTAAAACTGTCAGCAATAACGTCATCATCAACATCACAACAACAACAACCTACTACTAAACACTACTACTGTTACCAATTAAAACTACATCATTTATAATACTTACAACAGTTGCAATTAAACACTACTATTATTACCAATTAAAACTACATCATTTATAATACTTACAACAGTTGCAATTAAACACTACTATTATTACCAATTAAAACTACATCATTTATAATACTTACAACAGTTGCAATTAAACACTACTATTATTACCAATTAAAACTACATCATTTATAATACTTACAACAGTTGCAATTAAACACTACTATTATTACCAATTAAAACTACATCATTTATAATAATTACAACAGTTGCAATTAAACACTACTATTGTTACCAATTAAAACTACATCATTTATAGGGCCTAATACTTACAACAGTTGCAATTAAACACTACTTCTCTTAACTATATCAACGACAGCAACTATATCATAATCAACCCAATAACAACATTACAATAACAATAAAAATAATAGCGATGATTATAATGATGATGATGAAAGGGGAGAGAGAAGGCGTTGTAGTGGACAATTACCTGTAATGATGACGGATTTAAACTTTAGAGGCTACAGGCTACAGGTGAATGGAGGCGTTTCATAGCTGTATAAAGGTACAATTCCAATTGTAATAGTATAGTCATTTGTACGATTTCAGCTTCAATTTTAATTGCTCACCACATTTTCACATGTTCCAGCATAAAAATGTCTCAAAAACTATTTCCGCATTAATGTCCCATTCTGTCAGCGAACCAATTCAAAAGTGTGGTCATAGATAGGATTCTGCAGAGTCAGGATGACAACTAATAGGTGTATGTCTAAAATTAATGATTTCATCATCCAGACAGAACACATCTGGAAGCCCAAATGAAGTCAATTTCATCATTCTGATAGAACACATCAGGTTGCCCAAATGAAGTCAATTTCATCATCCAGACCAAACACATCTGGTTACCCAAATGAAGTCAATTTCATCATCCAGACCAAACACATCTGGTTGCCCAAATGAAGTCATTTTCAACATCCAGACAGAACACATCTCGTTGCCCAAATGAAATCGCTTTCATCATCCAGACAGAACTCACTGGTTGCCCAAATGAAGTCAATTTCATCACCCAATAATTTATAATTGTTTGAGGCTACCTAAAATTTAAAACTGAATGAATCAATCATCTAAAAATAGCCAATCAATCAATCAATCAATCAATCAATCAATCAATCAATCAATCAATCAATCAATCAATCAATCAATCAATCAATCAATCAATCAATCAATCAATCATCGAAATAACCACCATCCTTTCCATCACTGGGTTATCGAGCGACACAAAATGCTTATTAAAGATAACTGATAAATTCGGAAAGTAAAGGACTGACAAAATGACATTTCGTTCATTAAATCTTTACAAGTTTATTTTACTTATTAAGAAACTATTCACAAATTCTTGTTAGTTGAAATGATTCATTATTTTAAAAACCTATCATCTCTTTGGATAACATCGCAGCTGCAACGTGTGTTTACAGTACTCTTGGCATTTGTTTTGGATACAGCTGCTTTTAATTTTCAGGCAGTTAAAAGGCAAATTGATTTTGATTTTAAGAAAATGTCTGAACGTCTACTACAAAAATTCAGAAACGTCATTACTCATTAAAATACAATTTAAAATGTGAATAAACAAGTTTGACTTCGTCGTGCTTTAAAAATACAACAACAAAAAATTCAATTTAAATACACGACACAAACATTTATGAAATAAAATCAGCACGATTTCTCAAGATGAAGTCGTAAGCTCAAGAAGTGAAGGGAAAAAAAACAACTCAAGCAGGACATTAAACATGTTTTGTCCTATTTAAAAGATTGAACCATTCGTTCTATATTTAGAATGCAATTTCTTTTAACTGACTTTTATTAAAGTGCAAAGTTTCTCCTCATCTGTTACTCACTGCGGTCCGATATTACGTTCACAAGCCGGAAGCCGTTAAACCCTCCGTAAAGCGAACGCCATTCTACGCTTACGGTTTCTAATCGTGCCGTGCGCAAGGGCCGTTATCTATCCTAATAGTCTCTCCTTCTCACAGTTGCTCTAAACAGTGTGGCTCCATTACCTTTTGACGCCGCTCTATTACCTCGGCAACAGCACGTGTTCATTATTTCGTTGTATGAAACTCGACTGCTTTTTGTGGTATGAAACTCGACTGCTTTTTGTGGTATGAAACTCGACTGCTTTTTGTGGTATGAAACTCGACTACTTTTTGTCGTATGACACTCGACTGTTTTTCGAACCGCTCTCTCTCTCTCTCCTTCTCTCTCTCGCTCCCCCCTCCAACCTTATATCTGAGATAAGACCTTACACTCTAATGGAAACGTATTTCATTGACTCTAATCAATCATTTTATTCCTTTCGAGTACTTCTTGTTTGTAAAACTTTAAATCAAAATATGCAACACCTAAATCTGTCTACTTGAGACTGTGGTTTGGTGCAAAATATGCAACATCAAAATCTGTGTCTACTTGAAGCTGTGGTTTGGTGCAAAATATGCAACACCTAGATCTGTGTCTAGCAACACCTAAATCTGTGTCTAATTGAAAAAAAAAAAAAAAAGAAAGAAAAGTAAATTATGACCGATTTTTATAGGGGTGGCAAGTGTACTAAAACATTTCCTAATAGACCTGACTCGCCTCGGCTCTCACGCACGGAACAATCAAACATTTTTAGGACGTTTTCTTGTAATGCAGCACAGTTGTAGAAAGTTTAGACTTACAGGTTTCATCAAGCGTGTTCTGCGAAGTTAATGTGTGCAGTGCCGAGGTAGTTATTGCTGGGAATAAGATGAGAGGGCGCGAGAAACTACATGTAGTTCGAAAATCCATCAGTATGGCTTTGCTGACGACATCAAGCGTAATGTAGGTTGTCACATTTCGTCCCTATCCGCCATACGTCATAAACACGTACCTAAATTCCCAGGCGGTCTGGATGGCTTCATTTGGAAGACTAAATTTGTACACGTGAGGTCATCAGCGTACATCTGGGCAAGACATCGGGTGACAATTTATGATGCGAGAGCGGCTCAAAATGAAAAAGTAGGATAATTGATCTGGGAACAAAAAGCTTCAGGAACAATGAAAAAAGATATCACAGTCGGGAATGCTGTCTGAGTTTTGGCAGATGAGTTTTTTAGCCTTACTTCAAGCGATACAAAATCGTGAGGACCAAGGAAAGAAAACCACAGAGATACGCTGTAAGCCGATCACGAACTTTAATGATTAATGCAAGAAGCACATTAGAAATATTCTGTATGGAAATTTTTAATGCATTTAGTGTTGCACTTTTATAAGTGTAACTGGGAAGAAGGACAACGCACACATTCACACACACACAGAATGAAAAAAGAAAACTGGACACTTCAAATTTATTAATGATAAAAGACGAAGTATGGTGGGTTAGATAATTATTTTATACAGTGTCACTAATTGATGAAATTTGATTATTAAATAATTATACATTTGAATGAATATTAGACGACGAGTGATAGTGGTTGGAACTCAACATCCGTGTAGATGAATGACGCATGTAAAGATTGTGTGGTCGAGAGGGGGAGGGAAAGAGAGAGAAAAAGAGCGAGAGCAAGAGAGCAAGCAGCTATTTACCAGGTACTGCTCATTCACAAACTCCAAGATTAGCATACGATCTTTCTCAACAACCAAGGCATTACCAGGACAGTGGGTCAGGTGGAAGCAACTAGAATGTGTAAATGCGTCTTACAAAATGAAATTAGAAAGTGGTTAATAAAAAAAAGAGTGATAGTACCAATGACGAGACTGCGAAGCTGCAAATACCAATTTTGTGTTCTTTTAATGCATTACATAATGATGCTAATTGTTGGCTGCATTCTTGGCACTTAATACTAAGCGCATCATACTGAATGTAGCATTCAATATAGTTATAACTGTAATTGTTTTCGTCATGTCTTAGCTGTCATGGTTTAATTGGACTCAAAATAAGAGCAAGAAGATGCCTTCACCATCATTACCACTTCACTGCCACATCTGTACGACCATTAAGGCGTAAATCATAAATAATAAAAAAATTAATTGCGTGAATGCTTGTCGCCCTTTAAGTCACATGCAACATTCTTAATGCATTCCGAAACAGCAGCTCATTTGATTTAGAAAAAGAAAGTTGTATTAAAGTTATTTTTAGCATATTGTTTTATTTTAAAATAAAATGCGCACACTTTTTTGAATCAGCATGCAACTCTTTTGATTAGATAAACCGCTTTGATGATCAGCAATTACACGCAAACGGTTACATAAATCCTTTAGATATTTATCCCTCCCGCAGACTTAAAAAGAATGCAATCCTGTTACAAAAATAAAATTAAAACCCTTTTATACTTTCCTAAACTGAAGCAACGTTTTTCCATTCCCCAATCCCCCAATAGCTGTCATAAAATGTTAAATTACATCATCCTGTCATAAGTCATAAGCAATCGCCCTCACATTCTCCAATATTAAAGGTATTAGTTTGCAGACGGGGCAAATTATTTTCTCCTTTAAGTAGCTTTTAACTCTTCGACGCCATGCACAGTTTAAAGGTCTGGTATATTCTAAGTAACCAAACAACCAGACCAATAGATTTTTAAAAATAAAAAAATGTATAAAGATAAAAAAAGAGAGGCTATTTACAGATTCTTGAAACATGCAATTATCATCGAATTTTGCAGAATTTTACATCTTTTGTTCTAAAGTGAAAAATATGGAATGATCCGCAGGACCAATATTTGATACAAGTTAAAAAAACAACAACTTTAGGGTTACCTAGTTCTCTGCCTATGGATAAATGACTAAACTATAATTTCAATTGAAGAATTCATTTCAACTGACTTGGCAGATAACAGACACATTTTATTGATTATTTAAAAACCTGAAAGAAAATTTTCATACTTATTAAACAGTAAGTAATTATGTCATTATTAATGTATTGGTGTACAGTTCAGAATCATTACACCATATCTCTGCTAAAATGAGATAGAATGACTTTTTCTATTCAAATATAAATTGTTTCCTTGATGTTTTTCTATCTCATTTCTCTATCTCATATCTATCTCTATCTCATAAAACAGTAATTTTCCAGAGGGTTTACCTGTGTTGAATCTGTCCTGTCTATTCAAATATAAATTGTTTCCTTGACATTTTTCTGTTAAAACAGTAATTTTTCGTAGGGTTTACCTGCAGTGAATCTGTCCTATTTATTCAAATATCTTTTATATATTTTGTAAAATGATTGTTGCCTCCTGTTTAAATACTGTTACTTTGAGAATATAATTTTAAACACTTTCATTGTATTATTTGTCTGCATTTTGATGAGAACAATTCTGTTATTCAATTATATGTATTTGCAATACAGTTGTATAGTTATGTGAATGTGTCTCCATGAAAAATTAATCATGTGTACATGAACTTATAAAGACTTATGATTTAAAGTTCAAGGACTGTGTACTGTTTCCTTTTGGGTATCACGCTATTACTGTACTAGATAATTTTATGAACTCAGTCAATGTAATTTTAAATAATTTTGAAAGCAACAAAATTGTCATGACGATAAGCCACAGTAGACTGGAACATTTCAACAAAGAAAGAAAAACTTCACTTAAAGATCTATACACTTATAGTGGTTTCGACATAATAGTACAAATAAGCGTTTTCTCAACCTCTGAGTTGATATAAGTGTCTGATTCTTGTTTGGCTCATTTTGAAAGGTTACCAGCTCGTTTTATCCAACTGTGTTATGCCACTAGGATGGCAGAGTAAGCAGATCTGCCTGGGAAGACGTCCTCTGTAAGACTACAGATGTTCTAGAATCATCATGGGGAAGTATTGCAAATCTGTATTTGTATTTGTATCTGGACATACTGACTCCGTGAAGATTTACTCTCGTCAATGTGTTCATTCTAGTGTTCAAAACATATTACTGTAACATGTGCTATATAATCATTTCTTTTATGCAGAGACTAAAAGCATGTATGTTAAGGCAATTTTTTATTCACTGTTTCGTCTTTTGCACTTAATTTTTTAATGTAGCAGCTAGTCTCAACATACCCGTGAGTTACTTATCAAGGTCTTCAGATAGTTCATTAGAAAGTATACATTCTATCAGTTGTCAGAATCTGTCTGATTGTAGATTAAAGATTGTAAATGAGGGCCTCGCATTTATCTGTCAATCTCTCTTGTGGGCAGCCAATCAGGCCAGTATAAGGTTTGGTTCATGTCTAAGTTTTGGAGGGGAAAGAAGTGAGTACAGCACGAAAACAACATCCAGTCATTCATCTATCAGTTTATCACATATAATGAGTAATCACATTGATATCCGAACAGAGACCTCCATTATATAACCGCCTCTCCACAAAACTCCACACACTTTAAATGTAAGAAACAATCTTTCCAAGCTTAATCTCTGTCTTAAAATACATTTCACCCCTCCTTCCTGAGCAAATTTAATCCCGCTCTGCACAACGCACGATGGACTCAGTTTTCATGAAATGATGAGAGCAAATCCATCAGGCCATGCAAGATACTTTACAATTACAAATCCTTTAGGCAGCCAAGAAATCTGAGATTTGCAGTCAGTCATCCAGTTAAGATCTACAGCTTACGAATGATCCCACGGGCAGTGAACTACATGGATAGACGATAAAGCCAGCCAGCCAATCCCGATTCAAGACTTACATTAAGCCATGCACACAGAGATATATTAGATCTACAAATTAGATCTAGAAAATCAATAAATGCTCTAAGTTAACAAAATGTCTTGCGCATTCAGATATTTAATATTAATGAGTCGCCAGGTATCAAACAAATTAAAAGAAACACAACACTTTTAGCACTCCAGGCACAGAAACACACACACACACACACACACACACACACACACACACACACACACACACACACACACACACACACACACACACACACACACACACTTACTTTCAAACCAACATTAAAATCCCACAGATATTTTACACATTCTTTAAGTAAATTCAAAGACAATGCCACAGATGTCATGACGCTTTGTCTCTGTCGGTATTAAAGTACTATGACATGGTAAGGTGTAAACTTCACATCATCACCGTCATCAACAGCAACACACTGATATATCTTTTCCTTTTCTTCGTTTCTCACTCAACATGAAAAAGTCCGACGTTTGTAGGGAAGAATGCTTATTAACCTAACAAGTTTATAACAGTGTGAATGAGGTATTATTACATACAATAAAAATAATGGAAACTAGAACATGGCAAATCCTGAGTGACGTAGTGACACTAAAATAGAAAGTAGGGAGCGGGCAGCTTTTCCAGGGCGCATCAGAAGAAGAGAGTTTTGCTCAACACGAACATTTGGGCAGTCATCGCCCCATTGAAACAGTTGCAAAGCAAGTTACCCCCCCACCCCCTCACACTTCTCGCTTGCATTCATGATCCTCCGTCGATCATTTCAAGAACCCCAAATGTCCCTGGAGTGGGCTCTCGATCACCTGTCTGCGAAATCAACTTAACGTTGCAAGTGGACGCTGAGTAGAGGCAAACGAAGCATGAGCAACAAGTTAAAAGCAGCGAGGTTCGCTCAGCGAAATTTAATTTGTTTGCTTATTGCTTTGGTTTTGTTTTTCGCGACTTTTTGTTTCAGCGTTGCCATGTTCATCTCTTCATAACTAAAAGCGGATTTCTTTTGTCACATTCTCCCACTCTCTCCACCTTCACCACCAGCATACATCATCATAAGATTTGAAGGGGGAAAAAAAATTAAGAATAATGAAGCTTTTACACTCATTACCAAATCGCAAATCAAAGCGGAACTACGATCGACAACAGTAGCCTTCAGGGCTTGTACCGCAAATAACAATCATCAATAAACTGTTATGCCAGTAATTCGCGCCCTTTAAAAATTATTTTTAAAAATAAATATAAAAGAAACAAACAGAGGAATAGTGCCATAGTAGAGAGAGGACTTTCTTTAAGTGGTGGGTCAACGAGTTGAGGTTTGATACCAAGTAACGAAGCGAAATGTATGTCTTATTGCGGTTCATTTGGGCAAATCGATAAACCCCGATGGCTACAGGAATTCGTTTTCACGACTTGTTCTGACCTAGAGAATGGCGTCGTGTGGAATAAAGCACCGTTCACACTTCGGGAAAGCAAATACTGAAACTGATCAATCTGACTTTGCATTTCAATGACGTCAGAGCCGCGCTTCTCGTTTCCTTCACTTGTTTCTTTTTCCTTTATTGTTTGATGTCATTTTAAAGCCTGCCTTTATTCCCTCCCCCCCTCCTCACGTTGATTTTGCAGACGGGCGCAAGCGCGTTGAAGAGGTTTCAGTTTTTGTAAGGAAGATTTGTTTGAAGTTTTAAAGAGGAGATAACTATGGGTGCTTTGGGCAGTGAAAAGATGGTTTGAAGGTTTTTGAGTGGCGTTAATTCTTCTGTCCAGTTTGACTTGGTAGAAATATTCAACATATTCTTTCTGATTTTCGGCTGCCAAGGCATCTGCAGCGTGTGCTCTTATAAGCGACGGGATCTCTTTTACCATCACATCACTTGAACCAGACTCAAACGCTCACACCAGGGAGCGGTTAGAAGCCATTCCAGCCAGAAAGTGAACTGCAAACAGTCCAGAAATTAGACCCTAAAGAGTGCATTAATTTTGTAAAGGGCTAGCACGACCTTTTGTACTTCAATCTTTCTGACATCTCAGGCTGCACAATCTCTGAGAAAACTAGCCATCTAGAATCCATTCTTTAAGAGTCAAGAATCTAATCTTTAATTAACCAGACGTGACACTTTAATAATCTAGAATCTGGTCTTGACTAAATATAGAAAATATAGAATTTAATCGAACAGAATGTAATCATTAGCAAGAATCCAAATTGTAATCTTTAAGCACTCACAAATTAGTTTGTAATAATCCAGAATTTGGTCTTTAACCATCCGGAATCTAGACTTTAATCATTGAAAGAGTAGTCCGTAGCAATAATCCAGAATCTTTTAAACAGTTTGCATTTAGAGTTTAATCATCCACAATTAGGTGGTTTGTTTTCAATACACGAAGGATCTGGTTTTTTTGCCAAACAGCCTGTCTAGTACTAAGGTATCCACAATCTAGTCTTAAATCATTCATAGCCTGATCTATAAGCACCGATAACCCCCTTAACCTAGCATCCATAATCTAGTGTTTAATCATCTAGAATCTAATGTTTAAGTTTCCAGAATCCATCTAGTCTCTAATCATCCAGAATACATCTTGTCTTTAATCATTCAGAATACATCTTGTCTTTAATCATCCAGAATACATCTTGTCTCTAATCATCCAGAATCCATCTTTTCTCTAATCATCCAGAATCCATCTTGTCTCTAATCATCCAGAATCTAATCTTGAAGTGTTCAGAACTTAGTTTTATTAAATGCTTTAGTCTGATATGTAAGCATGCAGAATAGAGTATTTAATAATCCAGAATTTCATCTTTACCTAATTATCCGGAATCTAGTCTCTAAGAATCCAAAATTTTGCTTTTATGCCCAGAATTGATTTTAATCATTCATGATATTATCTGTAACCTTTCATGATCTAGTCTTAATAAAGTTTCATTACACAGATTTAGCCATAAACTAGTACTCATATTCCGGCAAAAAATCTTCATATCAAAATCTAAGTCTTTAATAATTCAGAATCTAATCTTTTAACATACACAGTTTAGTTTTTAAACATTCTGAATCTAGTCTTTAAGAACATAATTCTATTTTTGTATGATCCAAAATTTAATCTTTAACAAGCAATCAGAATCTAGTCCTTAAGCATCCAAGTTCTAGTCTATCAGAGAAGCCATGTTCTAGTCTTTAATCCTGAAAATTCTAGTCTTTAATAATCTATAATTTAGTCTGTAATCAAGCACACTCTACTCTTTACATATATCCAGGCATTATGCAGAGACAGTCTAGTTTTAAGCATCCGAAATTTATTTTTTAATCACCCAAAATCAAAGTTTTGATAATCCAGAATGATCTATTAAATCATTCAGAATATAGTCTTCAGTAATCCAGAATGGCACCCGGAATCTAGATTTTAGTAATTTAGAAAATGGTCGTTAACCTTTCAGAATATAGTCTTTAATACAGCACACTATAATCCTTATCAAAATCCAGAACCTAATTTGGACCAAAAATTTACAATTTAGTCTTAAGCAGATGACTGCAACTTAATCAAGCATCCATCATTTAGTCTTAGAAAGAAGTCACGCTTTGTGTAATCCAACAAATAAAACACATCATCTAATTTGTGTCATCTATATAGATATTCCGGTAGTAGCACTTTCTGCGAAGTGAGGGATGTTTAGTCTCCACATGCAGGCAAAGGCCTCATTAATACTTCAGTCTCCAGGGAAACTGCAGCAACGGAATCACACAATGCCCGAGCAATCAAGAAGAGGAACGATGAATCTATAGGGACCACAAAAGGTCTTTAAAATTATTTCTTATTGCTTAAGAAATCGTGTCCCTTTGCATTACCTCCCCTTACTCCAATTTAATTAAAAATACACCCAGTATTTATTTTTATCTTTCAGGTCATAAATAACGAGAGAGTGCAATGAAACCAATTTTATTAGCTCTTGTTTAAGGTCATTTTTAAAAAATTAAATTTAATAAAATAAATAAATAATTAATGTCTCTGTGTAGCGTTCAGAACATACAAAGAGTTTCGATGGACAACAACAAAAACCATTCCTTAACTCTTATTTCCAAGAGATCTGCGTTAGAACTGCAGTTTTACACAAACACTAAATCCCTCTTTCTGTTAAGGACCTGCACTTGAAGTCCATCATATAAATATTCTTTTGATTGACATTTATTATTGATGAAGGAAGTGAATACAGACAATGTTATTAATGAATGACTGTATGTGGTTTATTAATGAATGATTAACTGTGGACTGTCAAACACTAATGAAAAAAGATTGTCTATTGTATATTAACGAATGATTGTCTGTGATATATTAATGATTGATTATCTGTGGTATATTAATAAATAATTGTCTAAGATATATTAATGAGATGTCTCACATAAATCTCTACCCATAACACTAAGCAAAGGCAAAGCGCTATTTTGTATAGTAATTGGTTACAAGAAAACAGAATCAAAATAAGTGATTAACATACAAACACACACACACTCACACAAATACAACAATAACAAATATTTGTACCAAATATATTACACAACTAATGACTTCTAAAAAAAAAACACAATCTTAAAAGTTTACGTAATAATCCACGCTAAGAAAATCCTCAGTACTCATAAAACTCTCCTTTATGGGCTTCTGTGCTTATGACAGCAAGTGGAGCCACACATATTCTGACAGGATCAAAACCAGAATATCTCGAAGCGACCCTACTTCTCCATTCTGCAACAACTTGCGCTGGCCACCACAGCTCAATAATCTCAACCACCACAACTGCTTTTCTATTGTCTTCTGATCCGTATCGTCCAATTGCGTGCACACATCTATACTCCTTGGCAATATGCAGTTGAAGATGGACTGTTGAACCGAAGATTCTTTTAGATGTGAAGACCGAGTTGTAATGAGTCTGTTGACCATTTTTTTTTTGTTTAAAGTCTGACCGCGGTCACATCAAAGTTTGCTAGATAACGGCTCTTTCTTCCCTCCATGGACGACTTAATCCACCGGCACTATGTTGTAGTCGGAACGTTAATGTTCACAATCCTTTCAGGTGAATTTTATTGTTTACTATTTAGGATCACGTTTGAGTGCTGCACTTTCTTGTCGTGAACAGTTTAAATGCTTTACTTGAAGACAGGTGATAAATCTTCGATTTTTCTAAAGCAGCTTAAAGATCCTGGTTTTATATGATTCTGGGTCCCCCATATCCATCTACATACCTACCTAAACCCCCTCCCTCCTTCTATCTATCTATCTATCTATCTATCTATCTATCTATCTATCTATCTATCTATCTATCTATCTATCTATCTATCTATCTATCTATCTATCTATCTTGACGTCGCCTAGAACGTGCAGTTCCTTCACAAACACAAAGCAAGCAAAAGCGCAAATCTTAGGGAAAACAAATTGGAGGCGTTGTCGCTGTATTGATGCATTGCCACATGAAAGAAATGCACGCGGCCTAACATTAAACATTTCGATCCGTACACGTTTCACACCTCCATCTGACTCCCCCTTACCCCTATCGCCACCCTCAAAATACGGAACCCACCAGATCGCATCGAATGTAAGGCGTAAAACAGCAACAGTCCCCAAAATAAAACACATGGAGCGTGGAACAGAAACCAGTCTCCAAAATAAAACACATGGAGCGTGGAACAGCAATAGTACCCAAAATAAAACACATGGAGCGTGGAACAGAAACCAGTCCTATCTATAAATAATACAACATACAGTGGGATTTTGTGGTAATGCTTGGGTTCAGGTTCATATTTTCCCCGAGATCTTTTATTATCCATTTCAGTATTATTCTAAAGAAACACGTGGGTGATATCCATCTGTAGAAAGTTAATTAAAATGAAATGCGCAAACATGCTGATGATCTGCACGATGTTATAATGATAATAACAACAATAAAAGTGATATTTTAGACGCGCGCGTAAATTTTATTTAAAAAAACAAACACCCCAGCACTCTAAGTGAATTACAATACTAAATAGTGTACAGAACTATACTCCATAAACTTACCCAAATGAACAGTAGTATTTCACAGCAATACATGCATTTAACAAGCAATGCAAAAACATCCATACAACACAGCCCATATTCTCAGTTGTAATACAGAATTCAACGAGATATAGGACCATATGTGAGATAAATGGAAACAGAGAATATAATTAAATTAAGGGTCGGAATTGTAGGTTAAAAAGCTGTTTAAGAACTTTTTTTTGAAAGAGGCTATGATGTGACTATTTCTGATTTCTACAGTCAGTTTATTCCAGGTGGCAGGGCCCTAATACAAGAAACAAAGCTGGCCATATGCCTATTCAATTAATTTCCTGAAGATTTGCAAAATACTAAAGAGGTCCATATAATCATATACCTCAAGATCTGCAGTGTGAAATTGTTGTCACACTGAGTAGGTAAACTAGATCACAATAACATTACACCTTCTGGGTTTAAATCCTCGAAGTTTTATGTTATTATGACTGACATATTGTTTCCCATTTCCTTCATCAGTATATGAAGTAGAACAAATCCTTCCTCTTCTTCTGCCATTGTCAATAAAAGTGTTTCAAGAGAGAGAAAGAGAGAGAGAGAATGTCAGATTGAGTGAATGAGTAAGAATGGTAGAGAATGTGTGAGATACTGAGCGGTGAGAATGTGAGAGTGAATGAAAGTATGTAAGAATGTAAGAGAGAGAGAGAGAGAGAGAGAGAGAGAGAGAGAGAGAGAGAGAGAGAGAGAGAGAGAGAGAGAGAAATTGAATAGGTTTGCTTGTGAGAGTTGGTGGGAGAGAGTGTGTGTGAGTGTGAGAGTGATAGGGAACGAGTGAGTGAGAATATGAGAGTTAGTGAGTGTGAATTTGAGAGTGAGAGAGTGTGTGAGAGTGAATGAGAGTGTCAGAGATTGAACAAGTGAGAATGTGACAGTTAGTGAGAGTGTCAATGTGAGTGAGTGAGGAGATGGAACTTTACAGGTTTTTTTCTCAATTGTGTCAGTACATATATCCACATATACAGAATTTACCAGAAAAGCTGAAAATATCAAAGGTAACTTTTTAAAATACGAAACTGTGCAAAACTAGCATTAACAGTATGTTACATGTATTTTTAATTATAAAATTAATAATACCGTAATGAAAATCATAATCTAGCAATTCGATCTTTAATCAATATTCCTTTCATTTCATTAATGCTAATTAGTGTATATGGGGTGGTGGTGGTGGTGGTGGTAGGGTGGGAAGGAGAGAGAGACAGAGGGAGAAATTACTATTTAATTTTTATGACTGGATTTGCAAACATTTGTCAGCAGTTGCATATTTAACTACTACCATCACATATACTGCTACTACTATTATTACAACAACAACCACCACTCCACTAATCCTGTTAGTGCTAAAACTACTACTGCTACAATCTGCACTACCACCCCACCATTATTACAATTACTGTACTATTGCTAATGCAACAACTATTAATACTACTACAACCACCACTACACCTTTTGCTGCTTTTATTACTACCGACTACAATTTCTGATAGAGCAATTGACGATAAATTTGGCGATGAAGCTAACAATGTTTTAATAATGTGAGAGATATAAACATGAAGAGAAAAAAAAACTTATTTATAAAAGCTTAAAAGAGATAAACATATATTACTACTATGTAAAGTAATAGGTTGTCGGCTGTTCTGCAGCCAACATGCGCACTGGCTCAGTATCCCAAGTCAAGGGAAACCACTCTAAATAAATCAGTGTTAAACCTGGTTTACCCGACTTCTAATGGAGGCCATGACCATATGACACACGGCAAATACAAAAATAAAATTAAATAAAATAGTCCATTCACAGGAAGTGCATTTTGAAGAATTGGCACAATTATCAAATGGATGGTTAATAATATTTCCACAACTTGATTCATCTTCCCAAAGATTACCACCTAAAAGAAAACTAATTTCTGATGAGCAAACAGTTCATGGGGACTTGGTTCAGCATTGACGTGCTGAGCAGCAGTGATTACATCTGGCTTGCGATGTCAAAATGAAAATTATTGATGGATCTGAACAGAAGGAATCTGTAGTGTGACTGAAGTTCGTTAAATGCAACCACATCCACCTACTTTTTAAGTATCTGCTTAACTCTCAATACTTGCTCTGTTGAACGTAGATAAAAGTGAGTGATACTATTAAAAAAAGCAACCAAAAAAAACAACAGTGCAACATTAGCATTTAAGTACAGTTTAAAACAAACAAACAAACAAACCTAAACAGTTTTCTTGTTTTGTATTTTTGTTCTATATTTGGTGTCTTAACAAAAGACACCAGTCTTACATTATGAATAATATAAATAAATTAAAAAGTCACGTTACAACGAATTTAATAGCAGGAGGGGAGAAAAACAAAGCAAAGCAAGACAGAGACCATGCAATAAAATCGCTGCGTGTTACTGGCTTAGAGCAAATCAATGATGCACAGATGCAAGCTGTCAAAGAAAATTTCATAAAACAGCCTCTTTCGAACAGGACATGCCACAAGGCATCTTCAGATTGGCTTCCATCTCCGAAGATAGCCTAATTCCGAGAGTAAGGAAAGGAATGTCGTCGAAGGAAAAAAATAACCTCGAATGCTTTGGCGAAAGTCTTCAATGTAGAAAGACAATTAACTTCAATTAAATTCCTTGTGCAGCTTCACCAAAGAGGAGACTATACTTTGTGGTTCTCTGCATAATTCATCATTCAGTGTTCAGGTGGAGACGCAGAATATACGTGCTCTTTAAAGACAAGACATAAACAAAATAAAAGTAAACAACTGCAATAAAAGGGAACAAGGAGAATAGAGAATAATAAAAAATTTGCATTGCATTATTAGCTGGATTGTTGATGATGAATTCATTGTTCACATGCCGGATTGCGTGAGCACAAAATTAAAATACAAAACCTTCCAACTAAAGACTGCTACTGGAGTATTTTGAGAATACCAAGGCAATTCCAAAAATAGTTTCACGAAATAACTACTACTACTACTACTACTACTACTGCTACTACAACTGCTGCGTCGGCTACTACTACTACTGCTGCTACAGCTGCTACTGAGAACACTAACTATACACATAATAATAAGAAAGAAAATAAGTAAGAAGATGATAACTAAAGATGACGATAATGATGAGGATGATAAAATGATGATTAGATGATGGCGATGACCATAAATTAAACAGATGATGACGAAAATATATTCGGATCGAGCGGGGTGTCGGTTTACAACTAAATCATTTTCTCCGCTCTCGAGAGGCTGAGATCTAGCGAACAGTCATTTACTTTGTCATCTCATTTTTATTTAAAAACCCGTCCAATTCGATCACTAGTTTTGAACTTGTGTAGACGGCCTCGCCCAGCAGAAAGGATCATTCTTGATTGAATACCTTTATCATTCTCAGAAGAGTAAACAGATTGAAGTAACTGTTTTCAAATAAAGAGTTCCCAATTTTCTAGATTTCTGCAACACCACAAGTTGAGACATTTATTATACACACTGAAGTGTTTTTTCATACTGACTGTTGCAACAACCGATTCCAGTCCAAACAAATTTGTCTGATCTCTCCCATACATAAAAAGCATTTTGACACGCGTTCTTCTTCTATCAGTCACTTCTAGCGTTCTTCTTCTATCAGTACCAGTTACAATAATCGCAAACTAGGATCAACATTAGTTCTTACATCATGGTTATGTCATCTGGAGAGTATTGACGTTAGTGTACCAGTTACAGTAATCGCAAACTAGGATCAACATTAGTTCTTACATCATGGTTATGTCATCCGGAGAGTATTGACGTTAGAACGAACCTTCTGGGTTGTTCAGACTTAAATGTTTATGTTGACTAATGTCTGTAAAGGATGATTTAGTACTGTATAAAGAAAAGAATCATCATCATCATCATCGTCGTCGTCATCTTTATTTTCACCATCATATCATTATCACTGCAGCAGCTACAACAAAAATGAATTACAAGGAACACACATCTAGGAGGAAATGGTGAGGGAATTAGATGCGTTATGGAAGGAATAATACGACTGATATGTAAATTTGAAAAATACACGTGAAATTAAAGCACATTCAAATTGTCACATTCCATCTCCCCTATACAAAAAGCATAAATAGCAACAACAGATAATGTGAAATTAAAGATTGCAAAATGTAATTGCAGGCTAAGAAGAAATGGTTTCAGCATAAAGGAGAAACAGAAGAAAAAAAGTTGAACACAGCACAACCATCAAGGTCTTAGAGGGAGGCGTCAAAGAGAGAGCAGGCCACACAACTAAAGAAATGTAAAGACATTGGAAAAATAGAGAGAACACTTTTGGAGTCATTAATATAGTGACTCAATATATAAGCACAACAATAGAAATAAATATATTTCTTATCCAGATTTAGTGAGAATATTCAGATTAAATGTAAATAGTGCAATCGAAATATACTATCGGAATAAATACGAATATACTATCATTATACAAAAGAATAACCAGCAAATGGCAGAAGCAAATCTTTCAGAGATGAAGGAGATACATTTCTGATGAAGCTAAAAAACTAGAATTGGCTTATCTGAAGCTTGTACTCTGTGGCAAACATGTTTCTCTCCATTAATGGCGCTGTCTCTTTATTTATTTGTGGTACACCCCCTTTGCTTATTCAAGGTACTGTCACTCTGTTCACTCATAGTAATGTCCTTCTGTTCATTCCCAGTACTGTCCCTTTATTCAATTCTAGTACTGTCCCTCTCTTAATTCGTGGTACTGTCTTTCTGTAAATTCCTAGTACTGTTCCTTTATTTATTCCTAGTAATGCCCCTTTATTCTTAGAACCATCTTATTGTTAATTTCTAATATTTTCTTATTGTTTATTCATATCATCATCTCCCTGTTCATTCGTGATACTGTCCCTCTGTCCAGTTAGAGTACTATCTGTCTACTCAGGATCGACGGACAAATTATGCAAGACGCTAACTCTCACTCAACTAGCGGTACGATCACCCAGCCGTACTGAAGGACTGATATTGATACGTGTCACAGCTATGGTTCTGGGACTGTCTCGTGATACCTTTATGCAGAACTTTGATACTAGAACTGCTCAGTCATTCTGCTCCATGCTGGGTACTTTCACTCTCTTCACCAACAAGCCCCTTTTTAGACTTTGCGCTCGAGTGCCGAGTGAGAAAAAACATCCCCCCCAGCAGCGGACGTGAAACCCTAAATCAATCACTCTTTCATAATCTCCTCCATAAATTCCTGGTCCTCTGAGAACCAAGGGCAAAGACCATGTGACTACTTCCGAGCCACGGATGAGCGCAATCGGGACGAGAGGACAAGATTAAAGTTTCCAAACAAATTCGTGTGATATGTCAACGCCGACAAACAACATCAATAACAAATTTACAAATGATAATATAAAATGACAGTATTCTCACTTGTAATAGTAACGGCTTAGATAAAGAGTTACTGGTGATCATACGACGTATGTGTTTAAATTTATTAGTGTTTTATTTTCCATTGAAAAAAATGAAATAGCTGCCACTAAACAAAATAAATCAAAAAGAAACCCCCACAAAATAAATGATACAAAATTTAAAAAATAAGAAACGAACTAAACTTTCTCCCCAAACTCATTAAGGTGAAGAAAACACTCACACTCTTCACTTAGATGGACACTTCGTTTAGAATTGTCTGTTGAAGATCCTGGCGGTTGACGTCATCCAAAGAGGTAGTATATTTTAAACAAGTTTCAAACAGGAGAGGGGAGAACTCTAAAAATGCATTTCTCAGTTCATAGGTCATCGCTTGGAAAGAAGAAATAGCAGGCAAAGAGAGTATATTCAGAATTTACCTTCGTCATCATCCAGATAAAGATAGCTCCTATATGACTATAGTTCTCTACAGACAAACAAGCAAAGAAAAAAATTCTTTCGCTGGTGGATTATAGATATAACCCTTAGCCGTCAGTCAGCCTGGACACGACCTGCCAAGTTCGAAGTTACCAGAGATAATAAATAAATATTTATGGTGTAGAGACCAGACTGGCGATCAGTCTATTCTGAAAGGATGTTCCTCAATGGACGCAAGTGCTGGATGCTAAGAAAACATGCTTAATTTCTCTACAAGCAGACGCCTTCGAAGAATGAAAAAAATCTTCTCAATCTAAATTGAGCATTCCAAATAATCGAGTGTTGGTTTTTCTTCGTTTCCTCCGTGATCAAACTTTTAAACAAATAGTATTTCTTTGTAAATTAGAAACACAGAGATTTATATAAAGTAAAATTGCACTTTGTCAAAAGAGACCACACTTTGTCATCTTGTTGGGAAAACACACTTAGCACCCTTTTAATTCGTCGTGTGCTGTTATAGTGCAAAGTCTCTCTCTGCTTTTATTTCTTGTCAACTATTTGATTGTTCAGAATTTTGCAAACACACAATATTATCATTATCCTAGGTAGACTAGCAAATTGGCTACAAGGAGCACTGTTCTCTACCCGTTCATCCACCATCCTTACCTCAGAACCATTTACACATCCCTAAATATTTATGCACGCATGTTCATAAAGCGATTATCTGCCCATAAAATGATAAATCAAAGCATCACGCTGACTAGAAAAACTGACACAACTATGACCATACAGTACGCTTGAACAAACCGGACCGAACGAAATCAAAGAGACTAAAGCGGAAAATATTATCACTCCGAAGAATTTTATTGAACATAATGCCGTAGCTTGTGTATTTTTATAATTTTCATTTCTCATTTTTAAAACTGTTTATTTGTGAATGCGCTATTTAAATGCTGTACTAAATTGAGACTGAAAATGTTAGAGCTGCATTTTTTTTAAAAATAGAAAAGGAACAAACTAATCCTTTTAGTCTGAGACAGTTCTAAACTTTACAAACATACAACAAAGGCTAGATGACTAGTTATTTTATGTTTTAAATTTATGACTAAAAATGGAAATTTATTAAACAATGTATGAACTGTTAAATATATTTATTCAAGAGATACAGGGCCAACTCTGGAGGCACGAATTAGCGTGCACATCCACGTTAGGAGGGCCTGGGGTGAAAAGTTAACAACCGCAAGCACTGTTAACCAGGAGCAATCAAGAGTGAAATAATACAAGTTCCAGAACAGTGTGTATGTGTTTTAGTGGTGGTGAAGGAAAGAAAACTCCCTACTGAGACTGATACTTCCGGATGTCAGTCTTAGATGCGCGTACGATTTACACCGTATCCGACAAGACAGGCGTAACAGACCGAGAAGGAAAAGCAAGTCCGTTGTTTGTGTTTGAAAAGTGATGAAATCTAGTTATTTGCGCAAAAAAAACCCTTTACCCCAAAATATGGTCAGTTGACCTAAGCATTCATGACTGACTTCACTCACTTATTGTCTTGGTCGCTAAAGTTAAAACGAGGCAAAGCATTCATAACTGACTTCACTTAGTTGTTGTCTTGGTCGCTAAAGTTAAAACGAGGCAAAGCAGGAAGTAAGCGTCTTGGTCGGTGTGAGATTCTTAAAAGAAATGCATTCAGAAATCGCTTGAAAAATGACAGAAAACTCCGACCACTGAAATGCTATATATCTGTTTCATTGTCGCGTGAGATGCCAACAAAATTCATTTATAAATACAGAATGAATAGTAGTGGTGATGATGGTTGTTGTGGTGGTGTTAGTAAGAAATTGTAGCATGCTTGCTGTTAACATTTGAAAATTTGATTTATCCTTTAATAAACTTGTTCTTGAACAGAATCGTGGGAAGGTGACTTGCATGCTACTTTTAATTCTGTTTACAATTTGTGCACGTTCCTGGATAAACTAAAGTGATAGCTCTGTACACTCTGCCAAGTTCTTTGCTGCGGGGTCCCAGACTCTCACACTTGCTGACTGAGTATTAATTGAGAATTGTCAATGTCTATCAATCTCATCCACGAACCATCATCGGCCGGCAGAGTACAGTGTGACACCATTTGCCAGCATGGGCCTGCGTGACATCACTGGCCGGCTTTGCACAGCACGAGGTCACTGGTCGGCATATCGCAGCACGACATCACTGGTCGGCATATCGCAGCACGTCATCACTGGTCGGCATATCGCAGTACGACATCACTGGTCGGCATATCGCAGCATGACATCACTGGTCGGCATAGCGCAGCACGTCGGTATAGTAAAAGCATGGCATCAATGGCCGGAATAGTATAGAATGAAAAGATAAATGAATTCGCGTCCGTTAAATTCAAAATTCCGTTTATTGTAAATGTCAAAATATACTTGAGTTCGTGAAATTAAATACTCCCCCCCCCCCCCATCGCTTTAACAGAATACTTTTAGATATACGACAAAATGAACCAATACAGCTATATAGTAAAGATTAAAAGTACTAATATATCATCATCATCATCATCATCATCATCATCATCATCGTCGTCGTCGTCGTCGTCGTTATTCAATTGCATGAGTCTAAAAATAATAATGTAATATAAATTGCTTTCGTAAATCTAATGGACGAAGAAAAGGGAAAGGGGTGCTTCTAAGTAAATATTAAAAGATCATTCGGCTTTCTTAATAGTTTATATAAGATACGAAAGTAGGTGTAGGAACATTAGCTAAATATAATTTACATATTCGCTTTCCTTGTAGGGGAGTTAAATAATTTACTTAAATATTTTTCTTTCAGTCTAACTCTTTTTCATTAGCAGTAATCGCTCGGTTGATTGGCATAAAGACATCGAGATAGACATGGGTGCAAAACGTGCCCTGGTATATGTGATTTAGTTTGATCAAATTTCGCCTTCTCCCTAAATAATGAATTTATAGTTTAGCGTGATGTAAGTGCTTTTAGAACTCTTTGAAAAATTAATGCAAATAAATGATTTTTTTTATTTCGTCCTCATTCAAAACATAATTTAATTCTTGGATTTTATGCCATTCACTGTCTAAAACTGAGTTATGAGGATGCAGGTTCTTCCTAAGTTACCAATTCCAGATGTTGTTTATTTTACATCACGTACATGTTCACAGTTCATAGTCTCATGTCTGATATGGTTACGCTATTGGTTACTAAAACCACAAATTAGTGAAAACGTGGAAGCATAATTGACTCACGGAAACACTGAACGATTAAGGATAAGTCTGCTAGTACATACTTTGTTACAATACTATTACGGATGAACACAGTACAAAAGACACTGCGGCACTTAACTAAGCCTTGAGACTAGAGTTCAATCTCACAAAACATACTTTCATACCGAATGCCTACAGGCGTAGAGCAATATGAATTCAACTACATGCTGACTTACTCTGCCTACATAATAAGAGTGTGGATCAAGGGGCAGGGGGGGGGGGAGAGACAGTGATCAAGTCCTGTTAATTATGTAAATACACTCTTGCACTAAATATATCTTTTTATTAATGTAATAGTGACGGATAAGTGTCGACAGCATGCTGAAATTAAACAAATCCAGCAATGACGTAAGCAAACACCTTTCGGAACTAATGGCATCCTTGTGTTAAAACGTAGTTCTGCAATATTGATTTTCCAGATTTATTTAAGAGCTTTCACTGCCGCATTACTGAAAGCATATTTTAAGTGAAATGAAGGTAGGCAAACTACAGAGAAGATCAAAATTAGTAGAATAAATCCATCCGCAATCGGATTCCGACTAGTAACGACGACAACAAAAGGTGTCCTTCGAATTGTACCTCTCATAAATCTTTATCACTTTGTTTTATAATCGTCTCTTCTCCCTGTATTTCCGGTTCCAAACCACTGATTTACAAATTGTTGCAAACCTGATTTGTCAGAATTCTTTCTGCTCCGCATTACGGTACTTCGCTTTTAGGGTGCAAAGTGGAATTCAATTGCTTGCCTGTCTCCCCTTCTACATTTGATTACCTCCCCTCCTATATTTGATTACCTCCTCTTCTATATTTGATTACCTTTTCATTTTTCCTTGTTTTGCTTCTGCGGCATATTTTCATCCAAAGATCTGATCGGGACAATAGAGATCAGAGGGCATGAACACCGACTAACACGAAGGCTTGGACGACTGCAAAGTTTCGCTTTTTATTCCTTAAAGATACGAAGAAAAAAAAAGTATAACTTGTCGAGGGCTCTTACTGTAGAGTCGACAACACAGCTGGTGGCCGAATGCTATCTGAGACGCCATTTTACTGGTTGTTAGTAAACTATAGCTATAGTTTGATACAGATCGCCAAATAATAATCATATTAATTGATCTCTTTCAATAGTTGATAGATTTCCATATTTTAAATAAATACTTAAAATAATCGTATGTTTCAGAGAGTGTGTAGGAAACATATCAAGAAAATATTAAATAAATCATTTAAAGGCAGGTAAGTCTCAGGTCTAGTAGTGTGCTATTACATAGACAATCATCATTTAAACTGTAATGCAAAGTTTTGTGAGTTTCATAGTAGTGTGAGTGTTGAAAGTATTTGTAAACATTCAATATTGGCATGATGTAGGTACTTGCAGACAGAAAGGCATTCATACAAGATATAAGAAAATGTTTAAGATCTTATGTATGTTAGTATCTTTGATCGTAAAAAGATATAAGAAAATGTTTAAGATATTATGTTTGTTAATATCTTTGATCGTAAAACGTAAAATAAATGCTTAGAAAGTTGATATGCTTTGGAAGAATTTGTCTACCGATATAAACTTTTAGAATGTTTAAATAATGAAATAAATATCATGCATTAAGCAAAAAATTAAAAACCATTATGAGAACACCATCATATCATCATCATCACCACGACCGCACCATAATTATCACCCTACTATTATCAGCAGCACCACCACTGCACCATCCTCACCATCACTAACCCATCATCATCATAATCATCATCATAATCATCATCATCAATAACATCACCACCACACCATCATCGTAATCACCGCCATGTTGTTAGTATTACAGAAATGATGAGCTGTACAGTAGTCGGATCTTTCTGTCACCTTCTGTACTGCACTGGATTACGGAAACAAACATTAAAAGATAACTACACGTAATGAAAACAATTTTAGGAAACGAGAAATTCACAGCGAGCATGTGCTGTTCTCACTTTATAGATCACTCTGCGCTTGACCTTTGTTTGATCTTCCTTGTCTAACAAAAACGAATTGCCTCTTGACCCCAGTCAAAGCTTCATGACGTCATTCAATAAATTTCTAAAAAAAAATTCCGCAAACCCACACCCCTGTCCTAGTTCGACTTGCTTTCTAGTCTAGTGTTTGCTGTCGCTGGCATGTTTTCTGAATTGTTGTTCCGTAAATATACACGTGTTTCATGAGGTTGACGGCTCTAGATTGGTACAACAGATTTATTGTTCATGATCTGAAAAAAATATAGTTTTCATGATCTTTGACCTTTATCAGGACTGGAATTATTAAATAGCTCATCTGTATAATCATGACCAACAGCAACACAACCATCATCATAATGATCATCATTTAAGTTTGTAAAATACGTAGACTAAATCTCACGACCCTCATCACGTGAAATATTTTGGATGCCAATACTACTACTACTACTACTACTACTACTACTACTACTACTACATCTAAGTTTATTATTTTATCATATGAAATGATACAAGTGTGTGCTAGGAAGGAAACAGTCAAAATATAGCGGTACTATATAATGGAAAACTAACACAGATATAAATTAGCAAATATCACCGCCATCAAGGAAACAGCGACACTGCAATACAGTTTACAAAACTGAGACTAATAGGGATAAATCACAGACTAATATGGTTAATTCACAGAATAACATAGCTAAGTCGCAAATAGGGCTAATTGGTTAATTCACAGGATAACATGGCTAAGTCACAAATGGGGCTAATTCGCAGACTAATAAGGTTAATTCACAGGATAACATGGCTAAGTCACAAACAGGGCTAATTCGTACAGTAATATGGTTAATTCACAGGCTAAATCACAGACTTGACAGATGTGATGAAAGATGTCAGCATTTCCAAAGGTTCAGGATTTTCAAAACTTACCCGGAGACCCTTTACCAAGAACCCAAATGGATCACAACAGTAGAACAGCAGATAACAAACATAAAAGCATCAAATCATAAGGGATTTGGAATAGATCTTATGTACTCAACACTTCAGTTAAGTGCTTGAAGACTCGAAGAACAACAGGAAACACCCAAGTAGAGCAATATCAGAATCACAGACACAGAAATTAAGAAAAGTTCTGTAACAAGGCGACTCTAGATGTATAATCACCACAACCTGCGCAATGCTAAATTATTTGTGAAGAAATGTGTACTTCTGTTTTCTGTCCTACTGTATAAACAATCACATGTTTTATAATTGGTCGGATGTGTTGCACTGTTTATGAAACAATCCTTCTTACTGCATTTGCTACTTTACTATATAAACAAAAGGGGTCTTATTAAAATGTAGATCCATGTTTTATGCGTAGTAACTCTAGTCTACATTGCATCTACAGCCCACAGGTTTATGACGTAACTCTAGTGTAGATAGCTAACTATATAACAAAGACCCAAGGTACATGCACAGTAGCTCTAGTCTATATTGCATTTACAGCCACAGGTTTATGATGTAGCTCTATAATAAAGATCTATGAAATTCACTCACCACATCTCGCTCTCCACAAAAATGCCTAAAGGATGGTGTGCGCTCGCCAATAATGTCTCTCTGCGAACGGGTCGCCAATAATGTCTCTCTGCGAACGGGTCGCCAATAATGTCTCTCTGCGAACGGGTCGCCAATAATGTCTCTCTGTGAACGGGTCGCCAATAATGTCTCTCTGTGAACGGGTCGCCAATAATGTCTCTCTGTGAACGGGTCGCACAAAAACTATAGAGTGCCATCTAACTAAAATGGCCTCCCAAAGAATCTTGACAGAGGAAGAGAGGCTTGAAGCAAAAGGACAAAAAGCTGAGTATGAGCAGAATCGTTGTCAAAATATGACAGAAGACCAAAGAACCGTGAGCAGGGAATGAAATACCCACCCACCCACCAAAAAAATTACAAAAGACTAAAGGACCATATGTAGCTCTGTCAAGGGTAGGTTGTTTTGAAGACGTGAAAATTAACATTATTGAGGGTTGAGAAGAAGGCCAATTAGTTGAAGGCAGTAATACCGTGCTTACAGAAATTGGTATTTATAGAGAAATATTCTCCAAATGTTTGGTTAATAAATAAACAAAGAAAAGAAAAATAATATTACCTTAATTTATGTATACCCAACTTCCGTCGAAAGACGGGCTTATTTAGCTAGTATATGCTCTTATTAATATGCAAAATTATGGTCCACATTGCCTCACGCTCCACACTTTATGTCGATCTTTTAGAGTACACTACGTCAAAAGCCACACATTTATGACGATATAATAGCCACAATCTCTACATATCCACACTTTATGATGAACTTTCAGAGTACATTACGTAAAGAGCCACACGTTTATGACGATATAATAGCCACAATCTCTACATATCCACACTTTATGATGAACTTTCAGAGTACATTACGTAAAGAGCCACACGTTTATGACGATGTATTAGCCACAATCTCTACATATCCACACTTTAAAGAGTTACTCTAGTGTGCATTGCACAATGAGCCACACATCTTTATTGAGAATGCTCTCATCCACTCTTCCTACGGATTACACATTACGGCGTTGCTCGAGTGTACCTTGCAAAAGAAAGTCACATCGAGTTAAAGATGGTACTCTACACTATACTGTTTACAAACTCGACACTTTTTCAGAAACCTTTTCTGTAATGTCTATTGATGCTGTGACAATTTTATTCCACAAGATGTAGTCGTTAAATCACAGTCAGACTGTAGTACCAGGCCTATGTTGCCCTTTGTTATGTTAGCTGATCTATAGCACTTCCCAAATGTTTACTCATTCTGTATTTATTCTATTGTATAAATTAAATACATTTAATCTTGTAAGTCAGATTATACATCTTTCTCTCGGTTTACCGTACACCTAGATATTTAAAACGACAGACACATACATATGCACACACAAGCAGTATACATTTTATAACTGAAACCGTTAAGAATTTTGTTCAGAATCTCTCTCTCTCTCTCTGCAGATAGCAAATACCACCATGTCTTCTAGTTCGTGCAATCAAACACACACACACACACACACACACACACACACACACACACACACACACACACACAAAAGAAAAAATTTAAAACAAGTACTCACGAACGAAGTGTACAATTAGACCGATGACGATTCCAATGAGGACAGCAGCGATGAACACACGGATACCAAACTTGACCAGCTTGTGGCGACTCGTCGTGCATTTGAATCTGATGTCGTGGGCAGGCGGCAGGGAATGCATGTAATCCTTGTTAGTGGGGACTCGGCCATCTTGGGTGGGGCCCAGGCTGCGCGGTCCGGTGGAAGCCTTACCATTCTCTGCGCGCTCCTTGTCCTCGTCTTCCGCGAAGAGCGGGTTCTCGTAACAAGCCTGGAGCAAAGTGACATGTTCATCACCAATTTTCCGCTGTACAGCGCGCAGAGGGATGTCTCGCAAGAAGCGGTTCGACATGGCAAACTAGTCTAGACTTTTCTAGTAAGCAAAGGGGCGTAATCACTTCAGGCGAGAGAACGTGGGACGGGTACCTTGGGATGCGAACAGAAGAATTTATTTCTTTTGTTTGATTTGATCTGATATTTTAATTTTCTTAAAGAGAAGTAGATAGGTTGTAATGTGCTTTTAGCATCTTCTGCCAGCCTAGTTTGGGTATGTGTAAAGATGGATATGATAACCCTTGTATCGAAACGTATTATTATGGATACTGATGAGTGAGGACGGATATACAGATGAGAATTACATATAATGAAAGAGTATGAATTCACAGAGCACTTATGACAATGTCAGCACAGTTGCAACATATGAAAAGACGTTTTGCACGAGGTAGGCACCCTCCCCAACCTGACAGCTCTTTCACAAAATATACAACGGAAGCACAACCACAAAAGGCGACATATACTCTGTTGAAAATAATCCTGCTAGCAATCGAATAGCTGCAAGGATAGTTTCACTCAAGCACGATAAGAAAAAAAGTCCGCATAGGCCTGCCAAGTCGCACTAAGAAGGTGTTCACCAGAAGGCCAAAACAAAAAATACCCTATTAAAAAACCCACAGACCGACGACTCTATACGACAATGTACCAGGTTGAAGGCCAGCGGGTAGAAATATCAGGTGTGCAGCATGGAGTAATGCCTGAGGTCACACTGGAGACAGAAAAGAATGGAAGACTATTTCCGGTCAAAGAAAGGCGCTTCGCAGCAATCAGGCACAGCTCATCCTTCTCAATGTCAATATGTATTCAGCTGTAAGGCATGATTGTCACACGAGACTAAGGAATCCGATGCTGGAAGTGTTTATATTATTATATTTATGTCTGCCAGAGGGCGCCAGCGAATGGTACCCTTGATTGAACGGTGTTGGTTCGATTATCAAATGCATAGTCAAGCAGATTAGTGAAATAACGAAAATGTTCGCAAGCGTAAAAGTTTGCAATTTGCTCATCAAACAATCAAGTAATACTTACAAGGTTAGATGCGCCTGCGTGTAACCAGTAGCGTCTCAATTTTGAAACTTAACCGGTATAATCCAATCATTATATAAAAAAAACAATGATCCAACTTCAGCCAAGGTTTCTAAAATGGAAGTCAGTACAGTCGTATAAACTGTGGAAATAATCTCTCCGAAAACAACCCCCCAAATACCCCTTAACAAAGCAGTCAAGGCAAAGTGCAAATGTCCTCGGAAAAGCTGTTTGGTTATTGTTCCTATCACACAACCGTTTGTGTCTACGTTTATTATTACATATCATTGAAACAGTTAATGGAACAACATTTAAAAATAAAACAAAGTTGTTGTCCTATATCACAGCCACCAAATCTGGAATGTTGCTCAAGTCTAACATCCAGTCCGAGAGGGTTCTTATATCATTGATGGATACAATTGTTACATTCGTCACTCTTGCGCCAACGACCTGTCCCTCGCCAACTCCACGCCAGCCGTACTCAGACTGCCACCACGCAACTATACCCACCACCTCTCTCCACAACCAAGTGACAACGACAGCGAATTCTCCTACATCACGCAGCATGGGAACAATCGAACCGTTTTACTTGAACCAAGATCCATTCGTGAGCCAGGTACAAGGTAAACTAATAGAACAGATAGATAGGTAGGTAGTTTGATATACACACACGTCGATAAGCGGTAGGACACAGACATAGATCAACCGTTAGAAAGATAGACACAGCGTCAGTTAGTCAAACAGCGAGCCCTATGTTCTTGGACGGACAGACACATGTAATCATATTAACGGACGGACAGACACACGTAAAATGTAAACATACAAATATGTAAATATATTTATTGATAAACTGATAAACAGATAGATGGATAGATAGATAGATAGATAGATGGATAGATAGATAGATAGATAGATGGATAAATGGATGGATAGATGGATAGATAGATAGATAGATTGATAGATAGATAGATAGATAGATAGATAGATAGATAGATAGATAGATAGATAGATAGATAGATAGATAGATAGATAGATAGGGACACACAAAACAATATAAATAATACATAGAGATTGAAGGCAATCGAAATAGATATGAGTATATATAAAATTGACGTATCAAGAGAGAGTGGTTAGTTAGACAAAAGAGAGTTGGATGAAAGGATAAGTACATATAGACAAACACACGTATATGGATAGTGGTTGTAATGACATATGAATAAACGGACAAAACTCTCATAACTCTGAACTTTACTCTCTATCTGTCAGTCCGTCCGTCCATCCATCCATCTATTTACCATTCATCCATCTCTCCGTCCGTCTGCCTGCCTGTCTGTCTGAATATCTAAAAAAATCTATGATATGTAGATGGATATAAATAACCAATAACAGAAGGAAAGTGTGAAATAGAAAGGCGAGAATGTCTGAAAGATAAACGAAGCAGCCAGAATAAAAGATATGTTAGCTGTCTAGAGTCAAAGAGAAAACTAAAAAAATAATAAAAAAAGAATGCTATAACAACGTTTAGACAACTGCTCAATAAGTGTCTTCAAATTAAGACTGTCGTGAGTTATCTTTAAGAAAATATTAAAAAAACAAACAAACAGTAATCAAATTAACCGAAAATTGCATGAAATTACCAGCACATGCATTTTTCCCGCAATCAGTCCCCCAACTCCCGCTCCCACCTTTTTGTGTAGTACAAGATTGGAGGTAATTAGATTACTGTATCCTAATTCACAGTCTTGTCTTTGTTGTCATTAATAATTAATTATGACGGCTGAGTAGTTTGTATTATTATTATATTTATTATTATTATTATGCCTCTTTCCACGACTTCTGTTTGCCTGTCGGTTGTGTTCCAAGGTCTCGGAATCTTACCAAGATTCTGGGAGATCCAAGGTTTTACGGAGGATGTGGGCACTTCCGAGGAGCGCTGCTTTGAGTAGTGGAGCGATTCTGTGGTTTCCAGGGAGTTTATTCAGGTAGCCTTCCAATTCAGTTGTTATGTTCCCCAAGGCTCCTATCACTATATGTATCACTATTGCTTTTACATTCCAGAGTCTCTGAGGTCTTGGTATTTTTCTATTTTTTCTTTTTCTTTTGTTTTTATGTTTCTATCACTTGGAACAGCGACATCAATGATTGCTACTGTTCTGTTGGACTTATTGTTGGAATTATTATTCAGTCTCTTTCCACGACTTCTGTTTGACTGTCGGCTGATTATTATTATTATTATTATTATTATTATTATTATTATTATTATTATTATTATTATTATTATGCCTCTTTCCACGACTTCTGTTTGACTGTCGGTTGTGATCCAAGGTCTCGGAATCTTACCAAGATTCTGGGAGATCCAAGATTTTACGGAGGATGTGGGCACTTCCGAGGAGTGCTGCTTTGAGTAGTGGAGCGAGTCTGTGGTTTCCATGGAGTTTATTCAGGTAGCCTTCCAATTCAGATGTTATGTTCCCCAAGGCTCCTATCACTATGGGTATACTTCTGCTTTTATGAGTGCTTCTGTTTCTTCTTTCAATCCTGCCTCTTTTTTCTTTCTTTTGCTTTTACATTTCTATCATTTGGAGCGGCGACATCAAAGATTTTTACTGCTCTATTGGACTCATCGAGAGCTACAATGTCTGGTCTTCATGCAGGAATTACTCGATTTGTTCTTTTCTCGAAGTCCCACAGTATTTTGACTTCTGTTTCGGTGACTGCTTCTGGTTGGCGCATCCATGCTCTTTCTACGGTGTTTATGCCATAGTTCTCACACAGATAGACAACACAAAGAAATGGACCAGTTTCTTTTTTCCGAATGCCATGACTGCAGATAACTATTGTCTAGCAACACACTGAATTACACAAATATATTATACATTACCGTGACTGCTAACTAATACACTGTGTGGAGGAGTAAAGTTGCCTATTCCTATTTCTAATCTTAATTGTTATATAAATTGCTAAATTGTCAAAGTGACTGTTCTTGGGCACTTCTTATGATAGTAATTTTTGTAAGTGTCAGTTGGAGTAAACAACTTGGGTTGAGAATATCCTAGAAAATTGCTGATGCACTCCAAACCAGTTCCAGTTGGATGAGTAGATTTTCTGACTAATAGTCTCACACTTGTTCATAACAAACTCATCCAATGGGGTTGGACTGAAAGTTTTTTTGTTGAAGAAGTACTCTATTTTAATCACTTTGAATTTAAACATAACTCGAGTCAGGTCAATAAGGCGATCGTTAGCTTATGGTAAGTTAACTGACAGATAAAGAAAGAATGGACTTAGAATATTTCATACACTTTTGCTATTGATCTATGATTTAATTTAGAGAATGCTTAGGTAATTGAACCATTATTTCTATAATTCATACTATCACAAACATCATCACTATCACTATCACAACCATCATAACCATCACAATAATAATCACCATTAACATCACTATCACCATCAATATCATTATCACTACCATCATAACCATCACTCTACCAACCGTCGTCATCATTATCACTATCACCACAATCATAATCATCACTATAACAATTACTACCACCACTGTCACTATCCTATCACCATCTTTACTGTAATTTTCACTATCATTATAACTATCACCATCATTATCACTATCACCATCACTACCACAGTCACCATCACTACCATTATCAATATCACAATCACCATCACTACCATTATCACTATCACAATCACCATCACTATCATCCTCACTATCACTAATGACTGATTCAAACAACAATAGAAGAAGTAGCAATGTTGTGATACTTATGAAACAGCAGAATGTAGACATATTAGGACACAGGAATATTTTAAAACTTTTATTTTATTCCTAAACTTTCAAAAAGGTTAGATATGTTTCAATCCCTACCGCCCATGACACATGCTAAACCGGACACTCATTGGCCTCGTTCTGAAGCTATAGTCTGTTAGCTGTCAACAAAATAAAAGAACAACAAACAAGTACTAAATACGAAACGGAAACAATCGAAAAGGTCAAGGGATTTTAATAATTTTTTTTTTTAGATTTCTGTTGTACGCTTCTGAATGTGTCGACTATGGAAACGCCTGCACCACGACTACTTTACCAGCGATCTTTCGCGAAGCAAAATACTACTTCCGGTAATTGGTCTAGCTCACCGTGTTGCTGTCCGCAACCACTAAGAGATGTGCGAATTACTCTCGTGGCATCAGTTCTAGATCACGCGAGACCAGCAGAGACATGCATCAAAGTCAAACGGATGAAATCTTCGGCCGCATTGCGTCCATTTGTTGTCCATTTGCGTCTGCTTGTGATCTAATTGACGCAAACCAGTCCGCCATGTTATCCGCCAATCCGGTTAAAGAACCAAGCTGTCGACGGTATATTGATCATGTTGCTCTTTACAAGCGGGCCACTATTCGATCCCTCGTTTATTTTCATATTAAGTGCAGAGTTCGTTTTCCACTCATACAATGCAAACAAGAATCTCAAGGCTGCATTCCCTAGAACGACTCTCACCAATAAAATGTATAATAATTATGGGAGGTCCTTAACCAGAAAAAGGCCGACAGGGTAAATGAAACAATTACAGATTTTATCCCCACGCGTATGCGATCTATAAGTAAGATAACAAAATTTTAGGAAAAATAAATGAAAGAATGTAGAAGTAAATTGAAATATTATTTCTGCAAAAAACAACAACAATAATTTAGGAAAAATAAATGAAAGTAAATATATCTATAGCTTATAGGCTTAATAATAGTTCACGAAATAGCTTATAGACTTAATAATAGTTCACGAAATAGCTTATAGACTTAATAATAATAAAAATGCCGCGAAACACCGCTTCTTATGATTAGTTTACACAAGAAACTACCAAGAACTTCTCGCTAGTCACACGTACTCATACCGCTAAAACCCTTTTTCTTTTAAGTTGAAGTTTTCTGCGCTGGTGAGGCAAACTAATATTTAGATATGTGTTCCTTCTTAAAGCATGTGAACAACAAGATAGAGCCTTGCTTTTTTCTTTTATAAATGAATTCATTGGCAAACTAAACAAGAATATTATTGCATATGGACACCCTTATTTTGCACATGGAATTAATTCCAGAATAACGTAGACTTAACTGCATTGTGGAACTATGTGCACACGAGCAGCGCGAATTTATGTTTGAAGGACAGATCTGCACAGTTCAGTAAATTTAATTCTTGTATGATGGACTTCTTTCACAATAAAGCAGATTTCCTCTTCCAAAGTAGATTTATTGGTTTATTTATACAGTGGATTATATTTAGCTCTTGTCTACGGTCTTATAAAGAGTAAATTACTTAACTATTGTGTTTGGACCTATACACACAGTAAAGTAAAATTAACCTTGATTTCCAGACTTATCTGTACAACAAAGTAGACTTAGCTCTAGCATGACATACTTCCATATGCAGTGAAGTGGACTGAGGTCTGGTATGACGGACTTCCGTACACAGTCAAAAGGAGTGCGGTCTGGTATGACGGACTTCCACATTCATTAAATTAAACTTTGGTTCTGATTGCTGGACGTATCAAGACAATAGATTTCGTTGTAATTTTAACTCGTCTACACAGTACAGCAGACTTCGCTTCTGTATGATGGCAGCGCTGAGCTCTTCTGTGATCAACTGACAAGGAATAATAGACTCATTCTTTTGTACGCGTCCACACTCTCAGTAAAACACACTGCAAACAGAGGGAGCAGTATATGCTGCTGTTATATTCGTAACTCTAGGGCCACAATCACCGTGCCCCTAGAGTGGGAAACAAGGATTGTCGTGTGAGGTGACGCTCACCCCGAACCCCTATATTGTACACGTTGTTTGCACTACAGAGCCTCGGACCCACTTTGCAAAGTTTCGGGTAAATCTGTTATGAAGGGTGGTGGTAGCAGTGGAGAAGAAAAGCAGCGTAAGCATTTGTAATTGTGGGTGGTGATATTAAACTATAATTATGCAGTTTTAGATGCTCTGATATTTACAGTTCGTTTCACTTTGCTCAGTTTAAAAGTGAGAGGAAAAAAAAGTATTGTTTGTGGTGTGCAAGTTGTATGTAAAGCATCCCTCTTAAAATATTCATCTAAGAAACAAGAACGAACCCTAAAAAACTAACAGCATTAGAACAAGTGAAGAAAAGACTGACAGAGAGAGAGAGAAAAAGGACAAGGTGGGGAGGGAAGGAAGAGAGAAGGTTGAGGAGAATAACATTGAAGGAAAGAAAGAGTGAGAAAAGAAAAACGATTTTTTTTTTTTGGTAATGAAATTCATGGAACTCTTTCCGAAGTGACAAACCTCATTCACCATTCAACTCGACAAGTCGCCAGTCACGTTTCGTGTGTCGTCATTACTTTCTCCAGCTCTGTTCTGTATTTCCTCTCTTCCTCTCTCATTAGACTTTCTTACTTTTCTCCCCTCTTGTCTCTCTCTTTCTCATTTTGTCTTTGTCGTTCACCTTCTTTCTCTTTCTCACTTTTTCTTTCTGCCTGTCTTTTGTCTAACACCGTGTGTCTCTGTCTTTTCTATCTCCAACACACTCATTTTGTCATTTGCCTTTTCTCTGTATTTCTTCTGTTTCTTATCTCTCCCCTACTTTCTCTTTTTGTCTCTGTCTCTCCCCTACTTTCTCTTTTTGTCTCTGTCTCTCCCCTACTTTCTTTTTTTGTCTCTGTCTATCCCCTACTTTCTCTTTTTGTCTCTGTCTCTCCCCTACTTTATCTTTGTGTCTCTGTCTCTCCCCTACTTTCTCTTTTTGTCTCTGTCTCTCCCCTATTTTCTCTTTTTGTCTCTGTCTCTCCCCTACTTTCTCTTTTTGTCTCTGTCTCTCCCATACTTTCTCTTTTTGTCTCTGTCTCTCCCCTACTTTCTCTTTTTGTCTCTGTCTCTCCCATATTTTCTCTTTATGTCTTTTCTTTCTTTCTAATTCTCTGTCGAATACTCTCTTATACTCGCACATTGGATTTGTTCTTTTTCCGTTTCTCTCATCTACATTGTCTGTCGTTCTCTGCCGTTCTCTCACTCTCTCTCTCTCTCTCTCTTTCTCATTTTGCACACACACACACACACACACACACACACACACACACACACACACACACACACACACACAAACTATCACAGGTGAACTACATGAAGTAATGGTTTAAAATCACTATTGTGTAAGACTCCATGACCCAAAAAAGAATGTGATGTAATCTTCAAGAGGTAGGCAAACAACCAAACATGGCAAACATGGCTGATTTGTTTAATTACAAAAAGTGTATGTAAATGGTTGTGGGACTGTATGGCTTGTAGTTGAAGTGTTAAAGTTATACAACGATTTTATCCGCACCCACACAATATTTTGTGAAGTGTCTTCAGTAGTAACAGTAACGAATGTTGTCTCCAGTGAACGTTTGGAAGATACTTAAGCTCTAAGAGCTAGTGAACGTGAGGAAGAATATTCATGCTTTAAGAGCTAAATCCAGCACTACGATCAATTTATATTACAAAGTTTATGAACAAAGAATTAGATGAGGCATTTTCTTAACGTCCGTATATAAATGCCTCCACCAAAACTGAATATACTTACCCATCAGATAGGTACATTATGCTGAAGAAAATGAAAAAAAAAACACGAAGCCGTTCTTAGCGCCGAGAGTCATGAAACAGACATACTTTGCTAGTGCAGAGACAGTGAGAGATTCCCAGCATCACGCCTTTAGAGTAGACATACTTTGCTAGTGCAGAGACAGTGAGAGATTCCCAGCATCACGCCTTTTGAGTAGACATACTTTGCTAGTGCAGAGACAGTGAGAGATTCCCAGCATCACGCCTTTTGAGTAGACATACTTTGCTAGTGCAGAGACAGTGAGAGACTCCCAGCATCACGCCTTTTGAGTAAGAAGTTCAGCATTATGGGAAGAAGAATGCTTGGAATTATGTTCATGTTTAATTCACGGACTCGAGCTATCGTTAGCGACTTTCCATCACTTAGTTCTACATATTTATATATTGTGTCTAGTTCTACATATTTATATATTGTGTCTAGTTCTACATATTTATATATTGTGTCTAGTTCTACATATTTATATATTGTGTCTAGTTCTACATATTTATATATTGTGTCTAGTTCTACATATTTATATATTGTGTCTAGTTCTACATATTTATATATTGTGTCTAGTTCTACATATTTATATATTCGTAATTGTGTCTAGTTTTACATATTTATATATTCGTAATTGTGTCTAGTTCTACATATTTATATATTCGTAATTGTGTCTAGTTCTACATATTTATATATTCGTAATTGTGTCTAGTTCTACATATTTATATATTCGTAATTGTGTCTAGTTCTACATATTTATATATTCGTAATTGTGTCTAGTTCTACATATTTATATATTCGTAATTGTGTCTAGTTCTTTGCACTGGGACATTTTGAAGTGTTTGGTAAGAGTGCTTGGCCACTGGGATCCATGTTTTAAAACAGACACCACCTTGAAATGGAAATTATTCACTTAACTCTCAATTACCCACCCACTCACTCTTGCTTCTTTTCCTTCTGTCTTTCTGCACTTTATGTCTCCTCACTCACTCACTCACTCACTCACTCACTCACTCACTCACTCACTCACTCACTCACTCACTCACTCACTCACTCACTCACTCACTCACTCACTCACTCACTCACATCCTTTTGCCACCCACTACTCTCACATTCATTTCCACCGATTGACATCTTCTCATCTGTTTATTCGGAACCTGTCTGTGTCTAATTCTGTTCCACTTTCTATCTCCCGCCCCCCCCCCCCACCTGCACTTGCATACACATTCACGCACGCACGCGCGAACACTCAGTTTACGCTTGCCAACTTTTCATGTCCATCAGTCTGATTCGCTGGATTTCTCTGATTGAGGAACTCTTTTCAACTTCCTCAGCCCTCTGTATTGAAGTCAAACTGCAGAAGTAATCTCATAAGAAACCAAACTTCTTCACCCACCCCAACTCCCAATCTGAACACCAAGAAATTATTACTATTTTATAAGTGCTTATTCTTTAGTGACAGTTAAGCGCGCGGTTTTTAACGATCAGTCGGGTCCGCTTTATCATATCAGAATACTTGAATAAACACAAACAAATACAACAGCGAGAATAAATATCACGTGACTTAAAAAAACAAGTAAAAAGCAGCTTAAAACAACACCATTATTTGTAATAGGGCAGTGACTACCGAATTGTCAGAGTTCTTTGTGTGCACTGCGCTTTACCTTTTCAGATCGATTTCTTCTTGAGAAATTCACTTGTCTTTTTCTAGTGCTGCAAGCAAGCTTGGAAAACTGATCTTTAGTTTGGGTTGAGCATTTATTATTTAATTGCGAGAATTTAAATCTGTAATTTTTCAAAACAATTCTTAGCCGTGGTCAACTGGGGTTCCTAGCATTATAAGTAGTCCTTGTATGAATTACGGACGATTGTCTTTCGTAGTTTTTAATGAGCCCTTAACATGTTAAGTTTCACTTAGTACTGTTTTATGAAACGTGCACACCAGTTTTCCCTAATACATTTTCTTTGCAATTATATTTGAAGCAAATGCACTGTTGTTAATATACCCTTAGCTAACCGAGAAACTAAAGTCTTAGCTAGTTATGGTCTTTATGTTGTTAAGATACCCTTAGCCAACCGAGAAATGAAAGTCTTAGGTTATTATGGTCTTTACGTTGTTAAGATATTTATAGCTAACAGAGAAATGAAAGTTTTAGCTAGTTATGGTCTTAGCTTGTTAAGATATCTATAGCTAACAGAGAAATGAAAGTCTTAGGTAGTTATGGTCTTTACGTTGTTAAATCAAAGTCTTAGCTAGTTATGGTCTTTACGTTGTTAAATCAAAGTCTTAGCTAGTTATGGTCTTTACGTTGTTAAATCAAAGTCTTAGCTAGTTATGGTCTTTACGTTGTTAAATCAAAGTCTTAGCTAGTTATGGTCTTTACGTTGTTAAATCAAAGTCTTAGCTAGTTATGGTCTTTACGTTGTTAAATCAAAGTCTTAGTTAGTTATGGGTTTCGAATATCACAACCGTATCAAACAGTAGAAAACCAGACTTGATGTTAGGCAGCTTTGATATTTGTATGTAATCTACCTGGGCTAAGAAACAAGCGCAAGTGGAGACTGTAATTCATTTAGCGAAATGTCATTGTAAGTAAGATCGTGAGACGTTATTCTCTGACAATTAACATAATATCAGAGTTCAAAATTGTCTTCATAAAACCACAAGAAACCAATTTAGAAACCAATCAAACAGGCAACGAGGGTCGACAAATACACACTAACAATATAATATCAAATATCTTTCCTGATCCAAGAAAGGATCTGAGGTACAAGCAATCTACAAGTATTGCCAAGTTTGACCGCACCTATCAATTCCCAGTTTCCGACGATGTTGCATGTATTTCGCGCTCGACAGGAACCGAGACAAGACACCGTGCTATTCTGCATGACAGTTCCAATCCAAATGTCAAAATACTCTGGGTCTGTGGTCGAATAGATAAGAGCAGAAAGAAAGATGCATAATAAGGCCAAGGGGTAAGGAATTTTACCTACAATTTGTCGATGTCTGAAGAAAGAAACATTGAGACCAGTGCCTTTTTCCACTCCCAAACTTAGAGTACAGCGATTACATTATTTTTTTAAAAATCACATGAAAACAGACTTAAATAAACAAGTGAGCTACTTTTTCTTTAAAAATATTAAATGCAGAAACATGTAAAAAAAATATGTAAAAATATTTCAGACTTTTGTTTGGACTCAGACACTATATGTCATAAACATCGGTGACGTACGAAAGAGTGAACGCGACTAACGATGTTGGTATCATGTGCCAAATGCACTCTTCTCGCAACTGGCAGCTTAGGCAGTAACCAAGCCACAAACTGGCGTGATTTAACATATACCGGATGCAAACAACAAACTGGCGTGACTTGACAACACACCGAACACAAATCACAAACTGGCGTGACTTGACACACACCGAACGCAAACTACAAACAGGCGTGACTTAACATACCGAATACAAACCACAAATTGGCACGACTTGACGCAAACCGAACACAAACCACACACTGGCGTGACTTGACACATACCTAAAAGATCCATGGGAGATGCAGATATTGACTGAAGGAGCAATTTGTCTGATCATCAAACTAGTGATTGTAAGAAGTAACAAAATGATAAACTAAGCCTGCTGATTGTGCTATAGAGTTAATTACAAAGACTGCAACAATGTTTGCAACTGACACTAGATAAACTATAGCTAAGTAAATAATGCTATGTCTACAGTTATAGACAAGTTAGAAAAGTTGGTGACTCTTACTTGAGCACAGAGCGTGATAAGTCGGTCGAAATAGAGACCAACTTCTCCAAATGTTTATTGTGGTTAAATGCAATTACCATCTCCCCTTAATGAAGGCTTATAGACAAAGGGCCACAATCATGCAGAAGACATCATCATAGGCAGGATTCCTTTTAGAGGATGAGCAACTGACAACCGAGTCTAAGATGAGTGGAATGCAGACAATAACTTATGTGAACATATTTTTTTGTATTATGAACAGAAGATATTTAACAAAGAATTTCAAGAAATTAAAACATAAAAAGTACATTCTTACTGACGTAGCAGTAATATTAAAAGTATTTTCTCCCTTACCTTAAAAACAAAAACCATGATACCAAGCAAAGACTGATACCAGATATATGCATCTTCTTTCAAAGCTAGTTAAAGCATGAGAGGTATGATGGCTTATAGATAAAGGGCCACAATCCTTCATACACAGAAAACCCAAGGCCCACATCTTTCCGAAGTTCAGTAGACAACAACTATTCCCAAAAATCTAAATGTAAGGCCAACTTGCAGCCAAGTTTGATTGACAGATAGGCCAGACTTCAAAGAATTGTTCTTGAATAATCAAGTCAGCACCTGACTAAAGATCAGCAACCTGTATTTTCACTGTGCAGGGTTTGGTGTTACTGCTATAAACAACTTAAACAACTTAATAATACGTTTAATTTCCTTGTTTCACATTATCATCTAGAACATTTTCTCTTGTAATTGCTTCGAGTTGGTTGTAATGACAAAGCAATCGTTACACTAATTTTATTGCTTCTACCGCCTACTTCACAACATTAATTTCTGTCCATCTCTTACCGCCTACTGCACAACATTGCTACTACCTTTTTCTACCAGCCAGCAAACACTATTTCTGCTCTCTCTTTGAGTTTCTGCCCATTACACACCTACTGTATCTTTACTAATCAGTATACAGCAACGCTCCTGTTTTCTTCACTAACCACTTATAAAAACTTTCACAGCTCTGTCTTTCGGTATGTATGATGTATACTACACATTACAAATACTCTCTCTATGCATACTGTATACAAATACAGTAGAGTACTGCCGAACATTCTTACAAGCTGTATCTCTTTTCCTAACTAATGGGTGCCGATCATGACCCCGACAGCCAAACTCCCGACAGGCCATAATCCCGAGAAGCCATAATGCAGACAAGCTCTAATTCCGAAAAGTAAAACTCTCGTAATATCAACAAGTGTAAACAATGAAATGGAAATTTCAACTTAATTTTATTTGGTAACTTTATATTTACACTGGTTTGACACTCATAAAAAAACGCTATATTTACACTGGTTTGACACTCATAAGAAAACGTTATATTTACACTGGTTTGACACTCATAAGAAAACGTATATTTACACTGGTTTGACACTCATAAGAAAACGTATATTTACACTGGTTTGACACTCATAAGAAAACGTTATATTTACACTGGTTTGACACTCATAAAAAATCAAGTAATGGACAACACCGCATGACAAATAAATTGTATACATTCATTTAATGTCATTAATTACTTTTGAGTAGTCATAGTTTTGAAAATAACACAAATGAAATGATCTAATTGTATTAACACATTTTAATTAAACAATATTATTGTTCAGAATGAAACTTTAAGAGCAATTCCATGATGGTAGTCCATCACAGATCGATTTTCACGATCGCTCATAACAGTCAAAATTCTCGTTTCTGGATCGATTGTCGCCTTCTTGCATTCTGGACAGGGTTCACCGCGAAGTATGCATTCAACTTGATATCTTTTTTTTTTTTCTACCGGCTGCTGTTCTTTCTGAAATTCTTAGATGTTAGTATAGATTCCAGTGTGCACTCTCCCATCTATAACATCTTGCTTTCTCTGATAATTTTTAATCATATTTTGGGTAGGGGTAATTCCCAGTTTCATGGAGTCATTTATGGACAATAAAACTGATGGAAACAATGGTAGGGCTTAACAGCAGTACCATTATGTCAGTTTCGACTTATTCCTCTACAGATATAATTCTTTTCGAATCTCTCAAATATGGTCTCAGAACATTTAATGCTTATGGGAAACAAATGGCGCAGTCAAACTAAAACAAATCGGGATTATGGCTTGACAGGATTAAAGCTTGTGTGATACTGGATTGTCGGGATTATACCCAAATCCTAAGCAACATATACTTCAAATAACATCACCACTGCTCGTCGCCAATGACTCCACCTGCCACGTGACCCGACATAAAACAACATAACTGTTAGCACACATCGACCAGCCGACACGAGTGTCTAACCAGTACAACTGTACGCAGGAGGTGCACACACAAAAAAGAAGGTTACAAGTCAGTAGTACGGTACGCAGGAGGTGCCCCCAAGAAACAAGATTACAAGTCAGTAGTAAGGCACTAATATTATGCTCATAATGCACAAGGTTACAAAAATGTCAGAGTGAACAAAGTTATTTTATTGTTTGGCACCACCAGACAAGTATCTCTGTTAGCAAACTGGTATATACTAAACATACTGGTAAAGCAAACTGGTATATACTAAACATACTGGTAAAGCAAATTGGTATACCCTAAACATATTGATATTCGAAGACGAAGCAGCGGACGCTAAATGTCATTTCCCCTAACGCCCTCGTCCCCCCTCACCCCCCAAAAAAAATAAAAAATGAAAAAAGTACATTGCATAGAAATCAGAAACAGATTTTATTTTAAAAACCGACACAAACAAGCTAGCAATAACCAAGCAGTAAACTTAATAAAAACTGAAAATATATTACAAATAAAACAAAACAAGACTGTTTGGACTTTAGGAGATCGATTGACTATAATAAATTTCAATTGGTGGTTATAGCTGATGCTTCAAAAGAGTGTCGAACCTGTCAGTACGTTAAACAGACGGCATTCCTACGGTATCCTCCCAATTAAAACTATTTTTAACGAAAAGTGTTTGTGTTGAGGGACAGTAATTTTTAAAAAAAACATACACGATTGGGTTTAATAAAAGCCTTGAAGATAATAGCGTAAAAACACTACATCGAGTCCATAAAATGTACAAAACCGAGCCTACGCAAAAATGGTGTCTTAATTAAATATATTTTATTTTGAAGAAGGGAATATTACAACAACAAAAAAGTAGTCTTGAGAATTTATAAAATACTTATTTTAAAAATTAGAAGCGGTATTTCTTGTAGTTGAGTGTCTGAGTGGAATGGAATCCTTGTTGCGTTCTCGTGTTGCGTGTGCCTTGTTGTTAGCAACATTGTATTAGTGAAATAAGCATTTCCTAGTGTGTCTACTGTGTACGTCATATGGACTATGTTTAGTTGCAACGAATAGTCAACCAGATATCTGATGTGAAATTAGAAAGCAGAATTCTGCAGTTGTCTCACCAAGTAGATTCTCTTTGTATTACGCTTTTGAACTTTCACTTGGACAGACACTTGACAATGTAGGCACACTACCATACATTTCTATAATTATTATTTTGGTAGAGTGGAATTTATATTGTTTTCTCCACATTTCTGAACTTTCTTCAAATTTTGATATATTTGTTTGTTTATGTTCTATGAAATGCACTTTCTTTTCTCTAATTAAATTTTGACAAAGTTGCCTGCACATTTTTATGAAATAATGATTGTATTCATGCTGCTAATATTTAATGTAGGAAGAATTGAAAACAGACTTCGTGCAATGCATCTTAAGAAATATGCAAGGAAGTCAGAATTCTCCAGAACCATAGCTAACCGATTGCCTGAAGCAAGGTTACTACGCCATCCTTTGTAGAATTTTTCAAGGTCAAAGTTTCTTGAAGAGTGAACAAGGCTGAGTAATAAACAACGCTAACCAGTTCTAGGCTAGTTATAAGCCACCAATAATCTGATACTGGTCAATAACAAATCTAACCAATAAGAGTCAGGCAGAAAGTGACCCTTTACAAAAATCCCTTGTTCTTATCAATTTGATTTTGTCTAAGGTCAAGTCCGGTCATTAAAGGATGATCATGAGCTTGTGAGTTATTTGACTGATAAAGAAAGAGTGGAATTAGAAATATTTTCTTACATTTTGAATTATTGATTTATGTTTTATCATTTGATTTAAAGGTGATTTCATGTATTTAGAATGCTGACTTTTATGAGTTTATAATTAGATTTAGAAATGTTTTCGTATATTTGAACTGATATTCTATGACATGTAATTGGAGAGATTTTGTACATCACATTTTTGAACATATGACAATGGAAATGTTATTCGTGAATTTGATTATGTTATATTTTATGCTCATGTGGGAATCTGGATAATGAATTTTATCACAGGAATGTAAATTTGAGAATGCTTGTGGAGAGGTATGACCTGAATCTCATTGTCCCTTGATTTGACTTTTCCAGAGAAGAGTGCACGTTTTCTTTATGTTATCCACTTCAGACTGCAGTAAACTACTGCACTCTACTTCAGACAACAGTAAACTACTGCACTCTACTTCAGACAACAGTAAACTACTGCACTCTACTTCAGACTGCAGTAAACTACTGCACTCTACTTCAGACAACAGTAAACTACTGCACTCTACTTCAGACTGCAGTAAACTACTGCACTCTACTTCAGACTGCAGTAAACTACTGCACTCTACTTCAGACAACAGTAAACTACTACACTCTACTTCAGACTGCAGTAAACTACTGCACTCTCCTGAGCAAGTACTAATTTGTTACACTTGATGGCAACAAGGTTGCTGGGAATTGGTTACGTGAATCTGTGTTCCAGAGCCATAGGGGCAGAAGTTGGTTCTGGTTATGGTCTGGAGAGATTGCACACAAAGTCTTGGAACAGTTCGGGTAGCATGCCTTGAGGTGCACGTTAGACCCATTATCCAATGCAAGCAAAGTGAGCACGTGACATTATTGTGAAAACCGCACCTTTACAACTTTAGTCATAGGAAGGTCATGTAAAATTAACTATTGTTCCTTTCACTCCTACTTTGATTCTGGGATGAGAAATAGACTCACAATTTGATTATTGATTACTAACTTTACTATTTTATGTTAGGATAGAGACTGGATAAGTGGTGGACATTATCTGTACATTTATCTTCCTAGTAGCATGAGTGTCTATGTTCTTTTTCAACTGTATTCGTTTTTGTTTTGATTGTTAATTTAATAAATTTATTGTTATTCATATTTGTCCTTCTTACGCAAACTATTTAAATTATATGTTTGAAATAATAGTGGGTGGATGGGAGCTCATTAAAATAATTTAAAAGATGGATCTAATTACTCACTCCTTCAGTAAGAAGTTCCGCCTACTGGAGTAATTTTGTCAGTAGAACGACTGTCTAAATGTTGTGAGTAAGGGGTAGAATTCTGCAGCACCAGGTGATCCACCAAGTGTGAGACAAGTTTGGTGTCTTTTGGGGATTTATTATTAATAAGTGAATTTAAGATTCCAGCCACTTGTATTTAGTTATGAATTATGAATTAGAATATAATAATAATCATAAGCAGCAGTTACGTACGTCACTTAAATATTTCGTAATCAAACCTGACAACTTGTTTCGTCATTACTGCATAATCATCAAGGGGTGGGGGCTGAGCGAAGGATAATTGAGAAAGGTAGACTTAGGAAAATAATTTCATCCTCCTAGATGAGTAGCTAGCAGGTAAGGTGGGGATTATTGATAATGATTATTAAACAGTGCACTCAGTCTAACAATCCTTATGTACCATGGTGCCGGGCGGGGTTAGCATCTACCATCGACCTTTAGACTTAACTCCCTCTCTCCTTCCCTCCCCCTACCGTCCCTCCCTCATCTATGTATGTATCTATCTATCTATCTATCTATCTATCTATCTATCTATCTATCTATCTATCTATCTATCTATCTATCTGTCTGTCTGTCTGTCTGTCTGTCTGTCTATCTATCTATCTATCTTCTAATAAATTCGTCCATTTTCTATTTGTTGTTGAGTGTGCTAGATGTATAAACTATTATATCTTTCTGAGTATCTTTCTATCTGCTTCATATTTTTGTGCGGTTATTTAACTGAATATAGACATGACCGCATGTCCACATTCCTACTTCTTGGAATCTCTCTATCTATAATCTGAAACTACGAACGCAAAGGACGAAATGGAGCAAACCCAGGAATTTTTGTGTCTAGTGGCTTTTCAAATGGCATTAAATCTGTTACATCAGGTCAATTTACAACAATAATGTCTAACCGCCATGACGATGTAAAGCATTGTCAACCGATTATCATCATCATTATTATTATTATTATTATTCATGAGACTTCTGTTTGCTGTCGGAGTTTGTTTCTGATTACCAAAGTCGGTCACGAAACTCTGTCAGGAATCTGGGAGATCAAAGATCGACGTCACAGAAGGCAATACTATTACTATTGTATACTAAAGGCTTAAAAGAGCAAAATGTCCTCTGCACTAGTGTCTTATGCATTTGCTACATCTTAACTGCACGAGCAACAAGGTCACGTGCCCTGGCCAGATTTCGGCCACCAACAGACATTGAGGTATTCACGGTCGTCGTGCAGCTGTCTCTCGAATGAACGAGAAATCTTATTTCTATTTTTTTGAACACCCAAATGATAACGTTGATAGAAATTTTGTGCTATTTCAACTTCACCAGGACGTTTAGAAAAAAAAAGGGAGAAAATGTACTACAACATCTGGTTTATAATTAATTATATAGGAACGATGTAACTTCCTGTTCACTTGGTCACTCATATACTGGTGTGTGCGCCAAATAATCTTAAATTTTGGATGCAATTAGTCGTAAATGCGGAAAAGAAATAAAAAGAAATAAATACCAAAGTATGACGGCAATATCATGAACAGGCGAACTTCTCAGAACAACTTTATCAAACTTGACATTTTCCGGTGCAGTGCCCTTAAATTCTTCCACCACCCACCACCCCGCAAGAACACGAAAAGAGTTATTATGAACCCGAAGAACAATGGATACAGCAGGCATAATTAGCTTAAAGGCGTTCCACTTACGAAGTCTTTCTTTGACATGACATCCGCTCAGATAAATAACGGCTCTCTGGAATCAAAGTGGCGTTCACCCTTCAGACCCGGGCTGTTAAGTTGACCAGAGGCGACCGAACCACTCGTTTGACCCTTCTCTTCTTCTGGTGTCAGTACGCGCCAATGATCTGGTCGGGAATTGTCTGCCCATATCTGCCCTCTCTAATGACCAGGAGATCGTTTTGAGAGTACCAGAACGCAGCCTGCGCGACCACAATCAATTGATTAGTAGCCTGTCGCGCGTCTTGGGGTCCGCGGCCCAGAAAGAAAAAAAGCAAAAGGAAGACCGGTAGTAATTAAGGACGGGAAGTTGTCGATGCTGATTTAACACCCCAACCCTCCACCCCTCCATCCAAATGGGACCAACAGCTAAGACTAGAGAAAACTAGGGACAATCTTGGCTTCATGATCGGCATACCGATCTCTGGCAGGCTGCTTGGAACAGGTTGAATGACGTAAACCGCATAGGCATATGACTTCAACTAACGAAGAGTCACACCGCATACACTACACTACACTACACTACACCACACTACACTACACCACACTACACTACACTACACTACACTACACTACACTACACTACACTAAACTACACTACACTACACTACACTACACTACACTACACTACACTACAAAACACGCGCCCACACAAACATTCATGGACAATAATACGATACGCTAATGAACCTAATTTAATGGCATGAAAATATGAACTTCGACCCTCTCAGTACTTAACGTCGTACCAGCAAGGAACTAATATTCCAGTCCAATCAGGTGCTACAGTTCAGTGTCAATATTCTTCATCGTCATCATCGTCAAGATTGGCGTCGTGTTTGTTGCTATTTTAAAATTATTATTAGTCAGCTGTTTTCATTAAAATAATCTGCTGCTGCTGCTTTTGTCATTGATGAAAGAAAGAATAAGCAGGGGTAAGTTACTCTGGAATTAAAAAAATAGCAAGTATATTTTCTTTGCTGTCTTTGTAAGTCAACGCTATCCAGACATATTCGGTGAAAGAGACATCAGTTTTGACTAGCAGTCAATCACTACGGGGACTTGGAGAAAATGACGTCAGTTTTTATCTAGCAATTTACTCACTACTTAGGAAAATGTCAGAGTTTTGTGTGGCAGAATAAATTTGCATATCCCTATTTCTCAACTTAAAAATTATTTATTGTTGCCAATGCTAACGTGAGCCGACATTTGGGCGCTGCTTATGATGATATTTTGTAAGTGCCTGGTGGAGAATATGCTAGAACTGCTAGAACTTGCTGATGCAATCCAAACCAGTTCCAAGCAGATGAGTAGTTTTCTGACATATAGTCTCACACTTGTTCATAACAACTTCTTCCAATGGGAATGAACCAAAATTATTTTGTTGAAGAAAGTTATATATTCTAATCACTTTGAATTTGACGTAACTCAAGACTGGTCATAAAGACAATTGTTATCGTATGGTAAAAACTGATTGATAAAGGTAGAAATATTTGATATATGTTTGTTATTGATCTATGATTTGAATTGGAGAATGCATTTTGTAATTGAACCATTATTTTTATGTTCACTAATTTGATTACATTGCACATTATCCTTGTGAATTTTGATTGATGCTATATTTCTTATGCTGCGTGTGTATTGAGCTAATGAATATTGTTGCAGGATTTGTAAGATGAGAATGTGTTTAAGGGAGAAAGGAGTTTAGAGATGAAATGTGCCTAAAACTTAGTGCTGCCCTTAATTTGACATTTGAAGAAAGCAGCATGCCTTTTGGTTTATTCTCGCTTCATTAAAATAACGTGTTGTGTCAAGTTTGTATAATAATATATAATCATATTGACTACAACAACAATCACGATGGAAACTTGTCATCTTAACAACCAACAAGTCTGATTATTTTACACATATGTAGGAGAAATCATGGCAAAATCTGGTCATTTTACACATATGTAACAGCAATCATGGCGGAGTATTGCCAAACATTGACAGTAATAATGGTCATGCTATTTAGGAAGTGATGCATTATTTCCAAATATGACGTCATACATGGCAAAGGCTTATTATTATTTTTTCAAATAACCTACTTATTTAATTTAGGCCGATTTCGCGCTTTTCAAAACAGCACTACCTTTCAAAGTCGAACAGCGGAGCGCTTGGCGATGATAAGGAGATGGCTTGATTATATATATACCTTCCAATGCACCCATTGGAGATTTTATGCTAATGATGAATAAATCTTTTAACGCACAACCACAAGGAGAGAAAAATGTTTAATAGCTTCATGCAAAATGATGAGGTTTTAGGCTCATGGAAATCGATGGCGCATATGAAGTGGAGTTTGGGCAATAGAAAAGGGGCAACTGGATTCGACGGTTAAGTCGGGTACAACGTCCACGGAGGGCCGTGCTAAGTGTTAGGGATGAAGTAATGAGGAACGAAATCCAGTTAGATCGAAGACGTAAACACTAGAGAGAACGCTGCCACACACTGTTAGTTGTTCGGTTCGATTGGCGGTTGATTATAACGGTTTGTTCAGGAGCAAATTAAAAGAATAAATTGGTTGCAGTCGTTCGATGAAATGAAATAATGAATATGTTTTTGCTTTTAATCAACTGGTGAAATTAGTCGTAGGTGGTACGGCGTACAGATCGCTTGTCAAATTTAAACTTTATGAGCGTTGGAGTTAAAAATAAATATTCATGGTCAAATCGAAAACAAGATCCCCGAAGATGCAATGAAGTACACTTTAATGCAGCGTGAATGCATTTATTCTTATTTTAATATAATTTCACTATTGATTAAATATAATTTCCTATTGGAACTTGGGAATAAAATGAAGTGAAATACATTTTCAATCTCCTTTTCCATTTTAGATATGCTGAATTAAACACAAATTGAAACTTAGTTTAAGCTGCGAAATTTTGTGCTCCTGGTATTGATTAGTTCGTCTGGCCACGGGCCAGAAGCCTTCATGAGTTGGTATATAGGTCAATAGATAAGTACTGGCGCCATTTAATAATGGGCTAAGTAAGCACTAGTGCCATATAGTCAGTGGGCTAAGTAAGCACTAGCGCCATTTAGTCAGTGGGCTAAGTAAGCACTAGCGCCATTTAGTCAGTGGGCTAAGTAAGCACTAGCGCCATTTAGTCAGTGGGCTAAGTAAGCACTAGTGCCATATAGTCAGTGGGCTAAGTAAGTACTAGCGCCATATAGTCAGTGGGCTAAGTAAGCACGGGCACAAAGTGGGTCAGTCATGAGCTGCATGATGAGCAGTATAGAAAGAAGGTCGAATGTAAAAATAAAAACAACCCCATTTACTAAAATTATATTTAAAATCTGTCGCCTTTAATTTTACAGATACTTAATTACACATGACTGTTCCTGGACTAAATTGACCATGTCTCAGGACTAAAATGACAATGTTCCTAGACTTTCTAGACTAAAATGACATTGTTTCCGGACTAAAATGACATTGTTTCCGGACTAAAATGACATGGACTCTTTCGTGTGGCATCACTTAATTCGTGCAGATGGATTGCTGCAAACAAACACAGTCCTTACTGCCTCCGTAAAGAGCATCGGTAGATGCGCAAAGTAACAGTGACCTACATTTAAGAAAGACATAAACATAACAGTGACCTACATTTAAGAAAGACATAAACATAACAGTGACCTACATTTAAGAAAGACATAAACATAACAGTGACCTACATTTAGAAAGACATAAACATAACAGTGACCTACATTTAAGAAAGACATAAACATAACAGTGACCTACATTTAAGAAAGACATAAACATAACAGTGACCTACATTTAGAAAGACATAAACATAACAGTGACCTACATTTAAGAAAGACATAAACATAACAGTGACCTACATTTAAGAAAGACATAAGCATAACAGCCTAAACGAACACGATAACTTTCACAAGAACCGTTATATTGGAAATTAATGTAGAATCAAAACCAGGTGCTGGAACTTTCTTGAAGTTTGACCATTGTTTCTTTCGACAGGGGCTTTCTAATTCACTATGCACGTTTGTACACTATAATGTATAATGTAAATTCTGTCTAGCTATCTCTTAATCTTTAAACTCGCTATCCAGTAAGTAGCTTTCTAGCAGTTTTAAAACCAGCTGTCCAATTAGTATAGCTTTCTCGTAATCTTTAAACTTGCTACACAGTAAGTAGTTTTCTGGCAGTCTTTAAACCAGCTGTCCAATTAGTATAGCTTTCTCGTAATTTTCAGATGTTCAACGAGTCTGGTTTTCTTTTAATCTTCAAATGAGCTCTCAATGATCAGGCCAATGAATTTCGTCTAGCTTTCTCACGTGGTCCAACGAGTCTAGCTTTCTTGTAATTTTTCAACGAAATGTATAATGAGTCTAGCTTTATCGTAATCCTTAACGCGATAAAGCTAGACTCACTATGCATATTGTAATCCTTAACGCGATAAAGCTAGACTCACTATGCATATCATACATATATACATAATACATATCATACATATCGTAATCCTAACATGAGAGGTCCGAGTCTAACTTTCTCATAACTTTTTAAAAGAGTTGTTCAAAGAGACTAGCTTTCATCGTAATCTTGAAATGAGCTTGTAAAACGAGTTAAGCTCTTTTGTATTCATTTAATGAGCAAGTAAATTAATTTTGTCTAACTTTCTCGTAATCTTTAAAGGAGCTGTCAAACAACCAAGAGAATGATTTTTGTCAGCACAATGAAGGCAGCGCAGCTTTGATACAGTCATCATGCAAAAGCAGATGAAGTAATGCCTTCATGTGATCCAGTCAAAGTTTAGCTGCTTTATCACATGACCAAACTCACTTCCCCCAAATGGAGCCTTTTGCCTTTGAACTGACCTTTGCTTTACGCAGATTTCGGGATGAAACAGGAAACATTATATCGGTTTTGTGGTGCCATGGAAACAGCACAGAATAAATGTCGATGTCTTCTACGCATGCGCACTGTGGATTCAGATTGATACTTGAATCGAATTTACTTTCTTAAGACATGATCATGTGACCGTCTAAAAATAAAACGCAACAACCAGTCTCCCATCCCATTATTTAAGAATATAAAAGCGATTTGACCTTACAAAATAATTACATAAGATTAGTGAGTGTCAAGAATTAAGCAAGGGTACATATGATTATGTATCCATAAATACAAAACGCACGCACGCACGCACATACACTTCCCAAAGGAAACTAAAGTGAACGATGACGACAAAAAACACAGGCTGATGATGTAAAAGTTATAAATGTCGACTGAGTTATGTACATGACGACAAAAAACACAGGCTGATGATCTAAAAGTTATAAATGTCGACTGAGTTATGTACACTTGTGGAGAAATATATCTCACTAACAAGAACTTTAGATTTCTTAACTATGTCTTTGCAGATTTAATTAATTTTAATGTGATGATGTATATACCGTTTATCATTTAAAAAAAAGAAATCAATTCAAATGTTGACATACACCTTTATCTTTTGAAGGACAGATAGACGTAAACAAGTATAAATCAGGCTTCAGAACTGTATCGACTTATTACAATAAAAACTCCGACAAGAATCAGTTTACTGTATCGGCTTCTTACAATAAAAACTCCGACAAGAATCAGATTACTGTTCTGGCTTATTACAATAAAATCTCCGATAATAATAGTTTTTAGCGTACTACAATGAAACTCCGACTGGAATAAGTAAACTATTTTAGCTTAGTACAATAAAAACTCCGAAAGGAATAAATACACTGCATGGATTCTTACAATTAAAATAAAGCCTTATAAAAATTATTTAGCTTTATCTTTGTGTAAGATCAGGATTTTTTAAAAATGCAAACTCTAGATGAAGTGAGAAAACCATTTCAGCCATACAGCGAAGTTATGAAATGTAAAAATATTATCGCTGTAATGCAAAGTCTGCTTCAGTGTATGGTACAGCGTTAATTATTTTGTTCTATTTATAATTAGAACTTTAATTTACTGGTTATCTAGATAAACAAGGCAGTTTCGAATGAGTATCATGAAAATAAATTGCATTTCTGTCAATTAACTGTGTGAGCGTGTACACACGTATTTATCATGAAATTATCATAGAATTATCGTGTTATATTTAAGGATGCCGAGTGTTTTCACTTGTGGTTGGAAATTCACAAATTTATCCATCCAGACAGTTGTACTTAAATTAACTACAGTGATGCATTCGTAGATGGCTGATAAACTAAATCTTGGAAAAGTATCTGTATGAAAAATAATTTTGCAAAATAACACGTCATTGAAAATTTTAAAATGAAAACTCCTCCCGAAAATAAAAATAAATAATTTTAAATAAATAAATCAAACTAAATACTAATCAATTGTATTATCATTTCCACTGAATTACAGAAATATCAGAAAGAATTTAAAAAAAAATAAATTCAATTGTAATGGCATTGAAGGAAATTTATTAATTTCGCATGTATTACCCCAATATGCACGCACGCACGCACGCACGCACACACACACACGCACGCTCTAGCACACACACGCACACACACACACACACACACACACACACGCACACACACGCACGCTCTAGCACACACACACACAGGAAACCACCTGTCCGCCCGAAAGCATTGTCGATTCTTATTACTCCAGATGAAGGCAAAAATCCCTCATTACTTTTACACCACTTATCAAAGTTTCACTGCATAAATGTGCCAGTATGGGTCAGTATCACTTTGGGTACATGTGTCAAGTATGTGTATATGTGTCAGTGTGGATCATGTGTCACTGAGGGTACACGAGTCAAGTGTGGGTACGTACATGTGCCAAGTGTGGGTGGATGTGTCACTGTGGGTACATGTGTCAAATGTGGGTGGATGTGTCACTGTGAGTACAAGCGATAAAGTGGGTACATGTGTCTAGTGTGGGTAAATGTGCCATTGTCGGTGCATGTACAAGTGTGGGTACATTTTTCAATAGTCTGAGCTTTACAAAATGCTTACTAACAGTATAGGCTAAAACTGTCAAAGCGCTAACGTTTATCAATGTATGCCATGTCAAATCAAAGTACAAATCATCACAATGGATTAAAACTGTCAAAGCACAACATGTCTAATCCAAGATAGTCCGACACAACGTTACATCCTAAACTAAGACAGTCCAACACAACATTTCAGAACAACTAAGCAATCATTCGCTGTGATTTAGTAACAAGTGCACATCAAAATGCAAACGCCTTCTGACGCGACTAATTAATCTTATACCTTATATAAAAAAATAACCATAATGTATATATAAAACTAAGCCGTCTATTGACTAATTAATCTTATACCTTATATAAAAAAATAGCCATAATGTATATATAAAACTAAGCCGTCTATTGACCAACTTTACAAATCATCATCATTGTTGTCATCATTATTGTCGTCGTCGATATCATCATCGTCAAGATCGTAATAATACTAATGATAGAAATAAATGACCAACAACTATAAAGAAATCTCTTAGGAATGTCATATTTGAATTTTTTTTATTGATTAAGCCAACTGAGTCATTTAGCAACCAAAATACACAAACGTAAGTAAATTAATACTAGAACTACGAGCGGTCATATTTTGAATGTAGATATACACAGCATACAAAATGCAACGCTCAGCTGAGTTATTGGAGTGTCCAGGGTATAGTACTCATCTATACAGAATTACCTCACTGTAAAACTAGGGTATAGTACTCATCTATACAGAATTACCTCACTGTAAAACTAGGGTATAGTACTCATCTATACAGAATTACCTCACTGTAAAACTAGAGTACTCATCTATACAGAATTACCTCACTGTAAAACTAGGGTATAGTACTCATCTATACAGAATTACCTCACTGTAAAACTAGGGTATAGTACTCATCTATACAGAATTACCTCACTGTAAAACTAGGGTATAGTACTCATCTATACAGAATTACTTCACTGTAAAACTAGGGTATAGTACTCATCTATACAGAATTACCTCACTGTAAAACTAGGGTATAGTACTCATCTATACAGAATTACCTCACTGTAAAACTAGAGTAGGGCAATAAAACAAAGTGCAAGGCCACTGAACTCATGTGACACTACAGTTCAAACGTTGAGTTCGGAAACTCGACGAATGCCGTAAAAATCAACGAACTAAAGTGGTTGAGCTATATTTCTAATACCAACTACACGTCAAACACACGACACGACACGACACGACACGACACACACACACACACACACACACACACACACACAGAGAAGCACACACACACACACACACACACACACACACACACACACACACACACACACCGAACTTATACAGAATAACGGATGAACATAATACCCTCGAATTCATTGCAAAAATTGAAAATAATTGTCACTTATATAAATATCATTTCTGTCCGTTATATGTATTTGATACCTCAAGACATCCTTAGTAATTGTCAAAATCCTCGATTGTACATTTTTTCATCAGTTACAAATCTCAACGACGTAATAAAAAATACAAACCAAAAAATACCCCAACCCAATATAAACAACAAACAGAACTGAAACAAATTAAAAACGGTCAATAATACGAACTTTAATGTTTAACACAAAGTCATCTAAAACAAAATTTTAAAGCATACAGTGACAAAAGCCAGTAACACTCCCAATCATCATTCCCACACTGCACCTCAGGAAGTATTGGTGATCAGACCAATTGTTATTTGAAAACAAGTGTTAAACCCCTTTAGCAGACCGGTCTGAGCATCTAATTCAAATTAAAGACGAGCTCTCAGTGGAGATGAACGGTTTGTGGTTTCCTAATCGCATCACGCCGGATGGAAAGAACGCATGAAAATACAGGAATCAATCAAAGGTATGTCACGACCACTAATTAGTGACAGGGGATCAAAGAAGCCGCATTGTTGCTCATTGCCAGCTTATACAAACATCAACCTGGATATTTCTGGAACCGGTGCTGCTTTTGTCGATTTTCTAAGTATTTTTATTTTTCAGGGTTGATGCTCACACGCCCCACGTTATGTGTATGGTTCAGATGGAAAACCAAAAAGAGCAGACGAAAGTAAATGGGTAGATGAACAACTAAAGTTAATAGAAATACTGGTGGTGGGGCAGGGAATGTTTGGCCTTTTGCTTGCAGGAAAACATGGTATCTCTATTTTATTGAGAACATTTTATTAATACTTTACAAACCTAAAAGTTTTGCTATGAATGACGCAGATGTAAATGTGTCGCAAGTTGCTGCCATTTATAGTTTTATAAAACCACCAAAAGGCAATTTATAAGTTATTTCTTTATTAAAGAATTACTAATACCAAACTTCATATGAATGATCAAGGGTAATCTTAAAGGTGAGGCAAACCTAAAGCAAACCCAATATCGAGCGACTTTGTATTATAAAGAATAACTTAACTAAATTTTAAAAAAAATAGTTTTACATCCCGACTTTCTTCAAGCATTGTTTATCATTTGAATAAATAAATGTTAAGTCGAAATGGATAAGAAGTGGACCAATGTACTTTTATTATCAACCGATCCTCGTTTGTTGTTGGAAACAACGATTGTGACTAAAAAAAAAAAAAAATTATAATGGACTTCCTTAATTTGTTTCCATAGAAAGGGAGATAACAAGAATAATATATATGTTACTTTCTATCTCTGTACGTTTTTAATATAAAAAGAGTTCTAGCCAATAGATTTACAGAAAATAAAACAGTCTGTAGTCATTGGCTGAAGCGAACAAGGGTTTGCAAGAGACCAGGAAGGTATGTTAATTGGGACAAAATGGAAATTTCTTGCAAGATATTTACAGTTGGACATAATGATAAAATTCACGTCTCGCAGAAACAGAGCAATAAGGCGGCAGGAGGAATTGCTGTGCGAAGAAAAAAAAACACACTTGACAATGGCGGTTTTGGACACTCAACTCCGTAGTGTGGCCAGAAATGAAAAGAAGCTAACCTGCTAATGTGAAATCAGCAGAAAAAAAGACAAAGATTTATCTCTAAAGCAGTAAGGGCCCTTGAAACAGGGGCAATAATTTGCGTAACTCTGTTTAGAATTACGCTACCATACGTGTGGGAATGATATTTTTTCCCTTATTTCTAATTAGAGCATAGGTCATTGGAATTAGTTAATGTGTTTCTTTGATTACAGAAGGAAATCATTTGTTGGTTAATTGAGAAATGAGGAACACATTGTTATATCAGTGGCAGTGTCTACACTAAGCAACGGTGGTCACCTCAGAGCTTTCTTCACTGTTTGAATCTGTTCAAATCTTTGTTGGGTAATGCCCACTGTCTTGAAGGCGGAGTGGTCTTACTTTGAGTTATGAATCAGAGTCAAGCACTAAGTCACTGACAAGGCGTTGTCTTTTTTCTGTTTATATGATATATTAAAATAAGGATGAAAGATTAAGGAATGGTTTATATTATTAAGAATGGAATAATTATTGAAAATACATGTATTAAGAAGAGTTTCTTTTAAAAAATCAAGTCTCTTTGAGTCGCGAGCACATGATGCTGAGAAGCACTGTTCTAAATCAATCTGTCTGAATGGATCTTTATTGCAACGACGCTTGCCAAGACGTTAAATCAATCTGTTTAAGGGACCTTAATTGAGTATGATTATATTTAGGTTTGTGCTTTTACCTAGACTCTAGGCCAGTCCGCAATAAAGGGCGGCAATAAACAGTCTCGACATTCAACCAGCATATTCCTCTTAGAACCTCGTCATCATGTTGACCTACTTGAATTGCTTTTATTCAAAGCAGAGCGAATTTTAAAAAAGCTCTTGTGTTTCTGAAAAAAGTTTGAAAGTAATTCCTTTTCTAAATAAGTCGATTTATAATGGTAATAAAATTGGTATAGGCATTGCTACATAAACACACACTTAATTCATTAATTTGAAGAAGTTTGAAAGTAATTCCTTTTCTAAATAAGTCGATTTATAATGGTAATACAGTTTGTATAGGTATTGCTACATAAACACACACTAATTCATTAATCTGAAACAATTAATTGTTTAATTAAATAATGTATGTATATCGCACATATACTACATGTGTGTGGATTTTTTGTGTGTGTGCGTGCGTGCGTGTGTGTGAACGATCAAGTTTATGTTTAAGCAAGATTGCAATTAGATTTTTGTTTAATCTGAGATTGCTAAAATCTAGGATACCTAGAATTTTTCCAGCCGGACTTATTTTAATGTGCACAATGCGTCACTCTTGAATTTGTACGCATTTGTAACTCTGACACTGACCCAATCTTAGTCTAGATCTAGCCCTAATCCTAACCCTAAGCCTAAATTAATCTCAACCCTAACCATTACCCTAAACCTAGCCTTAACTCTAAATCCTAAATCGATCCTTAACGAGCCTTTAATCTGCTCCATAAACTAACCAAACACTAGATATCTAGTGTATGAACAGTAAAGTCAGTTGACATCTATATCAACGTCTTGCACACGGCACAGGAAGAAGTATTTCTAATAAGGCGAACACGATGAATATGACTTTTCAAAATTGCATTTATGTGCTTTTGAAAATTAATCTTGGTCGTGATTCCGCATTGATCACATTTTCGCTAAACAGATCATCAAACTATGTAATGGAGTTCAGAACATTCAGCATCCCGAACGACAGGAAATATCTCAATTAATGAGAATAATAAATAGCCGCACGGCATACCATCAGATTTTAAGGGGTGTAGTGGGTGGGGGTATGTAAGAATGGGAAGGGGTACTGGTTGGGTGAACCACTGAGCCCTACTCTTCCCGCCTCCTCCACCCCAACCCGAGAGATCGTCGCACATCAGAAATTATGAATGAATACAGCAGACGCAGTTAAATCGTTAGGTTGCGGAAGAAATCTGTCATATGTTCTCAGACAATCTGTTCATCGGTAAATCGGACGGCGGAAAGAGTATCTGTTCGCGCTATCAGTAAATCATCCACGCACCGTCCAGTTTCTCGGAGTTGGGGTCAAGGAATACAAAGCCAAATTTAGATTAAGTCGAATCTCTTTGTATAGCTTTACTGGAAGTGTCCACATGCGACAGTAGCACAAGAGAAAACTGGGGGAAAGTACACAGTATGCGTAATATCCCATTATAATGGAAAAGTTACACATTACGCGTAATATCCCATTATAATGGAAAAGTTACACATTACGCGTAATATCCCAGTATAATGGGATGTATGGGCTAGAAGCGATTTGTACACCTTGTTTTAATTTCAACTTTTTCACCCGTCCACTTGTGTATTGAATCTAATTGTGAAAAGCATACATCAGAAATTATTACCACGTTGTTATTGCTGATCCTGGCGATGTTATTTAATAATAATATAACTGAAGTAAGACGTGTGTTCCTGCCTCTATTGGTGTTGGATAATAATCAAAATATGGTTGAATTAAAATGTCAGTTTCAAATCAAACGGAGACTGAAGTGAAAGGAGATTTAAAACAACCATCAATTTAGGAGGTAAACACTTATCGATTTCAAATTTGAGGTAACATTTTTTCCCGACAGACAGACAAATAGATAAATAGAAAGAGAGGGGGAACGTGTGGGGGGGGGGGGGCGGAGAAAGAGCAGGAGAGATGAGGGATAACAGGAAGGAGAGAACAGGAGAGATGAGGGAGAACAGGAAGGAGAGAACAGGAGAGATGAGGGAGAACAGGAAGGAGAAAACAGGAGACATGAGGGAGAACAAGAAGAAGAGAGCAGGTGAGATGAGGGAGAACAGGAAGGAGAGAACAGGAAGGAGAGGAGAGATGAGGGAGAACAAAAAGGGAGCAGGAGTTGAGGGAGAACAGGAGAGATGAGGGAGAAGAGGAAGGAGAGAACATGAGAGATGAGGGAAAACAGGAAGGAGACAGCAAGAGAGTTGAGGGAGATTCAGGAACGGAGGGAGAAAAAGCGAAGGATTCTGGCAATAAAGGAGAAAATGTAGAAACAATATGTTCTAGTACATTTTTGTACATTACAAAATATTTTATTAAAAAACACAAAGTTAATCAATTAACAAATTCATTTACATATTTATATCAAATTCACATCTTGTTTCTTGCTTAAGATAAAAGTTCGCCAAAGGTCATTGTTTTCAAGCTCATAACAACAAGTAAAAGAGTTAATTCCTTTGTATATTCCTTTCAAGCGTTAATTCCTTTGTATATCCTCTGAAAATATTTATCTCTAATGTCATTATATAATCAACATTTAAACACGAAGTTTTTATATTCAAGCAATCATTATAATAAAATTGCATAGTAGATTTCATTAATGAAATATAAAACATAGAAATGCATCCCAGTCTTACTGTAACTAATATACATTACAATAAGAATCGTGGTAGATTTAATTAAGAATATACAATATAGAAATGCACTTATTTAAAGGCGAAATAACAATTCTTACTAATACATTTCTAAAACACTGATTATGAACGTGATCTAAGCATCTTTCTGGTTCAAAATAATGCTTAAATCTTCGACAAATTTCATATCTTATATAGCTTATAAGTCAGCATTGCCAGTCCTGTGTACACCCATCTACTAATTCTCGCTTGAGTGCACAGCAGAACATACGTTTATTTTCGACACACAGGTTATTCCTAACATGAGTCCAAGTCAACATGATACACCTTTAACAGTAACAGTCAAACTCTTCTTTCTAGTACTCATAGCATGCTCGGACATTCTGTAACCTTCCATTCAGTAGGGTAACTTCACAACCTGAATTGCAAAATATCTAGTGTCCCCTATTCTTTTCCTCTCTCTCTCTCTCTCTCTCTCTCTCTCTCTCTCTCTCTCTCTCTCTCTCTCTCAGTCTCTCTCTCTCACTGCTCTCGCAGAGAATCAGCTTGCCTTGGGTACAACAACATTTTGATCACGTGTATATTTTTCAAATTTCAAGTACAATTTCTTTCGAAGGAAGAAATATTAGGCCCCTTCTGTTGAAAGGTCCGAAGGAAGAAATATTGGACCCCTTCTGTTGAAAGATCCCGAAGGAAGAAATATTGGGCCCCTTCTGTTGAAAGATCCCGAAGGAAGAAATATTGGGCCCCTTCTGTTGAAAGGTCCAGAAGCACCGCGGGGGCTGCAGGAGTAGTAGTTACACAACTTCTTCCATTTTCGATAACTATAAGCAGTCATTTTTTTTTACATTATGCTTCGTGCTGAGATCAAGTAGTCAGCAAGAAGTTTCACAATAAATGAGTTTAAGTGAATTTTAGTGGACATTTAAATATTGTTTGCAAATAGGCTTGCACACACTTACTAAGCCATCGTATCAATGCGGGCCTCACACTTGAAATATGTAAAAGAGACAGGTATTAAAAGTGCATCAAAAAGTGTAAAAATAAAAATGTTTTAAAGGTCAGACTTTCGAATCTGCAAACGTTTAATATAAATTGCTGCTATCGCGTTTCTTGTAGAAACAAAAGTGTGTACACCATTTCCCAAATTGTTGTTAGCCATAGAAGGAAATCAAAGGTAAATATATCTGTTAACTACTTTAAGCTGAAAAACATTTAAAAACAAATTTTCATGCTTCAAAAGCCTCCTTACCTGGCCACAAATAACTTTTTTGGGGTGTGTGTGTGTGCAAAGTTGATATAGGAATGCATCTAATTACAAGACTTCTCTAACTAGTGTAATTTATTCTGCAAACTGTAATAGATCCAAAATAGTCTGGTCTGACAATCAAACTTACGTATGCCATTCTTATGAATAATAATTGCCACAAAATGTGTAAATAAAGATTAAAGTACTGGGCTTCAAATGAACACTTGCGTTATTCCCAGGAAATACTGATAAAAGTTTGTCACCTATGTCCCTAACGAAAACATGACACCATATATTTGTCAAATGCTAACACGTTTTATAAATCGCTTTTGTAAGTCAGCATTGCTGTAGAGATTGTAAACAATGATCCACGGTGTGCTGAAGATAAAATGCATTTCTGAGGTCAACAAAGAGACATCATTTTCAACCGTAATTACACATGCATTTCTGTCGATTAACAGTCAGTGTAAAAATATGATCTGCTATAGAAATAACTTTTACTGCAGCCTGCTTGTATTTCTTGAATGTTACAACTTTCCCCAATCCATGGTTTAATTTTTTTTGTGCTCATGACAGAGTACAACAGAACTCTGCAGCCTACAGCAAGCCAGCCAGAGCGCCATGCCTGGCATGTGAAACACTAATGGCGTGTGGCAAGTTACCAAAAAGTATTAATTTAGAGAACAAATATGTAAAATTGTCAAGGCACACGAATATGCTTTGGTAAATGTTTAGACTTTTTGTTTTATTTTATATATATATAGGCATCTATTTACTTTGTCTTTTCCTTGGATCTTAGAAAATTAAAGTTAGGCTTATTTGAAAAGATAAGGCTGGCATGCAAGGTCACTTTATGCTATTAGTCTGGCTCAGTGCTTGTGAAAGGTTTTCAGCCCACAGAGTAGATTATTACAAAGTATACATAAGAGAGATACATATCTATAATTATTTGGAATATATACATAAATCCTGTTTTAAAAATTAGACTATAATTGCCCTAGTCCACAAAATTTGGATATACGACTTTAAATTGTGTTGAAGTATATTTGTAATGATTTGATAATGAAATTTTAGCCCTTTACTAATTAAGATATTTTGCCATTAATACCAGCAATCTTGCCACATTTAAGAATCTCAATAGAAAAGGCAAGATTGAGAGGGAGGGGGGAAGGAGTGAAAGAGTGAGATTTAATAAGCTGGAAATGTCCCAGATGAATTTGACATGAGAGGTCACTGTTAAGTCATCCGAAAACTTATGAAGAATACAAATTTTATATTACAAAAAAACGTAAATAGTTAGAAAAAGAAATTGGCAATTACTTGGATCTGATTTTGATATCCGACTAATTAATGTGTTTTCGTGTGTGCAACTGTTTGTATGATTGTTTTAGTATGTGTGTTAGTACTTGCATTTGTGTTTACAGTGAGAATGTATGCAGATTTTGCGTTTGTGAATGAGCGTGTGTGCATATGTGAGTGTGTAAGTCTTTGTTTAGTGGCTTTGTAGTGTGTGCGCGCGCGCGTGCGTTTATTGTGTGGTTTTGCACATACATATTTGTGTGGATGTTTGTTGTATATTGCGCGCGCGCGCGTGTGTGTGTATGTGTGTGTGTGTGTGTGTATGTATGTGTGTATATGTGTGTGTGTGTATGTATGTGTGTGTATGTGTGTGTGTATGTGTGTGTATGTATGTGTGTGTATGTATGTGTGTGTGTGTATGTGTGTGTGTATGTATGTATGTGTGTGTGTATGTGTGTGTGTGTATGTGTGTGTATGTATGTGTGTGTATGTATGTGTGTGTGTGTATGTGTGTGTGTGTGTGTGTGTGTGTGTGTGTGTGTGTGTGTGTGTGTGTGTGTGTGTGTGTGTGTACATGCGTTGTATGCATGCACACACACGTTTTCGCATTTCTAACTTGAGAAGAAGATACAATAAAGGATACTGTAATTAAAACTCACGAAGTCGTAAAATAATTTTTATGGTGGTAAAAGAAAAACATTTCATATCCATGAAAATACAATTCTATTTAAAGAGTAATTTTCTTCTCTGTGTTCATTTCTTTCCCTTCCTTTTTTACATCCCAGCTTTAAGATGTGAATTGCATTATTTGCAATTAATAAAAAACCTAATGTTCGTTATATTTTCTGCTCTTATATTATAGCGTTAAATATTTATTTAAGTTTTTGAAAGAAGATAGATCAATATCTCAATAAGACGTTGACAATGGAAATTCGCATAAGATAAAATTACAAATAAAACATAAAATCGGGAATGACTATGACTAAAGATACATGGAAGATTGAAACACGCACACACATATCTATCTACAGTTCAAAAATACATCTACACACACTAACAAAACAAGCACACAAGAACATAAACGCACGCCTTTGAGAGCACACGAAATAAAAAAGAATTCCTAAATAACTGTTAGCCCTGACTGAACGTCAATACAAAATAATCAAAACTCCCAGCTATGTGCACATATAAGGCCTGTTCTTCTTTTTCTTTGCGATTTGTATAACAAAATCATGAAAACCAATTAAGTTGTGATTCATAAAGTCCTGAAAGTCCATTTATTTGCGATTTATATAATCAGAGTAATGAAAGCCCATTTGGTAAATTTCGGATATTACAAATTCCAGATGATCTGATTGGTAGATTTTGAATATCTCACGTACAAGACAGTGCTAGGGGCAGACATTCGGATAAAATTCAAGAAAGTCAGACTGGTAGGGTTTCAGATGTCAGAAATAAATCTTATAAAACAATGGAATTTATTATATAAAATCGTGAATAAACCTTCCTTTAGAAAGGAATTTGTTTCATCATAATATCAACTATTCAACATATCTTGAATATGTAATACCAAAATCAACCAATCATAATAGCTCAGATCTTACATATAATAAAATTATCACGTCTGTTTGTTTGGCCAGGGTTAACTAAACAATTACAGGATAGATTTTCATCAGACTTCTATTCTTGTATACCTTAGTGCCCTGGAATTAAGATAGGCTCTATAACATCATGCTATCCCATAAGGGAGCTTGTCAGTAGCCCTAAAGCTACGGAAACAATAATGTGCCTAAGGGAGTTCACCAGAAACCCTAAAACTACGAAAACAGTAGAGCACTAAAGGGAGCTGGGAGCTCGCCAGTAACCCTAAAACTACGAAAACTGTAGAGCACAAAAGGGAGCTCGCCAGAAACCCTAAAACTACGAAACAGCAAAGCACATTTGGTCAGGCATGGCGGTCTATACATTGCACTTAACTCTGTGCACTGCGGACACTTCATGGATTCAATCAAATTGCATTTTTCATTCTGGGTATTAGATTTTAGGCTGTAGTAAATATTGTATTTTGGTGGGTTACATTAGGCTGTGTGGTTAGCTCTTATAATTGCAATGCCTCCCCAGAAGTGATCAAACCTTAATTCAGTTCTTGAAGAGCATTTGGTCCTGACAAAATTTTGTGGTCGACAGTCAATATTCTGCTATTATTTCAATGAATACATCAAATTCGAGATCATATTTCAGTCGAGCTTTAAAATAAAAATGACATACTAATACTTCAAATTTCCATGACACTTTGATATACAACACATTTTAGGTATCCTATGTTACGGTTTTTACCTGGCTTTTAAAAAAACCAATATACAACAAAATAATTTTACTTTAAACAAAACATTCTGTAAACAAATATTTAATTGAGCGAAGCTGTAGACTTATCTGATTATAATTATATACTCATATATAATGAATTTATGATGTTATAAAATCAACCGATTTTTTATAATTTCAATTTGTTATATACTCGTAAAAATAAACTTAATTTAAAATCGGCCAATTAAAATACATTGAATTTGTTATATACTTATATAAAATGAAATAAATAAAGCAGAAAAATGTGTCAATATGTCTGTAGGTCTGTGAATTATGGTCGCAGGGAGCTGAAATTTTGCATGGAGGCGTGGTTAACTCAATAGGACGGACATTAAAGGTCATGGAGACGTGTTTTATAAATAGACCCATGATCGATTTATGCCCCAAAATTTCGATCGCAAACCAGTTCTGGGTCGGGTCTACGTAACTACGAACAGTCTGCGATGTTAAGGCATTGTTTATTTATAGTTTTCCGGCCCTACGCTTTACTTAGCAAACTTTCGTATCTCGTTTCGTGAAATCGGATAGCTGGCGACGTACCTCATGAACCAGGCGTCAATAGACCCTACTAGCGACACCTATATCAGCCGCTACCTAACAAGAACAGTAATCAGCATGCGCATTTTTAAATGGGTGTATATGCAATTTACAAGCACTGATACACAGGGCGACTGTAGCCAGAGGAAAAATTCAAAATTCGTTCTTTATTCGTGCCGTTAGGGAAGTAGCTGCCAAATGGATCCTATAGTCCCACAGGAGTCAATGATACATGCAGAGGCCCACTGGAAGTTTAAAAGAATGTTAATTATGTAATCATGATTATTTCTATGTTAATTTCATTATAACATCAGTGAGGATCATATATCAGGCTCGCTTCATTATAGTTTCAGCGTAATTTTTATCTCTAATGACATGTTTGAATTGATAGAATGTTTTCAAACCTAGGTAAAAATAAAACAACAGGTGACTAAGTCGCATATTATTTCAATGATAACACAGGTTTTCTGATTGGTTGCAATTCTCAACTTGTTCCATTTTTTCAGAAACATTGTCTTTAGTGGTGGTTATTGTCTTCATGACCTGATTCAAAGCACTCCTGGATTTCGACAAAAGTGTTATTTGAATGCAAAGTGCACCGGACCACAAACGGTTAACAATCAATATTCCCATATAAATTCAGTATGTTCACAATTATGAAAACAGATAGGAAATGTCAAATTCTCATTTTTAAACAATGTAAAATTGAGGGCAATAGCACTTAAAAAAAAATATTATAAACTGTCACTGTAATGTCTAACAGGGCTCGTGTGGAAGTGAAAAGGTTAAAGAAAAGAAATATAAAATAAATGGTTTCCCACATATTTCTTTGAAAATATTAATGGATTATGTTTGAATTAAGAGAAATATATATCACACATGCACGAACTTATCTCATTCTACAGCCCATAACAAAACGTACTTAAAGGGATAAAATGCTTTGACAGTAGCTAGACACGTTCAATTATATGCAGGCAATTCGTGAGGAGGGAGGGAGGGAAAGAGAGAGAGAGACACAGAGAAGGAGAATTAAGTTCAAGAGTAGGCTGTCTAACGGTTGCATGCATCTGATTTAGGCTACTCTGGTTTCTTCATTTCCAGAAAGAACTCAGTAGAGATATCGGATCTTCCTGCCAATGTCCGTAGTAGATTCTTCTTTGCGTTTAGAAAAGTACTCGCTGCCATGATTATGCGTACGTCATATTATTGTTGCAGTTACGTCATTGTTCACTTGCAGCGACTGGGCCGAGATTCTCCATTTTGGTCTTGGCTACAAAGCTCTTGAAAATGAAACATACTGTCTCTCGGGTGGCTTTCAGTTGGATTGTTTTGTAATAAAAAGCACACACATAATAAAATGACTTGTGACTCTCTAAGCTAATTTGAACTTACACTCAGAGTATTGAAACTTATGTTTGACCTATTTTTGCAGTGTGGATAGATAGCTTGGATTGTAGCCAGAGCTGTGTCGAGGGATATAGAAAGCAGTGGAGCCTAAACTGTACCTTAATGAGGTATAAAAGGGAGTGCAACCTAAAGTAGACTATACTCTGGGGTGTAGCTCTTATAAATGTTGTCGCTGAAGTGTCAAACTGTGTTCGTAGAGGTCTGGCAGCCCTCGGCGGAGACATTGCAGTTGTACGGACTATAACTCTTGCTCGTGTCGCAAAATAAGAAAGAAGAGTTTCTGTTCCTGGCCTGCCAGCTTTCTGCAAACTAAAACTCCTTAAGTACAGACTACATGTATTTACATATCTCTCCTTCCACCTCCCATTTTGTTTCAATCGATTTTCGCGCGACGTGACCAAGCAAAAAACTTAGTGAATGATTTGTTGTAGTGTATGTCTGCTCTGAAAGTGTGTGCGTGCGTGGGCTTATAGCATGTGAGTGTGCACGTATGTTGCGTGGGAGTACACGTGAGTTTGCATTACAGAGAAGGTGTTGTCGGGTGACAATTTCTTGATTAATGATATTCTAGACTCGTTCCTCGTTACTTGTCTTTAGGAAATCGTATATATTTAGACAAATATATACCCAGTTGTATATTGCAC